>CM066034.1:8257586-8800724 GCA_033557465.1 Ichthyophis bannanicus | reverse complement strand
CACCTGAGTCTGTGCGTCGGGCTCCTTCTCTAGCCCTATGCAAGATCAAGCTACCTGAGTCTGTTGTCTCCGGCCTCCTTCGTTATCCCTATGCAGATCAGCGTACCTGAATCTGAGTTGCTTCGGGACCCCTTCTCTAGCCCGATGCATATCCAAGCTACCTGAGTCCTGTGTGTCGGCTCCTTCTCTAGCCCTGTGCAGATCAAGCTACCTGTGTCCTGTGTGCCGGCTCCTTCTCTATTAGGCCCTCATTGCAGAGCAAGCTAGTCCCTGTGTTTCGCTCCTTCTCGGTACCCTATGCCGATCAGCTACCTAGTCTGTGTGTCGGCTCCTTCTCCTAGCCTATGCAGATCAAGCTACCTGAGTCTTTGTGTCGGCTCCGTTCTCTAGCGCCTATGCAGATCAAGCTACCTGTGTCTGTGTGTCGGCTCCTTCTCTAGCCCTGAATGCAAGATCAAGCTCCCTTGTCTGTGTGTCGGCTCCTTCTCTACCCCTACTGCAGATCAAGCTACCTGAGTCTGTGCTTTCGGGCCCCTTCATCCTGGGCCCTATTCAGATCCAAGCTACCTGAGTCTGTGCGTCGGCTCCGTTCTCTAGCTCTATGAAAGATCAAGCTACCTGAGTCCTGTGTGTCGGGCTCCTACTCTAGCTCTGTGCAGATCAAGCTACCGTAGTCTGTGTATCGGCTCCTTCTCTAGCCGCTGTGCAGAATCAAGCTACCTGATTCTGGTGTGGTCGTCCTCCCTTCTCTAGCCCTATGCAGATGCAAGCTACCTGAGTCTGTGCGTCGGGCCCCTCCTTCATCTAGCCCTATGTCAGATTCAAGCTACCTGAGTCTGTGGCGTCGGCTCCTTCTCTATCCCTGTGCATATCCAATCGAAACCCTGAGTCCTGTAGCGTCGGCTCTCCTTCTCATAGCTCTATGCAGATCGAAAGGCTACCTTGAGTCTGTGCGTCGGCTCACGATACTCCTAGCTCTATGCAGATCAAGCTACCTTAGTACTGTGTCGTCGGCTTCCTTCTCTAGCTCGATGGCAGATCAAGCTACCTGAGCTGTGGCGTCGGCCCCTTCTCTACGCTCTATGCAGATCAAGCTACCTGAGGTCTGTGCGTCGGCTCCTACTCTAGCTCTATTCAATCAAGCTACCTGAGTCTGTGGCGTCGGCTCCCCTCTAGCTCTAATGCAGATCAAGCGACCTGAGTCTGTGTCGTCGGCTCCTTCTCTAGCTCGTATGCAGATCAAGTCTACCCTGAGGTCTGTGTGTCCTGGGCTTGTCCTTCCGTCTAGCTCTGTGCAGGATCAAGCTACGCTGAGTCTGGTTTGTCCAGGGCCCATCCTTCTCTAGCTCTATGCAGATCCAGCTAACCATGAGTCTGTGTGTCGCCCCTTCTCCTAGGGCCCTATGCAGATCAAGCTACCTGTGTCTGTGTGTCGGTGTGGCTCCTTCCGAGTAGCCCTATGCAGATCACGACTACCTGAAGTCTGTGCGTCGGGCTCCTTCTCTAAGGCCCTATGCAGATCAGGCTACCTGAGTCTTTGTGTCGGTCTCCTTCTTCTAGCTCTATGCAGATCAAGCTACGTGATTCTGTTGTGTCGGCTCCTTCTCTAGCCCTATGCCAGATCAAGCGTGACCATGAGTCTGTGTGTCAGTCTCCTGCTCTAGCTCTATGCAGATCAAGCTTACCTGAGGTCTGTGCGTCGGGCCCCTTCTCTAGCCCTATGCAGATCAAAGCTAGGACCTTTTGTCTGTTGTGTCTGGCTCCTTCTCGTAGCTCTGTGCAGATCAAAGCTACCTGATTCTGTGTGTCGGGCTCCTTCTTCTAGCTCTATGCATAATCAAGCTACCTGAGTCTGTGTGTGCGGCTCCTACTCTAGCTGCTGTGGCAGATCAAGCTACCTGCAGTCCCTGTGCGTCGGGCTCCTTCTCTGGCCCTATGCAGATCAAGCTTAACCTGAGTCTGTGGGTTGGCTCCTTCTCTAGCCATATGCAGATCAAGCTACCTGAGTCCTGTGCGTCGGGCCCCTTCTCTAGCCCTATGGTCAAGATCAAGCTACCTGAGTCCTGTAGCGTCGGGCCCCCTTCTCTAGCCCTATGCAGATCAAGCTACCTGAGTCTGTTGTGTCGTGCTCCTTCTCTAGGCCCCCCTAAGTAACAGAGCAAGCTACCTGAATCTGTGTGTCGGCTTCCTCTCCTAGCCCTGTGGCAGATTCAAGCTACCTTAGCTCTGTGTGTCGGGCTCCTACCTAGCTCTATGCAGATCAAGCTACCTGATTCGGGTGCGGCTGGGCCCCTTCTCTAGCCCTGTGCAGATCAAGCTACCTGAATCTGGGGATGTACTGGGCTCCTTCTCTAGCCCTATGGCAGATCAAGCTACCTGGCAGTCTGTGTTGTCGGCTCCTTCTCTCGTAAGCTCTGTGCAGATCAAGCTTAACCTGATTCTGTGCTTCGTCGTCCCTACTCTAGCTCTATGCGATCAAGCCAGGTTACCTGAGTCCTGGTGCGTAGGGCCCCTTCTCTATCTCTATGCAGAATCCAAGCCTACGCTGAGGTCTGTGTGTCTGGCTCCTTCCTCTAGCCCTAATGCAGATCAAGCTACCTGAGTCTGTGCGTCGGCTTCCTTTCTCTCGCCCTGTGCAGATCAAGCTACCTGAGTCTGTGCGTCGGCTCCTTCTCTAGCCCTGTGCAGCTCACGTCTACCTGGAGTCCGTGTGTCTGGCTCCTATCTCAATAGCCCTATGCAGATCAAGCTACCTGAGTCTGTGTGTCGGCTCCTTTATCTAGCTCTGTGGCAGATCAAGCTACCTGAGTCTGTGTGTCGGCTCCTTCTCTAGCTCTGTGTCAGATCAAGCTACCTGAGTCTGTGGCGTCGGCTCCTTCTCCGTAGCTCTAAATGCAGATCAAGCGCACCTGAGTCTGTGGTGTCTGGCTCCTTCTCTATGCACTATGCAGATCAAGCCTACCTGATCGTCTGGTGTAGGTCGGCTCCTTCTCCTAGCTCTGTGGCAGATCAAGCTACCTGAGTCTTGTGTCGGCTCCTTCTCTATGCCTCTGGTGCAGATCAAGCTACCTTGAGGCTTGTGCGTCGGCTCGCTTCTCTAAGCTCGTATGCAGATCAAGCTACCTGAGTCTGTGCATCGGGCTCCCTTCTCTACCGGTTGCGAATCAAGCTAACCTGTGTCCTGTGTGTCCGCTCCTTCTCTCTTAGCTGCTATGCCAGATCAAGCTACCTGAGTCTGTGTATCGGCTCCTTCTCTAGGCCCTATGCAGATCAAGCTACGCTGAGTCCTGTGGGTTGGCCTCCTTCTTTCTCTAGCCTAATGCAGATCACGCTACTCTGAGTCTGTGCGTCGGGCCCCTTCTCTAGCCCTATGCAGATTCAAGCGTACCTGAGTCTGTGCGTCGGGCGCACTTCTCTAGCCCTATGCAGATCAAACTACCTGAGTCTGTGTGTCGGCTCCCTTCTCTAGGCCCTATGCAGATCAAGCTACCTGAGTCTGGTTGTGGTCGGCTCCTTCTCTAAGCCCTGTGCAGATCAAGCTACCTGAGTCTGTGTGGGTCGGGCTCCTACTCTAGCCCTATGCAGATCAAAGCTACGCGTGGGTGGAGTCCTGTTGGTGTCGGCTTCCTTTCTCTAGGCCCGTGAGGGGTGTGCGGTATCAAGCTACCTGAGTCCTGTGTGTGTCGGCTCCTTCTGCTAGCGCCTGTGCAGATCAATGCTAACCCTGAGTCTGTGTGTCCTGTGGCTCCATACTCTAGCTCTATGCAGATCAAGCCTACCTGAGTCCTGTGTGTCCGGCCTAGTCCTTCTCTAGCTCTGTGCAGATCAATGCTACCTGAGTCTGTGCGTCGGCTCCTACTCTAGCTCTGATGCCGAATCAAGCTACCTGAGTCCTGTTCGTCGGGCCCTTCTCTAGCCCTATGTCAGATTCAAGAGCTAGCCTGAGGTCTGTGTGTACGGCGTCCTTTCTCCTATCCCGTAATGCAGATCAAGCTACCTGAGTCCGGTTTTTTTGTGTCCGGCTTCCTTCTCTAAGCTCCTGTGCAGAATCAAGCTGACCTGATGTCTGTGTGTCCTGCTCCTTCTCTAAGCCCTGTGCAGATCAAGCTACCCTGATTCAGTGTGTCCGTCTCCTTCTTCTAGCCCTATGCAGATCAAGCTACCTGATCTGTGCGTCGGCTCCTGTTCTCTAGCCCTTATTGCAGATCAAGCTACCTTTGTCTGTGTGTCGGCTCCTTTCTCCTAACTCTAATGCAGATCAAGCTACCTGAGTCTGTGGGTCGGCTCCTTCTCTAGCCCTATGCAGATCAAGCTACCTGAGTCCGTGTGTCGGCTCCTTCTCTAGCCCTATGCAGATCAAGCTACCTGAGTCTGTGTCGGCCCCTTCTCTAGCCCTATGCAGATCAAGCTACCTGAGTCTGTGCATCGGGCCCCTTCTGTAGCCCTATGCAGATCAAGCTACCTGAGTCTGTGTGTCGGCCCCTTCTCTAGCCCTATGCAGATCAAGCTACCTGAGTCTGTGTCGGCTCCTTCTCTAGCGCTATGCAGATCAAGCTACCTGAGTCTGTGCGTCGGGCCCCTTCTCTAGCCCTGTGCAGATCAAGCTACCTGAGTCTGTGTGTCGGCCCCTTCTCTAGCCCTATGCAGATCAAGCTACCTGAGTCTGTGTGTCGGCTCCTTCTCTAGCCCTGTGCAGATCAAGCTACCTGAGTCTGTGTCGGCCCCTTCTCTAGCCCTATGGAGTTCAACCTTCCAGAGTCTGTGCTTTGGGCCCCTTCTCTAGCCCTATGCAGATCAAGCTACCTGAGTCTGTGTATCGGCTCCTTCTCTAGCTCTTTGCAGATCAAGCTACCTGTGTCTGTGTGTCGGCTCCTTCTCTAGCTCTGTGCAGATCAAGCTACCTGAGTCTGTGTGTCGGCTCCTTCTCTAGCCCTGTGCAGATCAAGCTACCTGAGTCTGTGTGTCGGCTCCTTCTCTAGCTCTATGCAGATCAAGCTACCTGAGTCTGTGTGTCGGCTCCTTCTCTAGCTCTGTGCAGATCAAGCTACCTGAGTCTGTGTGTCGGCTCCTTCTCTAGCCCTGTGCAGATCAAGCTACCTGAGTCTGTGTGTCGGCTCCTTCTCTAGCTCTGTGCAGATCAAGCTACCTGAGTCTGTGCGTCGGCTCCTTCTCTAGCTCTATGCAGATCAAGCTACCTGAGTCTGTGCGTCGGGCTCCTTCTCTAGCCCTGTGCAGATCAAGCTACCTGAGTCTGTGTGTCGGCTCCTTCTCTAGCTCTATGCAGATCAAGCTACCTGAGTCTGTGTGTCGGCTCCTTCTCTAGTCCTGTGCAGATCAAGCTACCTGAGTCTGTGTGTCGGGCTCCTTCTCTAGTCCTGTGCAGATCAAGCTACCTGAGTCTGTGCGTCGGCTCCTTTTCTAGCTCTGTGCAGATCAAGCTACCTGAGTCTGTGCGTCGGCTCCTTCTCTAGCCCTATGCAGATCAAGCTAGAAACTCTCCTCTTTGAGGCTGCTTTTGGATCCTGATCTCTTAGTCTCCTGCTCATCACCTATGTGCATCTTTATCATTTCCCCAGATCTTGCCTGTCTTGTCTAGACTGTAAGCTCTGATGAGCAGGGACTGTCTCTTACAGGTGTCTGTACAGTGCTGTGTACGCCTTGTAGTGCTAGACAAATGATAAATAGTAGTAAATAGAAGTAGTAGTTCAAACCTAGCAGACCAAATTTTGACTGCCTAATTTCAGCAAATGTTTAGGCTGCAAAATTAGCTTTCCAATTTGACTGGACAATATGCTTAATTAGCTTGAACATTGATCCTTAAATATAAAATTTTAAGAAAGGAAATAATTTTTGAAAGTTCCGTCAGGCAATGCTGTCTCCTGGCAACCCAGCAGCCCCTGGGCTTTCTTGGTAAGGTAATGACTGGAGAAAGATTGCCAGGCCTTTCCTTCCAAGGCAATGGAGGGTGAAGGCACTTTCCCAAGTGTGCCAGTGGGAACTGAACTTAGTTCGCTTAGGTGCTAGGCTGTTGCTCTAACCACTAGGCTACTCCTCCACACAAATGATCTTATTAGTTTATTTAATAATTTGCAAGATTGTCATTCTGACAAGAGTCTAACAATTCGGTTTAGGAAAAGCACCATCAGTAACACGAAACAGTACAGACAACATGCAGGGCAAAGACACAGTAATGAAGCCCTCATCCCTTGCTGGCATGAATCAGACCTGTGTCTCCCTCTAGACATTAATAATTCTGGAAAGGGAGAGAGTTGAAGGGGGAGAGCAAAAGGACCCTTTTTCTTTTTCTCCAGTGCACGGTAAATAAAGGCACTTTGGGCTTTCCCCAACAGACACATGAGTATTTCTGTACCACTGGCCCCCACTGATATTCCTTGAACAGACTGTTTACTCTGCAACTTTATAGCCAAAAAAGTGGAGAGAGAGAGACACTCTTGTCATGTAACTTCAGTGGAGCCCAAATTCCTCTATTAATTGTCCATTCACCACCACCTGTGCCCTTGTTTTCTTGTGTATAAGAAGTGAACCCAATCTATGAAAGGGTCCCCCAGCCCAAACTATCCCAGGAACCAAAATAAATACTCCCAATCTACCCTATCAAAAGCTTTCTCTGCATCAAGACTTACAAGGGCCATCTATACAAATGTATACAAACTGTGTACAAGACTGTTAACCTGTTATATGTAACCGCCCTTGATCTCTGGAAGGTGCGGTATAAAAGAAATAGTTAAATAAATAAATAAATAAAATAAATCTGCTCCTTCCCTTTGATCCCCATACGCAGAGCCATCGTTCACTCCTAGTCTAATTGGTTGATTCATTGTGCTCCTTCGTGAATCCCATTTGGAATCATGAATAAGATTCAGCAGCACTTTCAAGCTAACACTTAATCAAAGAAATAGGGTTGATATGCTGCCACCAATTCAGGTCTTTGCCTTACATGTTTCTGTACTCGCCGCATTCACCTTTGTAACACTATACAAATGGTTAGTAGTAGTAATGATCTGAGCCATATTAATACAGGTAAAACAGTCATTTCCTATTTAACCAGTCCATCCTGATTATACTTTTATAAATGATTCACCACTTGTCAGAATACGAACATATGATCCTAAGCAATTCCATACTGGGTCAGACCAAGGGTCCATCAAGCCCAGTATCCTGTTTCCAGCAGTGACCAATTCAGGTCACAAGTACTTGTCAGGTTCCAAAAAGGTGCACACTGAATGACCCTATTGTGGCAAAACAGATTTTTGAAGTAATCTAATAGAGGGATGGCCCCGCATTTTCATACATTCCCATTTGTCCCTGTGTAAGCGCCACCTAAAACATACTCTGCAGTGGTTCTACTACTAAATCTTCCAAAAATGTTATAAAATTCTCTAATCACACCATCAGGGCCTGGGGACTTCACAATTTTTAAGTGTTAGATTGCCTGTCTAATCTCCAAGCCCACGATAAACCTATTGGGATTTTGAATTTCTTCCTCTAAGAGTGTTGGAAGCTCAAGACCTTCAAAATATTTCTCCCCGGCCTGCTGGTTCATGATATCCTTCCTTTATAACTTCTTAAAAATCTCCCAGAATGCATGACGTATCTCAGCCTGTTGTGAAACTGATCCCTGCTCCCCCCCCCCCCCTTGAAACTAGACTCTTTCCTATTTGCCGACCTCACCAGATTAGCCACTAACTTGCCCACTTTATCACCTCATCTGTGCAACTTATATTATAAGAACATATTTCTTTTAGCCTTCTGTGTAAGTAATTTGTTTCACCCTATTTTGAAGGGCTTGCATCTCCTCCTTAGCTTCTGGTGTTAACCCCCCCTCCCCCCCCCCCCCCATTCTACATATCTAAGATAATTCCCTCTTCAACCGAAGCCCCTCCCAGTCCCTCTCCTTCTGATATATAGAAAAAATAGATAATCTCTCCATGGAGAATGGCCTTCACCACCTCCCAGTACAGAATGATGTCATTAGAACACACATTGTCCAACAATGCCTTCCTTAAAGCAATGTGAAAATGTAGATCTCAATACAAGGTAGTGATTCATTCTCCATGCACCAGCTCTTTTCTGTTTCCCCAGCTCCAGCACTAAACTCATTAAGGAGTGCTTGGACACTATCTGGGATTCAATGCCCACATGTTTGCAAGTTTTCAAAAAGGTTTGTCAAGACCAGTAGATGATCTAATCTGGAATATAATCCATGTGAATGTGAGAAAAATATGACAATCATCTCCATAGGTTAGAGCATATGGCAGGCATCCAAGCAGGCCCATCTGCTGCATAACAAAATTAATCGCCTGATCGTAATGATTACTCTTGGGAGTTTTACATTAATTGCAAAACAAAGTTATGATCATTGGCATTTGGGACGCACACATTTCCCAAAGACAAGTTTTTTCCCCATCCATTCCCCTCAAATAATAACATATCTCCCAGCAGTTTCTTGTTGATTTGTATGAAATTGCAAAGAGAAGCCTTTATGAATTAATGTGGCCACACCTCATTGCATTCTATTAAATGTTGCTGCAAACCATTTCCCCCACCCATCTCATCTCAAATTCATACGTTCCGTCATGGATAAGTGAGTTTCCTGAAGGAAGGCTATATCAGTCTTGTGTTTTTTTAAAGATTTGTTAGAAAGAATGAATACAATCCATCACCCTACCTCATTTCTCTCCTATTAGGTAAACTAAACCATACATCATATCTGGATTCAAGGGATTTCCCAGCCAAATCCCCCATCCCCTGCATCCATCATTCTCATTCTTGGCTCAGTCTCTCCCCCACTTCCATTGCACCCACACATCCATCCACATTCACACCCCCTGTTCCTGCCAATAATCCTTGCATGTCCCTTGCTGAGCCTCCCCCCCCCCCCTTCCTACTCTTAAATCCAGGCTCACAATCTTAAGAAATGCGTATAAGGTATGTAGAGACCAATGAATTGGGTCTCTGTCACAAGACTGGTGCTCAAACCAAGATGAAAGAGTCAATTTGCGTCGCCATGATTAGGCTTAATCTTTGGCCTTACTTCTTTATCCATCAATGAAGTAGCACAGTCCAGCTATACCAATTCACTGGTCCCAAGCAGTAACTACCTCTGTTCAATATTTTGCTTCTAACTATATACAAACGTCCAGAAGACGCTCATGACTCTACATGCTTCCATTTAGTCTCCAACAGTTAAGTATCTCATTAGAGAGGGATATAGTCTCCCCTCTCAAACTTGGGGAACAAAGTTAGCATCAAACCTATCTGTTAAGTCACTACCACATCAGTTTCACTAAACATCTTTCATATACACCAGCATTTAGTCTGCAGTGAACTACAGTATCTATTTCAAAAACAATTAATATGTCCTTTCATGTTTCCTTATCAGAAAACGTAGTAGTTCCTGCCATCTATCATTAATTGTTCTTTGTACCCTCTGGTGATTAATGACTAATTCTTTGCATAAGTGATAATGCCTATTGGAGAGAGTCCATATGTCTGTATGCATCTGTTTGTTGGTGCATGCACCAACATACAGAAGCATGTTGTTGTTGTTGTTGTTAAGTGTCGTCAAGTGTCGACTCATCGCGACCCTCTGGATAGTAGTCCTAAACTGTGTTCAGTCTTCAGTCAGGCAGCTCATTGTTGAAAGACTGGTATCCATAGCTACTGTTATTGTATCGATCCATCTCATTGCTGGCCTTCCTCTTTTGCATTTACCTTTTACCTTGCCAAGCATGATGTTTTTCTTTAATGATCTCTCTCTTCACATGATGCGTCCAAAGTACGAAAAGTCAAAGTCTTGTCATCTGAGCTTCTAAAGAAAGCTTAGGTTTGATCTCCTCTAGTATTGACTGGTTTGTTCCTCGGACAGTCCATGGTATAACCCAATATGTTCAACTGGCACTATAATTTCAAAGGCATCAATTTTCGTTGCTATCTTTTGCCACTGTCCAACTTTCGCATCCATATGAATGTTATTGAAAATACCATTGTTTGAACAAGTCAAATCTGTTGTATGGAGAGAGACATCTCTGCTTTTGAAATGTTGTCTAGGTCCTTCATAGCCATTCTGCCAAGAGCAATGTGTCCTCCTGATTTCTTGACTGCTTATTGCTTCTTTATTGATAGTTGATCAAGTAGTTAAAGTTGTCAACTATTTCAATTTCTTCCTCCATCAACAATGCACTTGATTTTGCCAGTTGTAGGATCTTCGTCTTGTTTACATTAAGGTGCAGTCCCATTTTATGATTATGTTTCGTTGATCTGAGAAGCAAATGTTTTCAGATCGTCTTCACTTTCAGCCAGTACTGTGGTACCCATCAGCATGAACGTTGTTGAAGAGTCTGCCACCACAATCTCACACCTTTGTTGTCTTCATACAGTCCTGCTTCTCGGATGATTTGTTCTGCATATAAATTAAACAGGTAGGGGGAAAGTATGCAGCCTTGTGTTACACCTTTGCTGATTTTAAACCATTCCTGTTTCTCCTTGTTCCATTCGAACTGTTCCTGCTTGATCAATGTACAGTTGTGCAAGAGAATGATCAGGTGTTCTGGTATAACCCTGCTTCTTAATGTGGCCCAGAGTTTCTCATGGTTTACACAGTCAAAGCCTTGCTATAGCCGATAAAGCACAAATAGATATCTTTTTGGTATTCTTTTGTCTTTTCAAGGATCCATCTTACATCCGCAATGATGCTCATTTCTGGCCCTTCGTGAGCCCTGCTTGCACCTTCAGGCAGTTTCTCATTCTACTTATAGCTGTAGTCTCTGCTGAATAATCTTCAGTAGAAACTTGCTGGCATGTGGGATCCGATGCATAGAGCTTCCTTAAAGAAGGGCAGAGCAGTGCGAAATAGTGAAGAGCTGGCAGGAGTCCCCAGGTCCTGTCACACAGAGAAGGCGGAATGGCAGCAGAAAGCCAGGGGGGTTCCTCAGATCCTGGCCTGTCATCACAGAAGGGAAGACATGAGCGAAGGGATTTGATAAGGGAAGTGTGGGGTTCGATATGAGGGTGTGAAGAGAGGAGAGGGGCCTGGGGCAGAGTAGAAAAGCAGGGGTGCAGTTAGAGAGAAGGAATAGAGAGCAGCAAGGTGAAAGGCAGAGCATTAGGGAGGGGCAGTTTTGGAGAGAATGGAAGAAGAAGGCAAGTGCAGCAAAAGGAAGAGTGGAGTGCAGGGGATTTGGGAGAGTAAGGGTGTGTGGAAGGTAGAAAGAGAGTTCAAGTAGGAAGAGGTCAGATGGTGCAAAGATTTAAAGGAGGAGGCAGGGGAAGGAGGGAGGGAAAGATGCCAAGGACACGAGAGGATATGGAAGATGGGAAGACCAGGCGTGATTGTTTCTAATGATCTTAAATGGTTAAACAGTAGAGAAGGCGACGGTGGAAGCCAGAAGGATGCTTATGTGCACAGGGAGAGGAATGACCAGCAGGAAAAACGAGGTGAATAGTGTCCTCTGTAGAAGTCTTTTGGTGAATAATGTCTTCATTTTGGAGTATGGATTTTTGTGCAAATTCCTGGGAGAACCGCACCTTTCAAAAGTGAGTACTACACGAGATGGATGGGTCGTTGTAGAGGGCGTGATTACCAAACTAGTCAGTGTTCTTCGTTTATAACAGACCAATATAGGGAACAGACCTAAAGATCTCAATATTTATATTTTAGAGGATAAGGCGGGACAGAGTAGATATGATAGAGACCCTTTTAAATAACTCTATGGCATAAATGCACAAGAGACAGAGCCCCCATCTCTTTCAATTGAAAAGCAACTCTGCCAATGAAGGGACATAGGAATGAAAGTGAAAGGGATAGACTTAAGAGTAATATGCGGAAATATTAGTCCTTACAGAACGACGTGGGCTAAATACGTGGAATAGTCTCCCAGTGGAGGTAGTATAAGATGAAGGACATGGTATCGGGGGCTTTCCTTGTGCCCGAGAATAACGAGGATGAAATAGTCCGATTGCCGAACTAGGGAGTTGTTGTACTGTGGAAGCTAGATTGGGGGCGGAAAAGGGGTGGCGCGAAGGCGAGCAGATAAAGGCAGGCTGTGTGGCATTCTCGGCGGCCCCAGACGTAGCAGGGATGAATTCAGCTGTTGGCCCTGTACGTCCGGGCCGGCAGAACATAACGGGGAACTTAAGTCCCCACCTCTGAGGTGGAATTAAAGTTACCCTGTAGACAGAGGGAGATCAGCAGGCCCGGGGCACAATTCTAATGGGTGGAGGGGGAGCAGGAGATTCCCCTCAAGCCCGGGGGTTGGCCTGACCCTGGCCATAGGAAGAGCCAGATCGGGGTCCTAGGGCTGCAGGGAAAGCACCAATTCCGGCGATATTCCAGGGATCACAGCTCTCAAATGGATCCCGGTTGCCATGGCAACAGGACGGCCCATGGCAACCCAAGGCTCCATTCAGGAGCCCTGACTGAGTTAGCCTTCTGGAGGCCTCTTACAATGCAGGCTTACCGGGGCTCGGGTCGCAGGACTATTAACGTACCAGGCCTATTCACGATTCTGATCCCGCAGGGCTAGATGTGCCCCACATGACCAGAATCCCGATCTGCCCCTGTTGCGTCCGATGTCTGAGTCGGGCGCGACAAAGAGCATGGACGTCCCGGGACAGAATGCCCCGCAAAAGGTGCCATGACACACCAGCATACCTTGGTACATATCCACATGGCCCCTAATCACTACTCAAGCACATACAGCCCCAACACACCCGTACAATGCCATGAAAGACAACACATTACAATCCTAGCCTCCCAACACAAAAAGTGTTCCAACAGGTTCCAACACACCCCCAACAAATCCAAAGTACTCCCATTATTAACTCTTTTCCAAAAGGGAAACTATGAAATAAAATGAGAGAAAATCGTTAAGAAAAGACTAAAGAAGTAGCTTACAAATGGCTAAAGATTTGCATAAAGCCTAGGCATTTGTTTAAAATCCTATCGTATAAGCCCAGAACAGATGTATTCCACAATTTAAGAAAAGTGGAAGGGGGCCAAAAAACTGCCAGCATAGTTTAAAAGGCGAGGTCAGAGAGGTTGTTGCGGCAAAAAGCATCTTTCAGGACATGGAAAAGGGAGCCAAATGACGAAAACGGGAAACAACATAAGCATTGCCAAGTTAGATGCAAGGCAGGCAAAGAGAAAATTTGAAAAAAAGCTTGCCATGGACGCAAAATGCATAATAAAAACTTTTGCAAGTACATTCATAGCAAAAAACCTGTGAAACAGTCAGCTGGACCATTGGATGATAGAGGAGTAAAAGGGTGCTAAGTGAAGACAAGGCCATAGCGGAGAGACTGAACGAATTCTTGCTTCGGTCTTTACTGAGGAAGATGTAGGTAATTTACCTATGCCTGAAATGGGAAATAAAGGTGATATATAGGAAGAATTGAAAGAAATATTGATAAACTGGGAAGATATAAAACAACTATTTGATAAACTGAAGAGTATCAAATCACCTGGACCAGATGGTATACATCCAAGGGTATTGAAAGAACTGAAATATGAGATTGCAGACCTATTATTAGTAATCTGTGAACTATCATTAAAATCAACTGTAGTAGTACCTAGAATGGAGAATAGCCACTGTAACACCAGTATTTAAAAAGGGTTCCATGAGTGATCCGGGAAACTACAGACCTGTGAGTCTGACATCAGAATCGGGCAAAATGGTAGAAACCATTATAAAGAATAAAATTACTGATCATTTATATAATCATAGTTTAATGAGAGAAAGCCAACATGGATTTAGCCAAGGAAAGTCTTGTCTTACTAATCTGTTATATTTTTTTTGAGGGTGTGAATAAACAGGTAGACAAAGGTGAGCCGGTTGATATAGTGTATCTGGATTTTCAGAAAGCCTTTGACAAAGTCCCTCATAAGAGACTCCCTAGGGGTATATTTACTAAACTGTGGTAATGTCACTTGCGTTAGGTTCCGCGGTAAAGGTACAGATGCCCATATAAAGGCGTGGGCAGTGCATCGTTTACAGCAAGCCGTATCAGCTAACATAAGAAACATAAGACCATAAGACATGCCATACTGGGTCAGACCGAGGTCCATCAAGCCCAGTATCCTGTTTCCAACAGTGGCCAATCTAGGTCATACGTACCTAGCAATATCCCCAAAAGACACAAGTTCCACAATGCTTGTACTGGGTTAAGCATTGATATCCTGGGTCCCTTTTTAATAGTGGTTTATGGACCTTTCCTCCAGGAACTTGTCCAAACCTTTTTTAAACCCAGCTATACTAACAGCCCTTACTACATCCTCCGGTAACAGATTTCCAGAGTTTGATTACACGTTGCGTGAAAAAATATTTTCTCTTATTTGTCTTAAATAGTTTACCCTGTAGCTTCATTACATGTCCCCTAGTCTTTCTATATTCTGATAGCGTAAACAATTGATCCACGTTTATCCGTTCCACTCCATTCATTAATTTATAGACCTCTATCATATCTCCCCTCAGCCGTCTCTTTTCCAGGTTAAAGAGCCCTAACCTTTTCAGCCTCTCTTCATAGGAGTAGCCTTCCATCCCCTTCACCAAGTTGGTCGCTCTTCTCTGAAATTTTTCTAATAACGCTATGTCCTTTTTAAGATACGGTGACCAGAATTGCACACAATATTCAAGGTGCGGTCGTACCATGGAGCGATACAGAGGCATTATAATATCCTTTGTTTTATTCTCCATCCCTTTCCTTATGATACCTAGCATTCTATTTGCTTTCTTGGCCGCCGCTGCACACTGGGCGGAGGGTTTTAACATGTTATCCACGATGACTCCTAAATCTTTTTCCTGGGTGGTGGTTTCTTGTGTGGAGCCTTGCATCATGTAACTATAGTGTGGGTTGTTCTTTCCTAGGTGCATAACTTTGCACTTGTCCACATTAAATTTCATCTGCCATTTGGATGCCCAGTCTTCCAATTTATCCAGATCCTTCTGCAGTTTTCCACAATCCTCTTGGGTTTTAACAACTTTAAACAGTTTTGTGTCATCTGCAAATTTGATACCTCACTAGTTATTCCCTTTTCCAGGTCATTTATGAATATGTCAAAAAGTAGCGGACCCAGTACAGATCCCTGGGGTACTCCACTATTCACCTTTTTCCATTGGGAATATTGGCCATTTAGCCCTACCCTCTGCTTTCTATCTTTTAACCAGTTCCCGATCCACAATAGTACACTGCCTCCTATCCCATGACTATTTAGCTTCGCCAAAAGTCTCTGATGGGGGACCTTGTCAAAAGCTTTCTGAAAGTCCAGATACACTATATCAACCGACTCACCTTTGTCTACCTGTTTATGCACACCTTCAAAAAAACATATCAGATTAGTAAGACAAGATCTTCCTTGTCTAAAGCCATGTTGGCTGTCTCCCATTAGGCCATGACTATCTACATGCTCCTGTAATTTTGTTCTTTATGATGGTTTCTACCATTTTCCCTGGTACTGACGTCAGGCTCACCGGTCTGTAATTTCCCGGGTCACCCCTGGAACCCTTTTTTAAAAATTGGTGTTAGGTTGGCGACCCTCCAATCTTCAGGTATTACAGATGATTTTAATGAAAGTTCACAGATTACCAATAGCAGGTCTGCAATCTCATATTTCAGTTCTTTCAACACTCTGGGATGTATACCATCCGGTCCAGGTGATTTGCTACTAGTCAGTTTATCCAATAGTTGTAATATATCTTCCAGGTGTAGCAATATTTCTCTCAATTCCTCTGCAGTATCACCTTTAAATACCACTTCAGTCTTGGGTAACATCGCTACATCTTTCTTAGTAAAGACCGAAGCAAAGAATTCATTCAGTCTCTCTGCTATAGCCTTGTCTCCTCTTACTGCCGCTTTTACCCCTCTATCATCTAATGGTCCAATTGACTCTCTCACAGGCCTTTTGCTACGAATGTACTTGAAAAAGTCTTTATTTTGTGTTTTTGCTTCCGTAGCAAGTTTCTTCTCAATTTCCTGCTTTGCCTGCCTTATCAATGCTTTGCATTTAACTTGCCAGTGCTTGTGCTGTTTCCAGTTTTCATCATTTGGCTCTTTTTTTCCATTTCCTGAAGGTTGCTTTTTTGGCAGCAACAGCCTCTCTGACCTCACCTTTAAACCATGCTGGCAGTTTTTTGGACTTTCTTCCACTTTTCTTAATGCGTGGAATACAGCTGGTCTGGGCTTCGAGGATAGTATTTTTAAATAACACCCAAGCTTGCTGTAAGTCCTTTAACCTTTGGAACCGCTCCTTTTAGTTTTTTTCTAACTATATTCCTCATTCTATCATAGTCTCCCTTTTGAAAGTTAAAAGGTAGTACTGTGGATTCCTTTACTATCTGTCCTCCACTAATTAAATCAAACATGATCATACTATGATCACTATTGCCAAGTGGTCCCAACACCCTTATTTTTTGCACCAGTTCTGGCATTCCACTAAGGACTAGGTCCAGTATGGCTTCCCCTCTGGTCGGTTCATGAACCAGCTGCTCCAAGAAGCAGTCATTTATTTCATCTAGAAACTTTATCTCTTTAACTTGTCCTGCTGTGACACTGACCCAGTCAATACCGGGGTAATTGAAGTCACCCATTATTACTACTCTGTTGTGACTTTTGTTAGCTTCCTTGATTTCTTTGAGCATTTCATCATCCATTTGTTCATTCTGGCCAGGCGGTCGATAGTATACTCCCACTGCCATCACCTTCCCCTCATAAATGGAATTTCAATCCATAGAGATCTACAGCAAATTTTGTTCCCTGCAAAACTTTAATCCTTTCTGACTCAATGCCCTCTCTAACATAGAGCGCAACCCCTCCACCAATTTGATCAGCTCTATCATTACGATATAGTTTGTATCCAGGTATCACAGTGTCCCACTGGTTATCTTCCTTCCACCATGTCTCTGAGAGTGCAATCATATCTAACCTCTCATTTAGTGCTATATATTCTAACTCTCCCATCTTATTGTTTAGACGTCTAGCATTGGCATACAAGCATTTTAGAGACTGTATTTTATTAATATTAATCTGGCTATTGGTAGGCATGGGTAATTTGGAATCTTTATGCTCTGTCTGCTCCTTACTCAAGGGCATTTGGGCTACTATACTCCCTTTTGGAACCTCACTGCTTTTGGTAGTATCCTTCAAGGATACCTTCGTCCGAACCATGCGCTCCTGGGTGACTGTCGGCTTTCCCCTATTTTCTAGTTTAAAAGCTTCTCAATCTCTTTTTTAAAGGTTAATGCCAGCAGTCTGGTCCCATCCTGATTAAGGTGAAGCCCATCCCTTCGGAAGAGCCCCCCCTTTCCCCAGAATGTTCCTCAGTTCCTAACAAATCCAAAACCCTCATCCTTGCACCATTGTCTCATTCACGCATTGAGACTCCGGAGCTCTGCCTGTCTTTTGGGTCCTGCACGTGGAACAGGAAGCATTTCGGAGAACGCTATCCTGGAAGTTCTGGATTTCAACTTCTTACCTAAAAGCTTAAATTTAGCCTCCAGAACTTCCCTACCACATTTTCCCTATGTCATTGGTACCAACATGTACCAAGACAGCAGACTCCTCCCCAGCACTATCTATGATCCTATCTAGGCGGTGCGTGAGGTCTGCTACCTTCGCACCAGGCAGGCATGTTACCAGGCGATCCTCACGTCCACCAGCCACCCAGCTATCTACATTCCTAATGATTGAATCACCAACTATAACAGCTGTCCTGGACCCTCCCCTCATGGGGACATGGCCCTGGAGAAACGTCCTCGGTGCGAGAGGGTTTTACATCACCTGGAGGACAGGTCCTAGTTACAGGATCATTTCCTGCCACACCAGGGTGATGCTCTCCTGTCATGTGACCTCTCTCCTCCATGGCAACAGGGATGCTGCCAGACTGGAGGTGGGACTTCAGGACTATATCCCTGTAGGTCTCGTCCATGTACTTCTCTGTCTTTCTTATGTCTTCCAGATCTGCTACTCTAGCCTCTAGAGAACGGACTCGTTCCCTGAGAGCAAAGAGCTCCTTGCACTTAGTGCAGACATAAGACCTCTCACCAACTGGGAGAAAATCATACATGTGACACTCAATGCAAAAGTCAGGCTCACCGGTCTGTAGTTTCCCGGATCACCCCTGGAACCCTTTTTAAAAATTGGTGTTACATTGGCGATCCTCCAATCTTCAGGTATTAGAGATGATTTTAATGATAGTTCACAGATTACTGATAGCAGTTCTGCAATCTCATATTTCAGTTCTTTCAACACCCTTGGATGTATACCATCCGGCCCAGGTGATTTGCTACTCTTCAGTTTATCTAATAGTTGTAAGACATCTTCCCGATGTATCGATATTTCCTTCAATTCTTCCGCACCTTTAAATACCACTTCAGTCATGGGTAACATCCCTACATCTTCCTCAGTAAAGACCGAAGCAAAGAATTCATTCAGTCTCTCCGCTATCGTCTTGTCGCCTCTTAGTGCTCCTTTAACCCCTTTATCATCTAATGGACCAACTGACTCTCTCACAGGTTTTTTGCTACGAATGTACTTGAAAAGGTCTTTATTTCGCGTTTTTGCTTCCGCAGCAAGCTTCTTCTCAAATTCTCTCTTTGCCTGCCACACAATCTGGACTTCTGTCCATATTTTATTTATTTATTTAATTTAACGTGTTTTTTATACCACCTTATCTTTAGAATCAAAGCGGTTTACAGTGTAACTCAATAACAGAACAATTATATAGAACTTATGTAATAAACATAGGTTGGGGGTAAGATGCAGGAGGTGCTCAGGGGCATAACCTAATTACAAATGATGTCTATAGGTGCAGTTTTGTATAGGCATTTGTCATGGGGAGGGGGGGTGTACTGAGTGTCCTCTCTGAAGTGTTCAAAGAACAGGAACATTTTTAGATGTTTCCTGAAGTCTTTGATGTCCTTAGTTGTCCTTATTTTCTCTGGCAGTGAGTTCCAGATGGCAGGTGCGGCTAGTAAAAACGCCCTCTTCGTTGTAATCGTATTGGCTTTAGTATATGAGTTGGGAGTTGGGATAGTTTCTCTGGTGTTTTGTTTCTTGGGTCTATTGTTTGGTTTTGAGCGTAGCAGTATCGAGATCCAGCTGACATATTATTTCTGATCTTGAAAATGGTTAGTGCTGTTTTGTATTTGGCTCGTGAGGTGATTGGTAGCCAGTGTAGCTGAAGTAGGAGTGGAGTTATGTGCTCGTGCTTGGCTGATCCTGTGATGAAGTGGGCAGCAGTGTTCTGAGCTAGTTGAAGTGGTCGGGTGGTTTGAGATGGAAGGCCTTGGAGGAGGGAGTTACAGTAGTCCAGGATGGGGGTGATAACTGCTTGGCAGACAGTGCGGAAGTGTTCTTGACTGAGGAGGGGTTTTAGTCTGCGGATGATGGCTAGTTTGTGGAATGCATTCCTGGAGGTTTTGCTAATGTGAGCTTGTAAATTTAAGAATCGGTCAAGGGTGACACCTAGGTAGCGAACCTCCTCTTTTACTGGGATTGGCTTGTCCTCTAGGGTGATGGAGGTAGGGGGAAAAAATATGTGTTAAGTGAGATAGTGTTTCAGATTTTATGAAGTTGACTTGTACATAGGTTGTTGGAAGAGAGACAGTTTTTCATTTCCTACAGGCAATTTGTGATTGTTGTATAGTCTGGTGTGTTGAGGTGGATTGGTGAGAAGATCATAATGTCGTCTGCATAAATGGCGTAGAATATCTTGTGTTTTTTGAAGATATTGCAGACTGGCTGTATATAGATGTTGAAAAGGAGAGCAGACATGGAGGACCCTTGTGGGACTCCCTGTGTTGTGTTAATTCGATCCGACTTTGACCCTTTGTTGTCTGTGACTGAGGTAGGACTGAAACCAGTTGAGGGTAGTGTTATGTAGTCCAATATTAGCAAGTCGATTTAGAAAGGTGTTATGTGAGTAAATGGATGCAAAGTATGGTTAGGGTGATTTAAATGAAACACTGAAAGCTGGAATATCCTCAGAATCTCATGAGCTTTCAGCACAAGTCGGTATGGACAAATGTTTTAGTGTATCTAGTTCCTGAATAAAATACAAAGAAAAGCACCCCAGAAATAAAAAGACACTCAGAAGCAAAACAGAAATGAAGCAGTTGTTTAAATTGGACATTTTAAGTGTAGTAATTAGATTTCTATAATTTACTGATTCCGTGAAAATAACCATCCCTGAATAACTGATGCAATTTTGTTTAATGACTTAGCAACAGGCTTTTAATTTTAAGAAAAAAATCTTTTAAAAAAAATATATTCCAATTTGAGCAAGTCTCACAGAGGGGGAACAATCCAGGTCTGAAGCTTCGTACAGCAGTTCCAGGCAGGCGTTCATTTCATGTGCAAATATAAATATACACACAAAGACATTAGTTTTCTGCATTGACAGATTTATCAACTGCATAAAATTCTAATAAAGAATTAAAATGTGAAATATAAAAAGCAACTAATTTCAACATAGTCTGAAGAAACTGACTTTCCTGACATCACTGCTAGAAAGTAGCGGATTCCAAGAAGCATGAGGCCCTCCTACAGCTACGCCCAGAGGAAGTGACATCATGCACTTTCTGCCACAGTAGCCAATCAGAGAAACTTGTGGGAAGAGTTCTATCTTACAGCACATGCTTGGAAATGTTATAGCCAATTTGTAATGATTTACTGAGAAATAATAATTTCTAATTTATTTTTTGTTTGTTAAAATGAAAAATATGGGATAAATTGAACACACATTAGCGCAAGGATGAACTAACATTTCTTTTTTCTTGGTGAAGGTTGATCACGTACATAGAGCTGCCAAGTCCAAGGAGGGAGATTGTAGACCAGACCTAGATTTTTAACCACCCCATCCTGGAGCATTATGAGACCTGATTTCAATCAGGATTACCAAAACCACACTGCTTTGGGTTGTAAACTCAAAACCTGAAAACAGCCCAACAGTCTTCCTCTTGGATAAGGGTAACTTGGCACCTGTGATTACATATGAGAGCTCTTCCCCATAACACAGACTGCCATCTGCAGCCCCCACAGCAAACGTAGAGTATCTGTGCGTCTAAAACAGGCTGCACCACAGCGGAGGGCCGTTCACTGCTCATCTATGTAAATGCGGATTTTCAGCAAATTAAACCCAATGCCAAATGCTTAGGACAGGAAGAGACAAAATAGAAAAACTATTGTCCTGATTCCCAAACTGCTGAACTGCCTTGTTTCACCACCTTGAGATACTCTGAGGACCCCTCCTGGTTCATGCACACCAACCTCTTGTCCTCTACGGCATACAATTACTTTGGATTTCTGCATCCCAAGTGCATGACTCTGCACTTCTTTGCATTCAATTGTAACTGCCAAGCATTAGACCATTCTTCCAGTTTTTGTAGATCTTTCCTCGTGTTGTCCACTCCCTCAGATGTGTCCAATTTGTTATAAATTATTGTGTCATCTGCTAAAAGGCAGACTCTTCTCTTCAATTCTTCCGCAATATCACTCACAAATACATTGAACAGTATCAGTCTCCGGACTGATTCCTGAGGCACGACACTAATAACCTTCCTTTCTTCTGAGTGTGTTCATTTACCTCCACCTTCTGTCGTTTATCAGTCAACCAATCTCTGATCCAGTTCACCACCTTGGGACATATCCCCAGGCTATTCAGTTTTATCGATAAGCCTCCTCTGAGGAACAGTATTAAAGACTTTGCTGAAATCTAGGTATATCACATCCATCGCATGCCCTTGATCTAGTTCTCTGGTCACTCAGTCAAAGGATTCAATCAAATTGTTTGACATGATCCTTCTTTGGTAAAACCATGTTGCCTTGGATCATGCAATCCATTGGTTTCTAGACAGTCCACTATTCTTTCTTTCAGGAGCGCCTCCATTACTTTTCCCACCACCAAAGTAAGGCTTACCGGCCTATATAGTTTGTCACCTCTTTCCTATTACCACTTTTGTGAAGGGGTACCACATCAGCCCTTCTCCAGTACTGCGGAACCTCTCCCGTTTCCAAGGATCTATTAAAAACATCCCTTAAAGGCCCTGCAAGAACCTCTCTGAGCTCTTTCAGTATCCTGGGATGTATCCCATCCAGTCCCATGGCCTTGTCCATCTTGAGTTTTGCAAGCTGTTCAAAAATATCATCTTCTGTGAATGGTGTAGTTTTTACTCCATTCCCATTTGCATATTTGTCATATGTGGTCCTGATCCAGTATTTTCTTTAGTGAATACAGAAGTATTTGTTTAGCATTTTTGCTTTTTCAATGTCACTTTCCACAAATCTGTCCTTGGCACTTTGAGTCTAGAAATTCCATCTCTGATCTTCCTCTTCTCCCAAACATACCTTAAAAAAGTTTTATCTCCATGATTCACGTCTTTAGCCATCTTTTTTTCTGCCTTTGCTTTTGCTATCCTTATTTCTCTCTTTATCTCTTTTAGCATTATCCTGTATTCTTTTCTGTGTTCCTCTGTTAGCGAACTTCTGAAGTTTGTGAAAGCTGTGATTTTTGCCTTTATTTGTGCAGTCACTTCTTTGGTGAACTATATAGGTTTCCTTTTCCTCTTGTTTTTATTTACTTTCCTTACTTATAAGGAGTTACTCACCTGTAGCAGGTGCTCTCCGTGGACAGCAGGAATAAGTCCTCAGGTATGGATGGGTTATGTCACTGATAGAACCCTGCATGGTAACGCTTCCCAGCTTCTATTGGAAGCTTTTGGGAGGCTCCACCGCACCTGTCTTCCCGCTTGCCGTGGCACCTTCTCCAGTAGGATAACAAAGCTGTAGCTGAATTCAACTCCTCGGGGAAGTGGGAGGTTTGTGGACTTATTCTTGCTGTCCACAGAGAAGACTTGCTACAGGTAAGTAATTATCTTTTCTCTGTGGACAAGCAGGAGTGAAGTTCTCACATATTGGACTCCCAAGTTACATGCTATAGAAAACTGAGAAGGCTGAGAAGCCCAACAGGAGTAAATTGAACTAAGAACTGAAGAATCCGAATAAGTAGTTCCCAAAAGAGAGCTCTGCAGTTCAAAGGGACTTCCAGGCTCTGGGAGAAAAACTCAAGCCCATTGTTAACACTATAGCGTTCTACCTATTCTTGGTAAAGAGGCAAACAGGCTGCATCGCATAAACAACTTTAATACATGGCTCCAAACCTAAAACAAGAAGGATTTAGATACATAGGCGACAGGGGAAACAGATGGATCAACAAATGACTATACTGTGCTGATGGACTACATCTCTCCGTCACAGGGAAAAGGATCCTAAGTGAAAAACGTAGACAGTATGTGGACAGGCATTTAAACTAGGGAAAGGGGGGTGATGGATGGAGAAGGACAAGTTCAGGACGTCACTCCCAGCAGAAGCAAAATGACATTGGAAACAGACACACTATTAACCCACACATCAGTGGCAAGTGGGAAGAGGCATGTAGAGCAAAATCCATGCAAAACACAGGCAAGCCAGTCAACAAATGCTGGAAAGCAATGAGCACAAATGCTCAAAGCCTAGCCAACAAAGTTCCTGATCTGGAAGTCCTAATGGTGGAAATGGACTTGGACATTGTGGCCATTACAGAAACATGGTTTAACAAGCCGCATGAATGGGATATAGCCATAGCTGGCTACAATCTATTTAGAAGAGATAGAGAAGACAGAAAAGGAGGAGGAGGAGCCCTATATGTCAAAAGCAATATTAAAGCTGCTGAAATGCAAGGGACATGGGGAAAAGAAGAAGCGCTGTGGATTGTGTTGGAAAGAGGAGATGGCGCTGTCATCCATACTGGTGTAGTCTACAGGTCTCCAACTCAAACTGAAGAAATGGATAGTGAAGGGGAACTGATCATATTGAGTGACTTTAATCTATCCGATGTGGATTGGAGTATTCCTTCTGCAAATCTGGAAATAACTAAAAAAATTGTGAATGTCTTCCAAGATGCATTACTTAGGCAAATGGTGATGGAACTGACCAGGGAGAGCTCGGTGCTGGATTTAGTGCTCACCAATGGAGATAAGGTGTCGAATATCCAGGTGGGTGCCCATGTGAGCAGCAGTAATCATCACAAAGTATGGTTTGAGATAAAAGCCAAGGTGGAGTCCAATCACAGCAAGCTCAAAGTCCTAGACTTCAAAAACACTGACTTCAGTAAAATGGACAAGTACCTGAAGGAGGAGTTGGCAGGGTGGGAAGAGATAAGGAAGTGGAATTGCAATGGGCTAAACTAAAGGAGGCAATAAAAGGGGCAACAGATACATATGTAAGGAAAGTAAATAAAAACAAGAGGAAAAGGAAACCTATTTGGTTCTCCAAAGAAGTGGCTGCACATATAAAGGCAAAAACACAGCTTTCACAAACAGAGGAACACAGAAAAGAATACAGGATCAAACTAAAAGAGACAAACGAGAAATAAGGATAGTGAAATCAAAGGCAGAAGAAGAGACGGCTAAAGTGGTGAAGTGTGGCGACAAAACCTTTTCCAGGTATACTCGGGAAAGGAGAAAAAATCAGAGGTGGAATTGCAGGTCTCAAAAGTGCTGGGAACGGATTTGTGGAAAGTGATATTGAAAAAGCAAAAATGCTAAACAAATCTGCTCTGTTCTTACTAAAGAAAATCCTGGAGAAGGACCACCTGTGATTGACAAATATACAAATGGGAATGGAGTAGATACCACACTATTCACAGAAGATGAGGTGTTAGAACAGCTTGCAAAACTGAAAGTGGATAAGACCGTGGGACCGGATGGGATACATCACAGGATACTGAAAGAGCTCAGAGAGGTTCTGGCAGAGCCATTTAAAGGATGCGAACCACTAAAGGCTGAGTCAAAATGGATTTTCCCTCCAAACCACAAAGGTAAGCCCCAATCATGCTGAGGTGAACCCGGACAGAGTTGGACAAGATACGACTCCAAGAGGTGTAGGAGGTACTTGAGAAGTCTGTTGACAGAACAATTAAAGGGATCCAGCACCCGTTCTGCACACCAGGAAGCAAATCTCTTCCATTTGAAAGCATAAGACCTTCTCATCGAGGCCCTCCAAGAGGCCAACAGAAAATCTGTTACTCTGTTGGGCAGGTTAAGCTCCAGCAGGACTAGCCTCTCAACATCCACGCAGTGAGGGCCAAGGATCTGATGTTGGGGTGCAGCATCCTCCCATCTTCCTGAGATATAAGATCTAGGGCAGAGCCCAACCATAGAGGTTCCCACTGGGAGAGTTTAAGCAGGAGGGGAAACCATGGCTGTCTGGGCCAATACGGCGCAATGAGGATCATCATATCTCCAGGAACAAGCAGGAATAAGTCCTCACATATGGGTACGTCGGTACAGACGGAGCCCGTGCGGGAAAGCTCCCCAGCTTCTTAGAATAGAAGCTTTTGGGACCTCCCACTGCACATGCGCACTGCCTTCCCGCCTTCCTGAACAGCTCTCCTCAGTTTCTCTTTTTCCGCGGAGCCAGCAGGGGGTGTTCCTGTCACGCTGAAGAAATTGTTATTTTATTTGTTTCTTTAGACCGCGTACCTGCCTTCCCCATACCGATACCGGTATCGCCGGTCTTTTCTTTCTTTCTTTAAAAAATTATAATTCTTTTTTCTTATTTTTTAGCTTTTTGGTCACTTCAGAGAGGCCTCTCGGCCTACTCAATTTCTCCTCATGGAGAAGCCAGCCCCTGGATTTAAGAAGTGTACCAAATGTAATGCTGTTATTTCAGTCACAGACACCCATGACTGGTGTCTGAAATGTTTGGGGCCTGACCATTCCATACCGGACTGCCCATCTTGCTCCCACATGTCTAAACGTGGGCTGCAGAACCGGGCCAACAAATTCCATGTGCTGTTTGCTTCAGAGAATACAGCATCACAGTCATCCAGGTCTTCTTCTCCGGATGGATCTCAGGTAACCAAACCTTCTGTGGGCAAGTCCTCAAAGAGCAAATCTCCTTCAAAGCATCGAGAGGCTCTTAGCTTAGAACTTGAGGACCCTGCCCCAGCCAAACAACCCCGGCGGGAAGTCCAACTTCCAAAAACGCCAATTCAGGGGTCTCAGGTTGATATCGATGCTACGGCCTCGACAGATCACCTGTTAGCCTGCTCTGGGGTACCGGGTCACTCCGGTACCGACATCCAGGCAGCTATGGCGTCCATGGGCGATACTGTACAGTCCATGCAGCAGGCCGTCATGGCTTTCATTAAAGCTGCAACGCCATCGGTTCCGCTTTCAGCGGTTCCGGGCCCGATACCGGTATCGTCCGCCATGCCGGTATCGAGGCCGTCCACCTCTAAACGCAAGTCGGTACCGTATGGGCTTTCGCTCCATACCGGTTCCATACCCGATACGCCCGATATCGATACCGATCGGTACGCGTATCGTGCGTTAGAGGAAAGCACCGATTCCTCTGAGGATTTTCACTCCTCTGATGATTCTGCTGAGTTTTCACTCAACTTACCTGAGGAGCCCTCTTCTCCTAAAAGGAGAATGTCCCCTCCAGAGGATTTGTCCTTCCAGGACTTTGTTTTAGATATGGCTACAGCCCTTTCTATTACCACATCCTCTGAAAAGGAACCCAGATCCAAAAAACTGGATATTTTGGGATACTCAAAGGCCCCTAAGGAGGCAGTTACCCTGCCTATCCATGAAATCCTTCAAGAACAACTGATGGATTTCTGGGAAATTCCATTGACTTTGTCTCCTTATTCCCGTAGGTTGGACACCATGTATAGGGTCCCTCCTTCTCCTGGTTTCCAAAAGACTCAATTGCCCCACCACTCTATTGTGGTGAAGTCTGCAATGAAGAAGATTAGGAGTACCAAAAGGCACTCTTCCACCCCTCCAGGACGGGAATGTAAGACTTTGGACTCTTTTGGTAGGAAAATTTTCCAGGCTAGTATGCTTATAGCCAGGATTAATTCCTACAGTCTCTATATGGGCATGTTCCTGGAGGAACTTGCCAAAAAGGTGCGGCATTTTGCCCCCTTTATCCCTGAGGATAAAAAGCAGGGATTCCTTTCCCTAGTGAAACAACTCTTAGAGGTTTCTAAGTTCTCTAATAGGGCAGCATATGATTCCTTTGAGGGAGCCAGTAGGGCTTCGGGCATTGCTATTGCAGCCCGACGTCTTGCTTGGCTCCAGGCCTCTGATCTGGAACCTTGGGTTCTAGATGGCTTACGGAATCTGCCCTGTACAGGTGAGAACTTATTTGGGGAAGAGTGGCAAATCAAAGCCACCCAGATGGATGCTGAAAATGCCACCTTGGAAAGACTTTCAAAGTCCACTTCAATTCCTACTAAGAAAAAGTCTTTTAAAAGGCCTTACTATAAGAAGGCCAGAGTTGCTTCAACTACTGGCCAGCAGTCTTCTCAACCTCGCTATACTGCTAAGCGTCAGCAATCCAAACAAGCACGAGCTAAGCCTGCAGCAGCTACTGTAGCTCAGCAGGCTCCAACCCCTCAGGGGTTTTGACTTGCTCCTAGGGAACTTGCCACTTCTGGTTCTAACACAACCAGAACCTCTCACCATACCCGGAAGGTTGGTTCACTTTGCTCCCAGATGGGAACAAATCACAACAGAACAATGGACCCTCTCTATCATTCGAGAGGGTTACAAACTTCATTTCTCCAGCCTTCCTCCCCATCATATGGTGAGACCATTCAATTCTCCCCCATCTCTCCTAACCCTGTTGGGTCAAGAGGTTTCCTCTCTTCTTGCCCAAGGGGCCATAGAAGAGGTTCCTCTTCCTCAACAAGGGTCCGGTTTCTACTCCCCTTATTTTCTCATTCCAAAGAAGACAGGGGGATTCAGACCAATCCTAGATCTGAGAGAATTGAACAAATTTCTCTTCAAGGAGAAATTCAAAATGCTGTCTCTCGGCATTCTCCTTCCTTACCTCCAGGGTCAGGACTGGCTTTGTTCTCTAGACCTACAGGATGCGTATACACATATACTCATCCATCCATCCCACAGAAAGTATCTTCGCTTTCTGTTTCAGGGAAAACATTTCCAATACAGAGTACTCCCTTCGGTCTAGCCTCTGCTCCAAGAGTATTCACAAAATGCATGGCAGTCGTAGCCGCATTTCTAAGAGGCATGGGAATCTTTGTCTTCCCATATCTGGACGACTGGCTCATCCGAGCTCCAACTCAGTCACAGGCCCAGATTTCCCTGGACCACACAAGGAGCCTTTTGCAGTATCTGGGACTGGTAGTAAACCTTCCCAAGTCCCAACTCATCCCTACTCAATCTCTAGAATTCATAGGGGCCCAGTTGGACACCATCACTGCAAGGGCCTACCTTCCACATGTTCGAGGCCAGCGCCTCCTGAGTTTGGCCTCCCAAGCTCAGTCCAGCACTCACTTGACAGCCAGGGAAATGCTACGCCTACTGGGTCATATGGCCTCCACAGTGCATGTGGTGCCCTATGCTCGTCTTCATATGAGAGCAGCTCAATGGACCCTGGCCACTCAGTGGACTCAGGCGTCAGGAGCGCTCTCAGACCAAATACAAACCTCCGATCGTCTGTTTTGGTCCCTCCACTGGTGGACTTCCACCAAGAATCTGTTGTTGGGGCTCCATTTCAACCATTGCTACCCCAAGCAACCCTCACAACAGATGCCTCCCAAACAGGGTGGGGAGCCCATCTGCAAACTCTCTCCACTCAGGGCACTTGGTCTCTACAGGAGACCACCCTTCATATCAATCTTCTGGAACTGCGAGCAATTTACCTTGCCCTCAAGGTCTTCCACTCCCTCCTAGCCAACCTCACTGTCCTAGTTCAGACGGACAATCAGGTGGCCATGTTTTACATAAACAAACAAGGAGGGACGGGCTCTCTGTCGCTTTGCAACGAAGCTCTAAGACTATGGGCCTTCGCCAGAGAGCATCAGATTCACCTGCTAGCAGTGTATCTCCCAGGAGTTCAAAACTCTCGGGCAGACAGGCTCAGTCGAGTTCTGCTGCCACACGAATGGTCCCTACATTTGGACCAAATAAACCGAATCTTTCAGGAATGGGGGACCCCGGACATAGACCTCTTTGCAAGTCCGTGGAATGCCAAACTTCCCCGGTTCTGTTCCAGAACTCCGTGTCAGGGAGCTCAGGCTACGGACGCCTTTCTCCTGAATTGGAATCAGGCATTCCTATATGCCTTTCCACCCATTCCTTTGATTCCCAAGACTCTGTTCAAACTCCAGAGGGATCATGGAACTATGATCCTCATAGCTCCACGCTGGCCACGCCAAGTGTGGTTCCCTCTCCTTCTACAGCTCTCCCAGGGATCCTACTTGGATCTGGGAGCTGCGCCAGACCTCCTGTCTCAGGAGGACGGGACTTTGTGGCACCCAAACCCCAAATCCCTTCACCTCAGTGCTTGGTTACTGAAGGCTTAAGCCTTCAAGACTTTCATCTTTCCCAACCAGTGAAAGATATCCTTTCTGCCTCTAGGAAACCCTCTACCAGGCGTTCCTATGCTTTCAATGGAAACGTTTTTCCATTTGGTGTGCTCAGCAGGGTCTTGACCCTCTGGCACTTCCTTTGAATTCTCTTCTTGATTATCTCCTGCATCTATCCAATGCAGGCCTCAAGACGAATTCGGTAAGAGTCCATTTAAGTGCTATTGCAGCATCCTTGAAACATATAAATGGACAACCTATCTCCTCTCATCCTCTTGTTGCAAGATTCATGAGAGGCCTGACTCTCACTAAACCTCCCATCAGACCACCCCCGGTCGCATGGGATTTGAATCTAGTGCTCGGTCAACTTATGAAGCCACCTTTTGAGCCAATGTTTTCCACCTCCTTGAAATTTCTTTCCTGGAAGGTCATCTTCCTCATTGCAGTCACTTCGGCTCGCCGCATCAGTGAGCTGCAGGCTTTAGTGGCTAATCCACCTTACACAAGATTTCATCATGATAAGGTGGTCCTTAGGACGAATCCCCACTTTATGCCTAAAGTGGTCTCGCCTTTTCATCTTAATCAAGAGGTATATCTACCTGTCTTTTTTCCAGCTCCTCATGCATCCAATGCAGAGAGGAACCTTCATACTCTGGATTGTAAAAGAGCTCTCGCTTTTTACCTTAATAGGACTCAGCCACATCGAAAGTCTTCTCAACTTTTTGTGGCCTTTGATCCTTCCCATTTGGGACTTCCAGTCTCCAAGCGTACACTTTCCAATTGGATTGCTCAGTGTATTTCTTTTGCTTACCAGAGCAAAAACATTTCTCTGGAAGGCCATGTTACTGCTCACAATGTGAGGGCCATGGCAACTTCTATGGCTCATCTGCACTCTGTTTCCATAGATCAGATCTGTCGAGCCGCTACCTGGGCCTCGGTTCATACCTTCACAGCCCATTACTGTTTGGACAAGGACTCCCGCCGGGATGCCTTGTTTGGCCAGGCTGTCCTCAAGCACCTGTTCCATTCCTAAACAACTCCTGCCCACCTTCCCAGAATGGATGCCTGAGATCCATACGAAGATGGCGAACCTTTACAGGGGATCCCATGCATCTAAGCTAGGGAGTCCCCCATATGTGAGGGACTTATTCCTGCTTGTTCCTGGAGATAGCACAGTTACTTACCTGTAACAGGTGATCTCTGGGAACAGCAGGAATTAGTCCTCACAACCCACCCACCTCCCCTAGGAGTTGTATCTTTTATCTATCTATCTTCCTGTCCTCTCTCTGTTGACTCAGCTATAAACTCGAAACTGAGGAGAGCTGTTCAGGAAGGCGGGAAGGCAGTGCGCATGTGCAGTGGGAGGTCCCAAAAGCTTCTATTCTAAGAAGCTGGGGAGCTTTCCCGCACGGGCTCCGTCGGTACCGACGTACCCATATGTGAGGACTAATTCCTGCTGTTCCCAGAGATCACCTGTTACAGGTAAGTAACTGTGCTATCTCTGTCTGTCTGGAGTTTCAGCAGGGTCTTCACTATGAGAGGTATGGGAAGGTATGTGTATAGCAGGCTCTTCCCCCAGTGTAGGAGGAATGCATCCAGAGCCAGCCTGCTGTGCGAGGCAACCCTGGAGCAGAACAGATCCACTTGGGAGTTGAACTGAGTGGTGAACAGATCTATCGAGGGGGTACTCCACTTCCGAAAGATCCTGACTACGACATCCCTGTCCAGAGTCCACATTTGTTGCTGGAGGACCTGGCTCAGCTGGTCCACCAGGATATTCTGCTCCCCTGGCAAATATATGGCGCTTAACTCCATACCGTGAGTGATGGCAAACTTCCATAACTGAACTGCCTCCCAGCACAAGAGATATGAACCTGTGCCCCACTGCCTATTCATGTAGTACATCACAACCTGATTGTTGGTCTGAATCAGTACAATCTGGTTGGCCAGGTGATTTTGGAAAACTCTGAGGGCATTCGCTATGGCTCGTCATTCCAAGAAATTGATCTGGTGCAGGCTCTCCTGTTCGGACCTGGAGTGTGGAGGCTATCCAGATGTGTTCCCCACCCAGCTTGCATGAGTCTGTTGTCAGTGTCTTCTGAGATGGTGCCTTCTGAAAAGGGAGACCTCTGAGTAGGTTCTGATGATCCAGATAGTCCAACGACTGGACGAGGTAGGTTCTGATGATTCAGATAATCCAGGGACTGGACAAGAGGTACAGTGACTGCCAGTCAGTCCCAAAGGTGACTTGTTACCATTGAGTACTCAGTGTCCATTGAGCTTGTCTCATCGACAGATAAGTCATGGGAGTAATGTGTACTGTAGAGTCCATGTGGCTCAGCACAGCCAGCATCACGCAAGCTGTTGTCTGATGACTCTAATGGGTATCGCGGATGAAAGTCATCAATCTCTGGAGTCAGTCCAGTGAGAGAAAGGCCTTTGCTTGAGTTGTGTCAAGGAAAGTCCCTATGAACTCCAGTTGGGTGGGCTGAAGGTGGACTTTGGATAATTCACTATGAAATCCACCAGCTCTAGCACCTAGATGGTCAACTGTGTTGATTTCCAGACTCTGTCAGGAGTGGTGCTTTTTTTGAGCCAGTGGTCCAGATAAGGGAAGACAAACCCCCTAGTGTTCTGAGATAGGCCACCATCACTGCGATGCACTTTGTGAAGACTCAGGGCGCCAAGGCCAGTCTGAAGGATAACACCTAGTACTGAAAGTGCTGTCCTCCGAGGAAAAATCTGAGATATTTCCTTTGGGTGGGATGGATAGGTATGTGGCTATATGCATCCTTTAGATCCAGGAAGCATAGCCAATCATCTTTCTGAAGGTAGCAGGATGCCTAGTGATACCATCTTGAACTTTTCTCGCATCAGAAAGGTGTTGAGGTTTCTGAGGTCCAGAATAGGCCAAAATCCCCCCATCTTTTTGGAGATCAAAGGGCAAGCGGCCCTTTAAAAGTGGTGTGCTCCATCGGAAGCTCCCCTCACACGCCGCCAATGGAGATGAAAGGGCAAGCGGCCCTTTAAAAGTGGCGTGCTCCATCGGGAGCTTCCCTCACATGCCGCCAACAGAGATCAAAGGGCAAGCGGCCCTTTAAAAGCGGCGTGCTCCATCAGGAGCTCCCCTCACATGCCGCCAACAGAGATCAAAGGGCAAGCAGCCCTGTAAAAGCGGCATGCTCCATCAGGCACGCCAGCGCCTGAGGGCCTCACCAGAGGGCCCTTTGGCATGGCCCTTAGGCGTGGGCCCAGGAGCGCTCTGGTGTGAGCCGTGAACCCTGCTCCTCCTAATCACCACAACTGCCTGGAACCTGCCCTGGAACCGAGTAGACACGATTGCTCCTCCACACTGTGCCTCCTGACCCCAACCATCTCACCAACAACACCTTTACCCTCAAGTAACTTTCCTTGACTTGCTGCCCACTGCTGGCATTGATCTTTCCTTCCATTACCTGCCTTGATCTTGCTACCCATTGTCTGCATAGAACTCCTACCCATTGCCTGCTTAGTACTGTTACCCACTGCCTGCATAGAGCTGTTACCCATTGTTTGCATAGACTGCTACCCAGATAGAACTGTACCCATTGCCTGCTTAGAACTGCTACCCAGTGTTTGCACAGAACTTGTTGCCCATTACCATGGCCCCACATCACATTCTCCTTTTCTTCCTCATCCTCCCCAACTGTCTCCCCTCCTTCCAACACCCCCCTCCTCTTTCCCCTACCTTCCTCACTTCGTCCTCCATTCTTTCCCCTTACGTAGCATCTGCTCTTGAGCTTCTGCACACCATACCCCGCATTCAACCAACCCCTCTCTCTCTAAGGCAACCCCACCCTCACTTCCGCCGTACCATCTCTGCCTTTCCACGCTCTCTAATACTCCTTCTCCTTCTCTCATCAGGCACATCAACCCCAACCCTGGCCCCCCTCATTTTTTTTCTCACACTAAAAAGAGTTCCTCACGTACCTTATCTAATATCAACCACATCACGCTCCTCCCCCCCCCCCACCTTCCCTCACTCATCCCCCAATCTCTCATAAAGAGATATCAACCCCAACCTTATCTCCAATAAGAAATCCTCACATAACCTAACTGATACCAGCAATATCACCCCTCTCTCGCCCCTCACTTCCCCTCTTTCAAGGCCCTCTTCTAGGGCACACACATGCAGACATATCCACCCGCACCCTGCTCCCTCTAAATCTCTGCACTTCTCTAGGAATAAAGCCTCACATTACTCTGATAAGAAATCCTCACGTAACTTATCTAACCTTATTCATATCCCTCTCCTTCCTCCCTCCGCCCTCCCGTTCTCATGTGCCCTATGGAACGCATGCTCAGTTACTAACAAACTTCTTTTTACCCACGATCTCTTCATCTCTAATGCCCTACACATTCTCACCCTGACTGAGACCTGGATCCCCCCAGATGACACCGCATCCATTGCTTCTCTCTGCTCTGGGGGATACCAGTTCTCCCATACACCTCGATCTACTGGTCGCGGTGGTGGTGTTGGTCTCCTACTCTCTCCCTCCTGTCAATTCCAACCTCTCCTGCTACCTCAGTCACCCTCCCCCCTCTCCTTTGAAGTCCACTCCATTCGCCTCCTCCTACAACTTCCCCTCCATGTTGCTGTTATTTATCGCCCACCCGACAAATCCCAATCAACCTTCCTCACTGACTTCGATTCCTGGCTTTCCGCCTTTCTTGATCCCTCTTCCCCCACTCTTATTCTCGGTGACTAACATTCACGTCGACAACCCCTCTGAACCCCACACCTCAAAATTCCTTGCCCTCATCTCCTCGTACGACCTCCAACTCTGTTCCACCGCCCCCACCCACTTACACGGCCGCTGCCTTGACCTAATACTCTTCTCCAATTCCTCTCCCTCAATCTTCCGCAACTCAATCTTTACCTCATCTGACCATCACCTTTTAACCTTTACACTTCAGCTCCCACCATCTCAACCTTGTCCTGTTTCGTCCGACCTACTTAGGAACCTCCATAATATTGATCCCCTGACTCTCTCCTCCATCTCTCTCTCCTCCATTATATCCTCCAAGTCCGTCGATGAGGCACTATCCTCCTACAATGCTATACTCTCCTCAGCTCTCGACACTCTTGCCCCACCCACCCCACGTCCAGTCAAACGATCTACTCCCCAGCCATGGCTTTCGCCCACAACCCGTTATCTCTGCACCTGTGCACGTTCCGCTGAGCATGCTTGGTCCAAATCCCGCTCCCCGGAGGACCTTCTACACTTCAAATTCATGCTTGGCTCCTTCCAGTCAGCCATAGCACTTGCCAAACAAGACTACTACATCCACCTGACCAACTCCCTTGCCTCTGATCCTTGTTGTCTCTTTAATACCCTCAATTCTCTCCTCAAAGTCCCCCCGCCCCGTCCCGCCCTCCCTTTCTGCCCAAACCCTAGCTGACTACTTCTATGACAAAATCAACAAGATCACTCTCCAATTCCCCACCCCCTCATCTACCACCCCCTTCCCAAATCTCCCCCCCAACCCGTCCTTCCTCTGCCACCCTCTCCTCCTTCCCTCCGATCTCTGAAGAAACCACACTCCTTCTTACTTCTTCCAAACCCACATGCTCATCTGACCCCCATCCCCACCCATCTCCTACACCCCATCTCCTCCACTATTGTACCCACCATCTCTCACATCCTCAACTTTCTACTGCTACTGTCCCTGTTGACTTCAAGCATGCTGTTGTCACACCTCTCCTGAAGAAACCCTCACTCGATCCCACATGCCCTTCTAACTATCGACCCATTTCCCTCCTTCCTCTCATATCCAAACTACTAGAACGTGCAGTCCACCGCCACTGCCTCAACTTCCTCACCTCCCAGGCCCTCCTGGACCCACTAAAATCCAGCTTCCGCCCCTTACATTCCACTGAAACGGCTCTCGCAAGAGTCTCCCATGACCTATTCCTGGCTAAATCTAAGGGTCTCTACTCTATCCTCATTCTTCTTGACCTCTCCGCTGCCTTTGACACCATTGACCACAATCTTCTCTTCCCTTGGCTTCAAGGACCTGGTACTGTCCTGGTTCTCCTCCTACTTCTCCCATCGCTCATTCAGTGTATGCTTTGGCAGTTCCTCCTCCTCCCCTACCCCGCTCCATGTAGGTGTACCCAAGGGATCCGTCTTGGGCCCCCTCCTTTTCTCCCTCTACACCCAAGCCCTTGGCGCGCTTATCTCCTCCCACAGCTTTCAGTACCATCTCTACGCCGATGACTCCCAAATCTACCTCTCTACACCTATTTCTCCAGCAGCCCAGTCCAAGATCTCTGCCTGCCTCTCCGACATTGCCGCCTGGATTTCTCTTCGCCGATTGAAACTGAACATGGCTAAGACTGAACTCCTTGTCTTTCCCCCAATTCCTCCCCTCCTCTTCCCCCTTTCTCAGTCTATGTGGACAGAGCTACTATCCTTCCTGTTCCCTCGGCCCGCAACCTACGAGCTATCTTTAACACCTCTCTCTCCTTCTCCGCACATATCCAGCATGTAGCCAAGATCTGCCGTTTTTTTCCTCTACAACATTGGCAAAATCCGCCCCTTCCTCTCTGAACACACCACCAAAACGCTTATCCACTCCTTAATCTCTTCTCCCCTCAATTACTGCAACCTTGCTGGTCTCCCCAGCAGCCACCTCCTTCCCCTTCAATCTATACAAAATCACGCTGCTCGAATAATCTTCCGCCAGCCTCGCCACGCCCACATTACTCCTCTTCTCAAGTCGCTTCGCTGGCTCCCTGTCCAGTTCCATATCCAATTCAAACTTCTCCTACTGACCTATAAATGCATTCACTCGGCGGCTCCTCAATACCTCTCATCTTTTATCTCTCCCTACATCCCCTCTCGGAACCTGCGCTCCACTAGCAAATCACTTCTATCAATGCCGTTCATCCGCACCGTTAACTCCCGACTTCGCTCCTTTCACCTTGCTGCACCTCACGCCTGGAACAGCCTACCTGTGTCTATACGCCAAGCACCCTCCTTGGCCCTCTTCAAATCCAGGTTGAAGACTCACCTCTTCACCGTCGCTTTCAGATCTTGACTTCTATCTTTATCTTAACCCCGTCATCTCTCATGACCATATTTTATTGACCTTACTGTGCCTTGAAATTGAAAAATGAAATTGAAATTGTGAACAACTTTAACCTACTTGGATCAACTATCAATAAAGAAGCAACAAGCAGTCAAGAAATCAAACGACGCATTGCTCTTGGCAGAATGGCTATGAAAGACCTAGATAAGATTCTCAAGAGCAGAGATGTCTCTCTCCATACAAAGATTCGACTTGTTCAAGCCATGGTATTTTCAATAACATCATATGGATGTGAAAGCTGGAAAGTGAAAAAGACAGACAGGAAGAAAATTGATGCCTTTGAATTATGGTGCTGGCGGCGAATACTGTGTATACCATGGACTGCCCGAAGAACAAACCAGTCGGTACTAAAGGAGATCAAACCTAAGCTTTCTTTAGAAGCTCAGATGACAAGACTTCGACTTTCATACTTTGGACACATCATGCGAAGAGAGAGATCATTAGAGAAAGACATCATGCTTGGCAAGATAGAAGGTCAACGCAAAAGAGGAAGGCCAGCAATGAGATGGATCGTTACAATAACAGCAGCTACGGGTGCCAGTCTGTCAACAATGAGCTGCCTGACTGAAGACCGAACACAATTTAGGATAACTATCCAGAGGGTCACCATGAGTCGACTCCGACTCGACGGCACTTAACAACAACAACAACAACACTGTGCCTTGTATTGACCTTACCGTACCTTGAACTAATCTGATCTTTACCCTGTAATGTTCTGACTAGATTGTAAGCTCCGATGAGCATGACTGACGGGCAGGGACTGTCTCTTGCATTCTGGCTAACTCTTGTTGGTTGGCTGTACAGTGCTGCGTGCATGGCGCTCTGTGAGCAGTGAGTGAGAATCAGCTGTGCCTACTTAGTTGGGAACTGTGTGTGAGAGAAAACTGCAGCCAATCTGAGCACTTTTCAAATCATTTAGAATCCCTTCAGCAAAGGCTCCAACGATCCTGTGAGCAGTGAGTGAGAATCAGCTGTGCCTACTTAGTTGGGAACTGTGTGTGAGAGAAAACTGCAGCCAATCTGAGCACTTTTCAAATCATTTAGAATCCCTTCAGCAAAGGCTCCAACGATCCTGTGAGCAGTGAGTGAGAATCAGCTGTGCCTACTTAGTTGGGAACTGTGTGTGAGAGAAAACTGCAGCCAATCTGAGCACTTTTCAAATCATTTAGAATCCCTTCAGCAAAGGCTCCAACGATCCTGTGAGCAGTGAGTGAGAATCAGCTGTGCCTACTTAGTTGGGAACTGTGTGTGAGAGAAAACTGCAGCCAATCTGAGCACTTTTCAAATCATTTAAAATCCCTTCAGCAATGGCGCGCCCGTGCCTTGCGGGCCCGCGCCTGAGGGCCTCGCAAGAGGGCCCTTTGGCGTGGCCCTTAGGCGGTGGACCGTGCGAGACCCACTATCTGCTGCTATATGCTCATTCTGTTCAGCGATATGCTGTTTGTAGTTAATGTAAGGTAATGTAATGTAAGTTATGTACTGTGTTCCCTGTTTGTACTCCTAGTGTTTTGTTGTGATGTAATGATAATGCAATGTATGTTTCCCTCACCTTTGTTTAACTTTGTGCTGTATTAACCGCTTTGATTGAAGGAAAAGGCGGGATACAAAACATGTTAAATAAATAAATAAATAAATAAATAAGTGATAAATAGTAGTAGTGGTAGTAGACCCGAAAATACCTGAAGTAAAACCTCCACCTGATCTGCTCCTGGGGTATGGGCTCAATAGCAAGATTGGCCAGAAGGGAAGAGATTTCTTTTCAAAGTAGGTCCAAATGCAGAGGGTTGAGAGGACACTCCCTCAGGGGGCAATGAGGCAGCAGCTCTGCAAGATGCAACATATAACCACGTTGGACTATCTGTAGCACCCAAGAGTTTGAAGTTATAAAGGGCCACTCATAGGCAAAAAGAGTGAGCCATACCCCCACTGGAGGGTTCCCCTCTGTGGTCACTAGCCGACTGGCTATGCTCTGGAGGAACCAGTCAAAACCCTGCTCCCAGCTTGGATTGCGGGGCAGGCTGAGCCTTTTGAGGCTTCTCCCAACACTGCAGGAGAGGAGACTGTGGGCTCGATATTGAATTGCACAGGCTATGCACCGCTATGACGCATAGTTCTACCCACTGAACCTTAATCCTGGATATTTAATGCCACAGCAATGGCACTGAATATCCGGGATCACCGCACATGTCCCAGAGTTAACTGTGTAGTGGCGATATTGCACCGCTACCCGGTTAGCATCCGCAGGTGAAATTAGGCCAGCTTTTGCTATGCCTAGTTTTACCTGCCAATCGCTAACTGGGTAGCAGTGCAATATCACTGCTACCTGGTTAGCGACAGTCTCCACCTCCGCCCCGGATCGTCCCAAACACATCCCATTGCTAAGCGCAGAGCATCAGGGCAGGCAGGTAGCAGGGTTAGAAGGGGATATTCAACGGCACTAACCACATTACGTGTCATTGAACATCCCAATTTAAGGCATTTACATGGTTTACTGTAAACCATGTAAATGTCTTTCGAATATCAAGCCCTGTGTCTTTTTGCTGGAAGATGTGAGGACCAGGAAAATACCTCCGCTTATGCGGGTAGTAGGCATTGTTCTGGCTTCCACTTTGATACCTCCTGTGATAGATAGCAGGATCAGACATGCATCTTGAGAGTCTGGTGAGGGTAATGTACTGCTTCTCTATGATGCCAGCTTTCTCCTCCACCTGCTCTTCAAAGAGGTTCTCTCCCCAGCATGACACATCTGCAAGCTTATTTTCTACTGACTGAAGCCAGGTGAGCCTGCGGGCTCCAATACCCACTGCCGCCACCCTGGAGACTGTCTCAAAGGCATTGTACATCACCCTGTTGAGGAACTTTGAGCAGTCCTTTCCATGGCCCACCAGGGCAGGATAATGCTCCAGTTTCTCTAGAGGGAGGAACGGGCACAAGTCAGCAAGATCACATATGATGTTCGTCAGGAACATGCTCATGTAGAGCTGGTAAGCATGTACTCTAGCCGCAAGCATGAAGCTCTGGAAGCATCTCTTTCTGAAGGTGTACAAAGTCTGAGCCTTTCTATCCAGAGGCATTGAGTAATGAGTCTTGGTGCTCTTACTCCATTTCAGGATGGACTCCACCACTAAGGAGTGGTACGGAAGCTGAGGCTTCTCAAATCCAGGGGCCTTTTGAACCCGGTGCATCGAGTCCAGCCTCCTACTGACCGAAGGCATAGTGAAGTGGTTCTCTCACATTCTCAATTGCAGCCTTTGTAGGGTTCAGTGCACCATCACTGTCACTGCTTCCTTAGAAGCCGAAGAGTACTGGAGGATCTCCAACTCCTCTGCCCTGGGCTTGGTATGGTCTTGGCCATAACCCTCACAATGTCCTGGAAGGACATATCCTTCGGAGGTTTCCATTGTTTGTGCAGAATGGAGGATCTGATGGAAGCCCAGGAGACCTGCCTTCTGACAAACTCTCCAATTTAACACTGGTCACCCAGCCATCAGAGTCAGCTCCGAAAGGAAGTCAAAATACCTCTGAGACTCTGCCCAGAGCTCCCTCTGACCTCAAGGGAACTGAGAGCATCAACGAGATCAATAATGCATTGAGGGCTTCTGGGGTTTCATTGGGACATTGGAACCCGATACACTCAAGAGAGAGATGGCCCCACTAGGAACCAGTGTTGGATCTCTTTGATGCCCCAATGTCGATGCCTCCGTAGACAGAGCATGCATCTTGAGGATCAGCTGCACAATGCTCGATGATGATGCCCTGGGCACCAAAGCACCTAACAACTGTTTCTCCAGCATCGATGTGATGTGGGCCTCCAGCGCCTGAAGGCGTTTCTCCATCGCTGTCAATTCTGAAGTCCCTGTGGTATGAGCAGCTTAGATCAATGTCTCCGGCATTCCTGCAGGAATATTGACATAGCCTCAGTTGTCAGGAGTCAGTCGGTGCCCCTCCAAAACTCTGGAGGTTGCGTCCTCTCTCTGGGGCACTTTGGCAGGCTGTTCACAGCAGTTGTTCTCGACCACATAGGGAAGGGCTCCAAAGCTGATGCAGACGGGACTTCGCTCGGTGCTCAGAAAGGTCCCCCTTCAACGCTGATGGAGTCAAGGCCGAGTCCTTCTTTGATTCCAGGCGGAGACCAAGCAAGGGTCGATGCTCCAGGACATTATGGGTGTTGGCTCTGAGTGAGCTCAGGAACCTATCGATGTTGATGCACTTTCAGCAGATCCCAGGGAACCCATCGAGACTGAAGCCGGTGCCGAAGACACTGAATCAGGCAATTGGCCAAAGAGGGATTCTCTCTGCTTCTCTCAACCACTCAGGTCTCTCCTTGTCATCTGCAAGCTCAAATTTAAAGAAGAGGGCTGGTCATCGGGACCCAGTCGCCAGAGGCACCAATTGTGCTATCGGTGACAGAGAAGGTCCTGGCACATTTGGTGCATTTCTCGAACCCACTGGCCGGTTTCTGGGAAATGTCTAGGGAGAAATCAAATGGCTCGATGGTGACCAGGGGCCCAGTCAGCTACAGGAAAAACAATGAGAAAATAAAAGTTACCAAAAAGCTCCGGCACTGAAGGTGGAACCACGATCAATGGACATGATGCTACCAACAGCAGGCAGAAAAGCGAAAATTACACAAAGAAGGTTAGTGCCGCTGAATATTCCCAACTAACGCCGCTATATGCCGCGATGCTAACCGCTTAGCATCAGAGCATGTCGTGGGTGGAGCCAGTCACTACCCAGTTAGCAACCTGTGGGTAAAACTAGGTGAAGCAGAAGCTAACTTAGCTTTACCCACGGGAGTTAACTGGATAGCAGTGCAATATCGCCACTACCCCGTTAGCTTCTACGGCTTTGAAGGCAGTGCGGTGACACCGGATCAATGCTGGGGCTACATATGATCCTGGCATTGAATATCTGGGGTTAGAGGTCAGCAGCGATGGCTGTGCGCTATAGCGGTGCATAACCGGCTCAATAGAATATCAGGCCCAAAATGTTTACCAGTGGATGATCGATTCACGTTTCTGGGGCTCCACGGAAAACGAAGACTGGAGAAGATGGTGCCACAACAGGCAGGAAGATAGGTGGACAGGCACGGTTGGAAGTTGGGGAGTGTTCTGTGCAGGGCTCCATCGATGACATCACTCATATGTGAGGACTTCATTCCTGCTTGTCCACAGAGAAATCCGTTGCCCCTTTTATTACCTCTTTTAGTTTAGCCCACTACAATTCCACTACCTTATCTCCTCCCACCCTGCCAACTCCTCCTTCAGGTACTTGGCCATTTTACTGAAGTCTAGGACTTTGAGCTTGCTGTGATTAGACTCTACCTTGGCTTTTACCTCAAACCAAAATGTGCAATGATCGCTGCTGCTCACATGGGCACCCACCCGGATATTCAACATGCTATCTCCATTGGTGAGTACTAAATCTAGCGTCAAACTTTCCCAGTTTGGCTCCATCACCATTTGTCTGAGCAATGCTTCTTGAATGGCATCCACAATCTTTTTACTTCTTTCCAGATTTGCAGAAGAAATTTGCCCAATATGATTACTTTTTCTTTCATTGCTACCTTTGCAATATCAATGATCAGAGCAATCACAGATCTCGCCCAATTCAGAAAAGCACTAAAGCATCACCTCTTTCTCCTACACTACTCTCAACCCAGTAATTTAACATCACCAACCATACACCTTGCCATGTCAAGTTTATATATAACTGTAAAAAGATGTAGATAGTTACCCCAGTTGAACCAAGTTGTATGTACCTGTTCATTGTAAGTGCACAGCAGTATGTCTGTTATGCGCAAAAAATGTTAAATGTAAACCGCACTGATTTTAAAGAGCGCAGTATATAAAAGCAATAAATACAATAAATCACATCTCTATTTCCTCAGTTTGAGTTGGAGGCCTGTAGACTACACCAGCATGGATGATAGTGCCACCTCCTCTTCCAACACAATCCACACCACTTCTTCTTTTCCCCACATCTCCTGCATTTTGGTGGCTTTAATTCTTATGGCAAAGCGCTCTGTGGTTAACCGACATAGTCACAAGTTAGTTTTACAATTCCATTCTTAACAGCAGTGTTGAAAATATAGAATCAAATCTATCTGGCTATTTCAACCTTCATTTCCAATAATCCTCACCCCTCGTACGTTATCTCTGTCAGTGACCGTTTATAAAAAATGGTAGACATAGATAACTAGTACAATGTATGTATATAATTCCATACAAATTCCAAAACTGAAACAATAAAACTGCTGAAATGATGATACATCAGTAGATAAAATTGTACAGCATAGAAAGTGTGTCATAAAATTATAAAGCCAAGACACAATGCAACTGATTAAAGAGTGTAGGCCCCTAGCTTCATTTTAAAGGCTTACATTGAACAGATCAGCTGAGAGTATACCATGCTTTTGGAGACAGGGGTAGGCGAGCAAAAGAAGGCCTTCTGGAAATAATGTCATCTGGCTAAAATGATGTGATTTCTCATGGATTTTGGGAGAGAACAGCTCCCAGTACACAGCAGCAAGACTGGCTTCATTCAGAAAATGTAGAAGTGTCTCCCTTCCTGTAGGCCTGTGCGGAATATCTTCAGTAAATGCTTTAGGAAAGAAAGACGTTTATGCACCTGCAAATGTATATAAAATACAAGCCCCACAAGGATAGTGGCAGTAATAATACTCCGGGGTTGTTTTCTGAGAATTATTGTGGGCTTTTGCTTTCTTTAATGTGCTCAGTCTCAAAGTGCCGTAAAAGTACATCAGCAAGCACACTGTCCGGTGGGTCTGGCTTATGGCAATACCAGGCTCAGTTACCTCTGTCCTAATGTAACAGGCGCAACAACTGCCCAATTGCTTTGTTCTAAAAAGATGCAGTATCTACCCGTTTCTGTCAGTTGCCCTCGTTTGAATTTCTTTTTAAGTTCTGCCACAGAATTTAACGATACACCGTTTGGCTTAGCTGCATTTGGGGTCATATTAAATATGGAAAGGCAGACACAGTCTTGACACATTTACAAGGGATTTACTCCTCTTTAGGAGAGCTGGAGAGATATTCTTTTCCTTCCACTGAAGAGGCTGGAAATACGGGAATGGAAAGCAGCCTGGGCACATCATTTCAGTTAGGCTGCTTAGTCCATCCATCAATAGCAGACTAAAATGGAGCAGAGACTGCCCAATCTAAAGCCTGACCTGCTAAAATGGAACCCAAGCCCAAGGCGCCCTTCTGAGAGTTTTCAGTTAAATTCATTTCTGCAAAAATCCCGATGTGCACAGCCATTTAACTCGGAGAGTCGCACAAACAGGGCCTGAACGCCGGTGGCACTAGCTGAGGCTGCTGCTCCCTAAAATGAAATCAATGGATTTAAATTCAATGTGCAAAATGCAGTGGAAAAATCTTCTAATTAATATTCACCATTTGTTTTGTTTTGTTGTATTTGGTTTGTTTACCGTTGGGCTATTCAACCCTTCCTTTTGTGCCTTGTAGTGTGTTGCATAGTGCTCCTGGAATCTTTGCTGGTTATCGTAAGCTGCCTTCATGGGTTTCTGAATGGTAATATGTCAAATCTGGCCAATAAATAAATAAATAAGAAGGCATTCGACAGAAAGGTAGCCCCGTCCCATCATCGCAGACCAGGAGGATATGCTGGGGGGGGGGGGGGTACCCCTCTGTCCTCAGGCTGCTAATGGCCCTGGAGCTGCAGGAGGGGAGGGCTTGGGGTTCTCTCTTTTTTTTGGCCTTCTTCCTCTATGAGGACCCAAAGCACTGAGAATACTTTGATGTTCCAAAGGGGGAAATAGGGAAAACAATAACAGATGAAATTCTGATTGGCATAAATTAACAACAAAAACAGATCTCATTTTTTATTCACTTACATTTTTTCCACTCAAATATTTTAACACAAATACTGCAGACAAGTTTCACCACTAATAACAGATAAAACAGCACATATTGTAACAGCTGACTTTTCAGACAAACCTTATCATCTCTGGCTTTTTGACGTCTTCCAGGCTGAAAGTGTTTTGCATGAATCAAGTTCTCTCTGGAAGTCTCCCACCCCCCACCCCCAGTTTCAGGAGCACAGTAATCAGAGAGCTGAACTAGAATGAGCTGTGCCAATTTGGGAAGAACCAGAAAGATGGAAATCTTTCTAGCTGAGTTCCAAAAAAAGCTTAATGTCACCAAATTTCTACACGAACAAGCTATACCAGGGAAAAGGAAAGAACCCATGATTCTGATGCAAAAGACAGCTATGCAATGTGATTTCACTCAACAGCAAGTGAAAGGCCCGGGACTGCCTGGCCCCCTGCGGGAAGTCACTTACTGCGGGCTCACAAGCTGCGCGCCGTCGAACTCGGAAGAAACCCCTAACGCGGACACGAGAGAGACAGACAGCAGAGATGCGCTTCCCCGTGGAGTAAGCCAGACAGCACCGATGTTATCTGACGGAGCTTATTTCCCAAGTGAATGCGTTTGAAGGCTAGGCGCGCATTTATTCACGCAAAACATGACAGCAATTAGAGCAAATAGAAATGACGCTGACTTTCCAACTTTTCTCATTCTAGTTAAAAACAAATCCTTGACAAGTACTGTATATTAAGAAATGAATGTTTATAAATGATATGGTAAATGCACAAGCTCCCTCCCTTATGCGAAAGGGTCCAAAAGCAAGCCAAGGCAGACCCCTGACTGCACCAACTTGAACTGTGGGGTTCAGGCTCCTTCTTCTAGCTCGTCCTAGCTTTCCAATTCACTGTCATCGAGGGTACTGTCAACAACAGAAACCATCTTAGGCTAAGAGAAAACTCTTTTATAAAGATACAGTTGTAAGAAATTAACATAGCAAAATTATTCTATTCATTGAACGATTTGGGTATTTTTGTGTTCAATTATTAATTCCAAGAATCTTAAGCGGAGGAACGGAACAGGACTAAGGGGTCTGTTTACTAAATCGCGTTAGTGCAGTTCGCGGTAGGAGCCGCGGTAGTGAAAGAAACCCCAAATAAGGACATGGGCGGTACATCGTTACCACTACCGCGCGTTAGCAAAATTAACGAGCGTTACCGGGCGCCGTGCCACGTTACTGCGCGTTAATCATAAGAAGACGTACAGACACAAAGCACTGAAACAGAGCTGTAGCACAATGGTTACGGTACTGACCGCTGTTACAGGCAGCATGGGTTCGAGCCCCCAGTGTGCCTAACACAGAAGGCTGTCTCAGGCATCACCTTGTACATTACAGAAGGAAAGAGGAGGCATGCTTTTCGTTACGCTGAGTATTGGTGTCAGAAAAACACCCTCGGAATGTGCCTAGCCACGTACGTTGGTACGTGCGTAGCTACGCGCGTACTTTCGTGCGTGGGTACGTGCTTGTTTACGTGCGTGGGTACGTGTGTTTTTACCAGTGTGGGCATCTTATATTACAGACTTTGTAGGGTGTCCTGCACCTATGCATTATGCTAACAGATGTACGTGTGATGGCCTATGGTTTATCAGAGCCTGTGAGCAGGTGCTGGTGTTTTCACAGGGTTGGATTGGGCCAGTCACACCCATGATGCACTGCACATGCAAAGCAGCTGTCCACAGATACACACCATGGGGAATGCACCCCCACAGCACCTCGGCCTGGTAGGGGGTACCGACTGTGTGTTGTACTGGCACAGAGCAGCTACACACCGTCACATTGTGCAGGTACTGTGCTCACCCTGAGGGTGCAGTGAGGCGCCCAGCACTAGGTCCACAGCACCGGCCATGGCACAGGTCCAAAGCAGTGTTACTGTGTGAGATAGGTAGTTTCTGCAGGAACACCTTGGACATCTCTGTCTGTTTCAGTCAGGTACAGCCCCCATGCACCACCACCACACCCCTCCCCCAGGGCTGAGGGAGGCAAACAGGGTCTCCTATCAAAAGATCCACAGTCTACCGTGCTGCAACGGTGGCAGTAGAGGGGACCATGAACCCTAGTCCTGCTGGGGAACAGCCACCCCACAGGGCAGTCAATGCAGCTCTGTACACAGCCATAACACAATAGCAGACAGACATTAGGCCTGGATATGGTATGCTGCACCCCACCACTATCTGATATTCCCCTGGTGCAAGCCATCAGCCACTGCACCCTGCAAGCCACTCCATCACAACACCTACCAGCTGCAAACAGTCTGCTAGTGCCCAGTGGAGATGCCTGCACCCAGAACTGGGATGTCAGCATACACAGCAAGCAGATACATCAGTGACTGGGCCCCAGAAGGAAACCCATATGTATCACATGAGAGAAATACTAGATAGCACTATGGGAGTGCCTAGCCATGCTGTGGTCACTGCACAGTCAGGGTGAGAGTGATCTCTCAGCAGGATATACTGAGGTCACCCTGTCTGTGTAGTTGGTGGCCGGGCACTACAATGTGCCTGTCACTGCCCTATGCCCTGTGCAGATGCACCCTGGCCAGGCCACCCTGTCCGGCCTATACCCATGGTACCTTGCTCCTCATTATGCACATTGGCAGCCCAATACTGGCAACAGTGCTGGCAGTGTGGGCTGTTGAAGGTGTTTGCAGCCACCACACACTGGATAGACAGACAGCCACCCCCACACCTATGCCAGCATTGTGCTACTATAGAGGTGGTCAGCAGCCATACCCACCACACCAGTCCTGGGCATAGTACAGGCATGGATATGGTACACAAGACTGTTGGGGGGTCACTCCCCAGGGTGGTGAACACTGTCAGAGACCAGACCTGCAGCACACACCGCAGACATCAGAATGATTGTTATGGTGGAGCTCAATGAGCAAAATGTGCTTAACGTAGGAATTGATATCTGCCAGTTATCAGAGGAAACGTTTGATAGCTGTGTACCATATACCCAGGTGTAGGGTGGCATTGCTAAGGTATGCAACTGCTAGTATTGGGAGATACAGGCAGGGCCCAATGTCTTGCCTCTCCAGCTGCCATTGCACTATGGGGCCTGTGGGTGGGTGTGTGGCCCTGTTGGCTGCTGCTTTACGGTAGAGTTCCCCAACTCCAGTCCTGGTGTTCCACACACTGTTCGGGTTTTCATGCTGTCTCTCATAAATATGCATGAGCTACATCTGCATACCATGGGGGTGGTGCATAGCTATGCAGCACAGGCATCTTTATTAGAGGCAGCATGACACCGGAATGTTGTGGGGCCCTCCAGGACTGCATTTGCGGGACTCTGCTATAGTTAATGTGCCTGTTTCTGGTGTCTGTGTTTGGTGTGGTACAATATAGGCCATGCGTATGTTCTCTGCACTACATGAGTGTCCTTTACTATCACTGTTTAGTGGTGGGTAAAACTATGGGGACTGGGTTGGCAGGAGCCCCAACTGGGATTTGAACCTGTGACCCTCTGGTCTTACAGGCATTGGCTGTGTCTGTTGCACCACACTGTGGCCACAGAGACAGTGCAGTCCCTGGAGTTAGTTAAACCGGCCTGACGAGTCAGAAACCCTGCTCTGCAACAGGTTTACTGTGGCCTCATTTACCTTGTATGCAGACAAAGGTGCACATAAACCGCAGAAATGACCTCACAAAAGGGGCACACACCCATAACCAAGCTGGGCAACAATGCTATCATTGGGAAACATTACACCACACACCCAGGACAGCTCCTTTACAATGTAATGCTCTTTGAAAGGGTCTGCGGAGCGTAGACCCTTCCACACATCATTTCCTTTTATTTTGGTGCTTTCCAGGGAGTGTTGTTCCTTGTTGTCCCATTGCTATCACTGTTGCCCAGCTGAATTCTGCTTTTTAAAAAATGTTTCTTGTGGTCATTTTTAACGTTTTATGTGATATTTTGTTCTGTGCACATGTATCACACTGCTCACGTTTTGTGGGTTTCCCCGGTTTTCTGTACATTGCTGACGTAAATGGTTTCTCTTCCCTTTAATGCCTTTAAACGACAGGTTTTCATTTGCGTTGGAAGTGAGCTCTGACACTCCGCGCGTTAGTATGAGGGGAGCCTCTCTCCGCCCACTCTCCGCGCCCATTGACCCCTTCTCTCCGCCCACGTCTCCACCTTCTGCGCTGTTTTAACGCGCCACGGAGCTTTACGATCGTTAACTACGGTTATCGCGCGTAGTATGACGTTAACGGTCGTTAGCGCGTCGGTACGCGCGTTATACGGCACTTACGGTCGTTAACGTCATACTACGCGCGTTATTCACGTTTAGTAAACATAGCCCTAAGTCTCCAGGTAGTTTGTCCAGCAGAATCTGTGAAAGAAAGAGCAGTGCACGTTTCATATATTGCAAATGTTTTATATTAACAGCACGTTGAGACTTAGCAGAGAAGAAGATGGGGGGCAGGAACCTCCTGGAACACAGCCGGTGGGTGCTCAGGATAGACGCAGCCAGTGAGGTTCTTGCAGACGTCTCTCATGCTTATTTCGTCCCCCGGTCTCCACCTTGCTTGCATGTGGTCCACATGCTGAGAGGCACTTTCCTGGCCACTGTTTGCTCTACTGCAGTAACCTCAGCTCCCACAACCTGAACGCTTAGGCGAGAGAACCGAGGGGACACAGAAACGTGCAGACAATAACACAAGTTCTGCCACCAAACGCACAAAGTTTCATGGCATTTCTTGGTGACGGTAATTATAGGTGGTATATTACCTTCCGAGCTCTCGATGCATTCAATAGATCACAGATAATTAGCACTTAAGATGACAATAATTTGATTCCTTTGCTAGCAATGAAACCTTCTCCTCTGTAGCAGCTACATTCAGAATACAAACCGTTCATTTCCCTTCTCTCACTCATAGCCCCTAGAGGATAGATTTAGGACAAACCGAAAGAAAATGAGAAAAGCGAGACAGGAAAGCATTTGAAGGGTTCTGTGAACAAAAGAAAGCGGAATTAATTCAAACGAATGCTTTCAAGAACGAAATCCATTTTTCCTATTAGGAGACTAAATACTGCCGCTGATAATCCGGGTGTATGTCTGTGTGTTTCTCTAAAATTCTTTAATATAGAAACTGTGTAACAAAATGATAGCGACATAATAGTAAAATGTATGCTAAAGAGAATTCTGTTTTGACTGCAGTCTACAAGGAACACAAAACAGCCCCCTGCCGTCTGCAAGAAGAGATTCACCCGCCTTTCTACGAGTGTGGCCGGGGGCGCCCCAGAACTCGCATCCTCCCTGTGCGCGCAGGTTTCTGTATTAAGCGGGCTCCGGGCCCCTCCTTATTAACCCAGTGCTCAACGTAAACTTTCTGCCAGCTCCAGGATTAAAGAGCAATTTAAGCGGCCCTCGGAAGGCGCGCTAAGCCCGAGCTGAGCATTCGCCCCAGCACCAGGGCTCGCGTTACTCTACCGCGCTAATGAAAAGTTACTGGGCAGAGAAAGTGAAGCCCCTTCCCTTCCCCTAGGACCCTGCGAACATCTCCTGTCAAAACCCCTCCTTGTACAAGAATAAAGCAGCAAACTCCCTGACTGTAGCAGAAGGAACCCAAAGGGCTGAGACGACATGCCAGGGAAACTGGGATTCCTGTAAAAGCTGGGCATGTGCTTCCTTCCTCCGAGAATTCACAAAAAAGGGGCAAAACCCAACAACTGTGCACGGCAGCAATGGCATCTGGCCTCTGCAACTGAAGACGCAAATTCAAATGCAATTCCCCCCCCCCTCATTTTCTGCAGCCGAGCATCTCTCATTTGTGAAGATAGGCGGAAGAGGGGAGGGGGCTCTGGGAGCAGCGGATCTATCTTCTATGGCCATGGACTGAGAGAGAGAGAATTTGGAAATCTTTTTCTCCAGCTTCACCTCTCTCCTTCACCCAGTCCCCTCGCACCCCTAGGGGTCTTCTCCTGCAGCCTTTCTTTAGCAGACCCCAGCTAGCCGGGAGAGCTGGCTCCTTTGACCCTCTGGTTCATCCCTAGTCTAAGGCACTGATGCAACTCTTATGTCTATCAGACCCGCAGTTGCACGTTGCCGCCTAGGTCAGTTTCTAATCGTCATCGCATGTATTAGCCCAGGTCCGGCTGCTGTCCCGCCACTAGTACTAGCTAAGACTAGTTAATGGCCCATTCCTCATGTGGAGTCTTGTGCTCAGTTCTGAAGATGCATTGCAAAGGGTCTAAAGAAAGTTACGCTTCAGAGGAAGTAGCAAAATTATATGGGGTCTGTGCCAAAAGACGGAAGAGCTAGATGTGCACACCCTAGAGGAGAGGAGAGGATGTACAGGGCCAATATGCTACTGATGTTTAAAGAGTATTAATGAACACAGAAACCTGAAGGGGAAGCTGCAGAACTAGAGGGCTAGGTGGTAACATCAGGGAATCCTTTTTTCATGGAAAAGGCAGTGGGTGTGCTCTCGATGGAGGTGGTGACTGTGCTCCCGATGGAGGTGCTGGGTGTGCTCCCAATGTAGGTGGTGGCTGGCTCTCGATGGAGGTGCTGGGTGTGCTCCCGATGGAGGTGGTGGCTGTGCTCCTGATGGAGGTGCTGGTGTGCTCTCGATGGAGATGTTGGGTGTGCTCTCGATGGAGGTGGTGGCTGTGCTCCCGATGGAGGTGGTGGCTGTGCTCCCGATGGAGGTGCTGGGTGTGCTCTCGATGGAGGTGGTGGCTGTGCTCCCGATGGAGGTGGTGGCTGTGCTCCCGATGGAGGTGCTGGGTGTGCTCCCGATGGAGGTGGTGGCTGTGCTCCCGATGGAGGTGGTGGCTGTGCTCCCGATGGAGGTGGTGGCTGTGCTCCCGATGGAGGTGGAGGCTGTGCTCTCGATGGAGTTGCTGGGTGTGCTCTCGATGGAGGTGCTGGGTGTGCTCTCGATGGAGGTGGTGGCTGTGCTCTCGACGGAGGTGGTGGCTGTGCTCCCGACGGAGGTGGTGGCTGTGCTCTCGACGGAGGTGGTGGCTGTGCTCCCGACGGAGGTGGTGGCTGTGCTCTTGACGGAGGTGGTGGCTGTGCTCTCGACGGAGGTGGTGGCTGTGCTCTCGATGGAGGTGGTGGCTGTGCTCCCGACGGAGGTGGTGGCTGTGCTCTCGACGGAGGTGGTGGCTGTGCTCTCGATGGAGGTGGTGGCTGTGCTCTCGATGGCATGGCGCAGACACAGAGGATCACAACACAGCTAGAAATGAAATCAGAGCAAACGTAAATAACTTCAGAAATACAGAGAGGTGACCTGCCCTGGAACAGTAGAAGCAAAGGCATGGAGGGGTAACCTCCACCGAACGGCCGATGCAGCTCTACAGCTCTTGCCACCGGACTGGGCAGCCTAGCTGGACCCTGCTGGTCTTTATCTGCCGTCATCTCCTGTGTTGCTGCCTTACCCGGTGCATCAAGAGCATTGACTCTGTCCCTGTTTCCAGGACAGCAGCCCCAGTCATCTGAACTCAAGCCACACCATACACAACTCTGAACAGCTGAGTGCAGCTAGGAATCAAGTGGTCTTACTCCTATCCTCTTGCATCAACAAATTAAAGCCCAACATTTAGCTGTACAAATTTTACTGTGGAATTTTTCCTCTTTCAGAAGTTGCAGGAAACTATAGCCCTGACACAGAATAGGATTGAGTGGAAGCCTTTCAGACCCTTTCTTGCCCTAGGCAGTGATCCCAAAGTAGGGGGTAATTTCGTAACTGTGCCTTTCTAAAACAGACTCAGAACTTCACCAACAATTGCAGAAATTCTTTAACACAGAATTAGAAGTTTATAACATGCATGCAGACATCATAGCCCCCCACCCCCCAAGCTCCACCCATCACAGTCCCCCACCTCCAGGAATGCCAACATGCAGAGTAGAAGCATGCCCAATAACACCGGCCCATGTACTCATGTGCAATTTCATAAGAGCCATACAAAAACTGCTTTGTGTGTGGAAAAGACGTTAAAACCGTGCCCTCCTTAATTGGAAAACAATTTGTAACACAAAGAAAACATTTAGTTTTGTTTTGTTTTCAAAATAAGCCAGCTCTTGTTCCATCCTGGCTCTTCACAACCCGCCCCTCCCCCCACCCCCAGCTTCAACATCAAACCCTCTTCTTCACCATATCTTCCCCCCTCTGCTTGTGTTCAGGGGCAGGAGTGATCCTCAGTTGCTCCCACCCTGCACAGCGCACCATACTGGAGGGACAGGAGCCACAGGGGATCACGTCAGCTTCTGGAGGGTGGGCACCAGACCTACCATACTCCTCTTTCACTTTATAGTTCCTTTCTTTTCAGGAAACAAGACAAAATGGAACAAACAAAAAACACAAAAGAGAGGATGAAAACCAAACCAAAATGTAAATGTAAATGTTCCGTGCACAGCCCAACCAAAAATCTGTGTCTTTAATTTCTTCGTGGCTCGCCCCTGCTGTCAGGTTAATGTGCAAAGGGAAACCTGTAAAAAGCAACCCCCATTTTCACACAGAACAGACCCATGTGCTAGGGATCTGTACAGACAAAACATTTTCACTTCATTTTGGGACTTTTCAGTCTTCTTCATGTTTTTGGTTCATTTTAGCGCACATTAGAGCTTTTAAACGCAGTAAATGGATTATAGCTGAATGCGCATGAAATCAATCGTGCGTGTACTAATAGTCCAGTATTCAAGGCTATTATCTGGAGAAATGCTTCTACACTTCACATTACAAGGCACATTTTACAAAAGACAGTCAGAGCAATCTGCGACATCAAAGCCAGAATGTCTGAAAAAAATGCAAAGTGCAACTTAACAAAAGAACATAAAAAACATAAGAAATGCCACACTGGGTCAAACCAAGATCCATTACGCCAGTATCCTGTTTCCAGCAATGCCCAATCCAGGTCACAAGTATCTGGCAGGTTCCCAAAAGGCACACAGCTTCCACAATGCTTGTCCCGGGGCCATCAGTGCATTTCCCATGTCCCTCTTTAATGATGGTTTATGGACCTTTCCTCCAGGAACTTGTCCCAACCTTTTTTAAGCCCAGCTACATTAACAGCTTTTATTACATTCTCCGGTAACGAATTCCAGAGTTTGATTACATTTTGAGTGAAAAAATATTTTCTCTTATTAGTCCTTAAATGGGTTTACACTGTAGCTTCATTGTGTGTCCCCCAAATCATGCTTTCTATATTCTGATGACATAAACAAATCGATCTACGTTTACCCTTTCCACTCCGTTCATTAATTTATAGACTTCTATCATACCTCCCCTGAGCCGTCTCTTTTCCAGTTTAAAGAGCCCTAACCAGTTAGGCCTCTCATAGGGTATCCTTCCATCCCCCTTACCATTTTTGTCGCTCTTCTCTGTACCTTTTCTAATTCTGCTATATCCTGTTTAAGATACGGTGACCTGAATTGCACACAATATTGAAGGTGTAGTTGCACCATGGAACGATACAGAGGCATTATAATCCTTGGTTTTATTCTCCCTTCATTTTCTTATGATTCCTAGCATTCTATTTGCTTTCTTGGCTGCACGCTGGGTGGAGGGTTTCAACGTATTATCCACGATGACGCTTACATCTTTTTCCTGGGTAGTGGTTTCTAATGTGGTATACCTTGGATCGTGTAGCCAAGTTTGGGTTGTTTTTTTTCCTAGAAGCATAACTTTGCACTTGTCACATTAAATTTAATCTAACATTTGAATGTCCAGTCTTCCAGTTTATCAAGGTCCTCTGCAATTTTTTCACAGTTTTTCATAAAACACCTTTGAATAATTTGTGTCATCTGCAGATTTGATCACCTCACTCGTTATTCCCATTTCCAGGTCATTTATGAATGTTTTTTGGTTTTTTTGTAAACTCTGTTTATTGATCCTTGAGTGCATTACATTACAGTATATCAGATTACAACACTCCGTCAGGGGTGGTTGACTCTGATCCACCACCTGAGTACAGATAAAACAATCACTCAAGGTATATAACATTGGATATCCCCCTCCTTTTCCCCCTCTTCGGCCCCCAACCCTTCCCCATCCCCCCCCCCCCCCCCCCCGCAGCCCCATCCTAGCCATAATCAAAGGGGACCTCCATTCCATCCACTAACAACCCCCCTTCACCCACAACCCAGATACTCCCCACCTATCCTAGTCCTAGCTTCAATTCGTTTGCAATATTTCACTGCGTGTGCGTGGCCTCAAAGTTTGGATGTAGGGGTTCCAAACCAGAAGGAACAACGGCCATCTTTTAACATTCCCTCTAGCCCCAGCCCTCTCCAGAAGCATCAGTTGGTGAAAACTAGTGCGCCACTCCCAGAAAGTAGGATAGCCTGATCTCGCCATCTATGTAAAATAGGTCCCTTCCCCACCACACACGCTTTCCGCACCAGTAAGCACTCCCATCTCCCCTTTGGGTGGAGTGGCCCAAACTGATCCCAAATAACCCGAGACCCCCGTCCAGCCAATCAGCTTGTGTATTATCCTACTCAGAGAATTACTAATCCGCATCCAGTAAGCCCGGATTCGCTGACAACCCCACCACATATGACCAAGTCTGCCAGCGGGGTCGAACATTTTGGACATCCTCCATCCAACGTAAGGTAGCTCCGTAACGCTCTTCTCGGGGAAAATGTGCCCGAATAACACATTTAAACTGCAACCTCTCTCCATCTAGCTCCTTACCAAGCCTCCAATTCGCCTCAGAGAGGCCTTGATAGATCCTGGGGCCACCCCTGGCCCTACGTCCTTCGCCCACGTGCCTCTTCCGAAGTGTAATCCGGTGGATCCTATATCCATCTACCCGTCGCTTCAGTTCGGAAATTGTGGGAGGGAACTGCCCCACCAAAGCAAAAAACTCCATGATCAGTGCTGATCTCTCCCCCGCTGGATCCCCCTTGGATAAGGAGGCCACATTGTGGGAGAGTTGAGCATACACAAAAATCCTGGTGCCCCCTCACCTCATATTCCCCTGCAGAGGGTCCCCAAAATTTTACCATTGACATGTCTCCATCTACCACATGTCCAAGTTTGTTAATCCCCAATCTCTGCCATTTCCGAAACACCACGGTGTCCGACCCCGGGGTAAAAATCCGTATTACCCTGTAGCGGTATCCAGCTTGACACCCTGGGGGACCTGCCACAGAAACGGTTTAGCTGCCTCCAAGTATGTCTTTGCTGGGGTCAACAGTACACTCCAAATTACCCTCTGGGGGAGTGCTAATCCCTCCAAATGCACCACCGCTAGCAGTGTGTGGCGGAGCCACAAATGCCTCTTCCAAGGCCCTGGGATATAGTGCTCCATATCCCCCAGCCAATCCCCTAAATGTCTAGCTTGACAAACCAGAGTGTAAGACTTCAGATCCGGTACCCCTATTCCCCCTCTACTCCTACCCCCCCATATAGGCGACTGAGCGGTAATGCTCGCCCTTGCCCCTTTCCACAAAGATCATCGGATTTCTTGCTCCAGGGATGTAAGGTCCCTTCTCAATAGCCACACCGGGAGAGTTTGTAACCAGTATAGCACCCGTGGTAACACTACCATCCCCAGCGCTGCCGCTCTAGTACCCAGCAGAGATTAAGGGCAACAGAATCCACGCCTGTAACTGTCTGTGAAGTCCCTGAAATATCCACTCAAAATTTCATTTATATAACTCCTTAGGGTTCCTAGGCAGAAGGATGCCCAGATAGATAACGACTCATCCGCCCATTTAAGTGGGAAGGTGGGCCCCCAACTATGCCTAATTTGCCCAGAGACATCCAGAGCTTCTGAACTTATCCATATTAATACTCAGGCCAGCAAAGCTGCCAAAACGTGTGAACTCCTCCAAGAGGTAAGATAAAGATTGCCTTGGGGACAATAAGTGCACCAACATATCGTCCACGAAAGCTGGCCATCTTAAAACCAGACGCCCACGATCCGCACCCCCCATATGTCCCCAGACCCCCTCATCCACCGTACCAACGCGTCTAATGAAAGCACAAAACAACAGAGGTGAAAGGGGGCAACCCTGTCGTGTACCTCGCTCCAACAAAACTTCTCTGATAACACTCCGTTGCATAACACCCCCCCGCAGAGGGGTTCGAATAAAGAACCTCAACCATTTTGCAAAAAAGTTGGACCCAGGCCATATCTCGGCAGCAAGCTCTTCATATAATACCAATTCACCTGATCGAAAGCTTTCTCCGCATCAAAACTGATCAATAAATAAATAAATAAATCCAAATAAATAATAACGACTGCAGCTCCCTATCATGTACCCATTCCAGTGACACAATAATCTTTTCTCAAGTTCCAAACCGCATATATACCCTTCACAAAGCCCACCTGTGATTCGTGCACTAGTTCCCCCAGCACTGACGCCAACCGGTTAGCCAAGGTCTTACACATCACCTTTCAGATCAAAATTTAACAGTGAAATTGGTCGGTATGAGGCGACCTGGGTATGGTCCTTCCCAGGTTTAGGTATTAACACAATGTGCGCGTGATTATCCCCCCAACGTAAATTTTGCCCTTTTCTGTTCGTTGATGAAATACCACCCGCCAAAGGTGGGGTCACCAGCGATTCCAACACCTTATAACCGTTTCAGTGCCAAACCCATCCGGGCCAGGCGTCTTGAAACAGCTGGCATTTTGAATGACTCTTTGTACCTCCTGCAACCGTGATTGGCTCCTCCAACTGGGCCCTCTGCTCTTCCCTCAGCCTAGGCAGCTTCATGTCCCGCAAATATTCCTCCATTCTGGTCTGGGAGCCCTCCACTTTCAAGTACAGTTGTTGATACATGATCGAAACATCTGAGCAATCTTAGGTCTGTCCTTTGTTTAATGTACCCTGAGCGTCTCTCAGTGCTGCCACTGATCTAGTTCCTCTGCTACCATGCAAGCACCAGGCCAAGAGTCCCCCCGGTTTAACCCCAAACCGATGTAAATTGGTACCGGTAATACAAAAAGGATTTCCTGGCACGCCTGTGTAATAGTTCATTCAAGGCTGTTTGCGCTTGCCCAGAACCCCCTCTTATTTGCCACGTTAGGGCACCACAACCCATCTCCGGTGCTCCTGAATCGTTGTTTTTTTCCAACCGCACTATTTGCGCTGATAATAACCTCCTTTTCTGTGCATATCCTATAGTATCACCACATAAAACCACCTTAGCCGTCCCCCAAAACAGCTTCCGGATCGTCCGAATGACCCTGGTTGTTTAGCGCAAACTCTTGCCACCTCTGTTTAATAAACACATGAAACTCAGTATCCCAGTAAAGATCTAAAGGAAACCTCCATATTCTCGTTCTCTCCGCCACATCATACCAATCTAACTCTACCCAAATCATCGCATGGTCCGAAATCTCAGAGGGTTCAATTTGTGCATCTGCTGTTCCAGCAAACAGCCCCTGGGAGAGCAATATGTAATCAATTTGTGCACTAGAACCATGCGCCCTAGACTGGTGCGTAAAGCCCTGTCAAATGGATGCAATAAACGCCATGGGTCCACCACCCCTAGCCTTTTCTGAAGGCCCCACAATACTCTCGCAGTTTGTGCCCGTGCCTTATCTCCTCCACCACGCGAAGTATCAAGATCGACATCCAACACCCCATTAAAGTCCCCTCCCAAAATCAAAGGGACTTCCGGCATCTGCTCAACCCTAGAGGCCATTCTTGTATACATCTCCCGATCTAAGGCATTTGGGCTATACACATTGCCCAACACTACCGGCCTTCCCTCCAACATCCCATATACCAACAAAAACCTACCTTCTGGATCGGCATAGGCTTGTTCCAAAGCAAATCTTACACATTTATGAATCAAGAGGACCACTCCACCCTTTTTCCCTTTAGCCGGGGCCCCCCACCCTTGGCCCACCCAATCCCTGAATAGTTTACAGTGCTCCTCCTCTGTCTGGTGGGTTTCCTGCAGCATAGCAATATCACACTTGTGCCTCGCTAATGCTTTCAAAACCTTATATCTCTTCACCGGGCTACCCACCCCACACACATTCCACGATACAATTCTCAGGGTGGTTGATTGACAATAGTTTCATATCCCGTCATACCAGAACTTTTCCTATGGAGGGCCCCCCCCAGCCTGGGGCCCCCCCAAACCTTTCTCCCCTTCCCCACTATTTGATTTATTCTTCCCCTAGGGTTGCCATCCCCCTCCCCCATATCCCCCCTCTCGCTCCTGACCTTCCTTCCCCTCCTCTCCCTCCCCTCCCCCTCTCCAGAACCACCCCACCACACTTCACTTCCTCCCTCCTCCTCTTCCGAGTCACGATTGATGTGAACAGATCCCCCCTTCCCCCCCCACTTTCCAACCTGCTTTGCAGCCCCACTATTCCCTCCTGCCCCCCCCCCCCAGCATTTACCCAACCCCCTTATTACCCTGCCCAAGCCCCAAAACAGTACAAAAAGCATAGTATGTTAATACCAAGCCAAAACATAAACCACAAACTGGTTAATACAAAAACGTTTGTCCTCAAACTTAGAGTCTGCAACTCATTCCGGTATTCAATCCTTCGATCTCCAGGGGGCTGGAGCTCTCTCCTCCAATCGTCCACTGGCTAGTGCCCCACCGAGGGACTCTGCACTCAAGTCCAGTCCAAGACACATCATCTGTGTTGCGCTGTACAGTCCTGCAGTCGCGGGTTGATTAGTCGATAATGTCCATCACAGTCAGACCCCCCCCCCATAAGAGCCTCTCACACCGCACTCGACTGCTCCGTAGTAGGGGTGGGGGCACTCCCCCCCTCCTTCAGACTCTCTACATATTGAGCAGCCTCCCCTGCCGAGTCGAAGGCCCGATGTTCCCCCTGATGGTAGACATGCAGTCTGGCCGGGTATTGCACCGTGAAGTGGACGCCAGCTTCTATTAGTGCCTGACAGAAGGGCGTGTAGGCTCTCCGGCGCTGGCTTAAAGCCACGGAATAGTCCTGCGCTATCCTTATTTTCAGATTGTCTTTTTCAACAGTACCCCTTTTCCGTGCCGCTCTCAGTACAGTTTCCTTTTGTGGGAAGTGAGAAAACCTGGCTAGGACTACCCTCGGCCTGTGTTCCCTCGCTTGCTTTGGTCCCACTCTGTGGACTCTCTCCAGCAGAACCGGACTGTTCTCTTCCTCTCCCTCCAGCAGCGAAACAGACAAGTTCTCCACAAAGGTTTTTAAGTCTCTGTCCTGAACTGACTCAGATATGCTGCATGGATTTCCTTTGGAGATGGGACAATGCTGCACGGAGCCCATCGAGAGACAGGAAGGCTTCGCAACAGCTTTACCGGCACAGCCGCGGTTCTCTAAGAGACAGGGAACTGCGGCTGCAGAAGAACAGGGCAGTAGCAGGCAGACATAGGGAGAGGGGAGGAGGGGGCAGGGAACCTGCAACGGGGCTGACATGGGGGAGGGAGAGAGGGAGGGAGCTGACATGGAGGGATGGATGGAAGGAGGGGGGCTGACATGGACAGAGGGGGGCTGACAGGGAGGGAGGGGGCTGACATGGACAAAGGGGAGAGACAGGGGGACATACTGAACAGACGGGATAAATGCTGGATAGAGGGGAGAGACAGTGCAGGTTAGGATTATAATGGGCTGATGGGAGGGCTAGCACTGGTACTGGGCAGATCGGGGGGCTATGACTGGAAATGGGCTGATTAGTGGAGGCTAGGACTGGTAATGAGCTGATGAGGGGGTAGGACTGGTATTGGGCTGATTAGGGGAGGCTAGCACTAGTAATGGGGTTGAGGGGGGATTAGCACTGGAAGTGAGCTGATTGGTGGGCTTCGACTGGGAATGGGCTGATGGAGGGGAGAGGGGAGGATAGAGCTGCTGGCCCTGGAAGAAAACTGGGGGCTAAGGCTACAATGGGCTGATACGAGGGGATGGGAGCTTGGAACTGTAAGGGAGTGGATCTGAGAGGGGCTGCCATGGTATTTGTACTAGAAGGAACTGGTCAGTGGGGAAGGAGGGGGACTGGAAGGGAATGGACACCAGTGGCAGTCATGGGAATGCAAGTTGACATTGGATGGTACTGGGAGTGAGGACTGGAAAGGGGCTGATACTGGGGAGGATTACTGGGACTGGAAATAGGCTGATGGAAAGAAGTGAAGAAAACGAAAGAGATAAGAAATGGCAGATGGACCATAGACCACAGAAAGAGAGCTAAGAGAAGACAGGAAAGCAGAAGCCTCAGATCGGGACCAGCATGATCAGAGAATAAATTGGTCAGACAACAAAGGTAGAAAAAATAATTTTATTTCATATTAGTGATTTGACTACAAAATCATCATAATTTTGAAATCAAATATTGTTACTTGTGATTAATTATTGTGGTTTAAATAAGTAAATTTTATAAATAAAAACATATTGCAAAGGCCTATAATATATTAATAATTCAACAAATGATTACAGCGACAATGCATTAACGGTAAAGGAAGAGAGACGCATTGATTTTATCATTGGGGTCATCACAAGTTGACCAATGGAAAAGGTTGAGAACCACTGTTCTAGAGTGTATTTTGTTTCCTGCAAAACTTTAACCTTATGTGACTCAATGCCCTCTCTAACATAGAGCGCAACCCCTCCACCAGTTTGATCTACCTATCATTGTGATTTAGTTTGCATACTTATTTTGTAGACTTCTAGCATTTGCAAACAGGCATTTTAGATTTTGTATTTTATTTATATTAATCTGGTTATCAGTTGATGGGGTAATTTGGAATCTTTCAGCTCTGTACTTAAGAGCATCTGGGTTACTTGTATCTTTATTGGAATCTCTCTGTTGGGATGTCCTAATTTCCCTCTTTTGCTAATATTCTTCAAGGATACATCCTTCCAAACCATATACTCTTGGGCGACTGTCGGCTTTCCCCTTTTTATCTAGTTTAAAAGCTGCTCTATCTCCTTTTTAAAGGTTAATGCCAGCAGCCTTGTTCCATCCCAGTTAAGATGGAGTCCATCCTTTCGGAGAAGCCCCTCCCTTCCCCAGAATGTTTCCCAGTTCCTAATGAATCCAAAACCTTCTTCTTCCTTGCACCATCGTCTCATCCACGCATTGAGACTTTGGAGCTCTGCCTGCCTTTTGGGTCCTGTGTGTGGAACGGGAAGCATTTTGGAGAATGCTACCCTTGAAGTTTTTGGGATTTCATCTTCCTACCTAAAAGCCTAAATTTGGCCTCCAGAACCTCCTTCCCACACATTCTATATCACTAGTACCAACATATACCAAGACAGTTGACTCCTTCCCAGCACTATCCAAAACCTTGTCTAGGTGGTGCCTGAGGTATGCTGCCTTCGCACTAGCCAGGCAATACTCATGTCCACCAGCCACCTAGCTATCTACATGCCTGATTGAATCGCCAATAATATTCGACCTAACCCTTCCCTCATGGGCACATGGCCCTGGAGAAACCTTCTCGGTGTGAAAGGATTTTACATCTCCTGGTGGACAGGTCCTAGCTACAGGATCACTTCCTGCCACACCAAGGTGATGCTCTCCTTTCACGTGACTTCTCTCCTCCATGATAACATATTTGTGTAGTGCAGGGGACCTGCACTGAACTTACAATATAACAGGGGGTTATGTACAGGTTTTTAAACAGGGTAACTATATACAAATAAATTATTAACATATGTACATGAATAGTTCGACTATTTACATATTGGCTCAGTTGTGTACGTGCTGTCGGTGGGATGAGTGTAGTACTACTTGTCAGGGGGATCGGTGTTTGGTGGGCTAGGTTTCTGTCTTACGTGGTGGTTGCATGGAGGTTGTTTGCATGGGCTCCTATTATGAGTTTATAATTAAAGAAATTCATATTGTTTAAAAATGTGCCACATAAAGCTTTTGCACTGGTGAAAAGTGTTGTAGTAGCATTGAGCCCCCACACCTCTGCCCCTTGGGGCCTCTCTTCCTTTCCCCCACTTGTTTCAGCATCTGCCCCTCTTGCCACTCACCTCCCTTCCCTTTGTTTCATCCTTTCTGGCCTGCCTCCCACCCACCCGTCCATTCTCTCCTCTCAAACTTCCTGTGCAGTGTCAATGCTAAAACAAAAGTAAATTCTCTTCCACTGCACAGTCCAGTCTCCGCTCCTTCCACCTTCCCGCACCACATGTCTGAGTCAGTACGTCAGACTCCATCCTTGATCCTATTGAAATCCAGGATAAACACTCATCTCTTTAAGGCTGCCTTTGGATTCTGACCCCCTCCTGTCTTCTCACCCATATGTATTTTTAGTCATTTCTCTTAAGAATTCCTTAACCCGCTGTTTGTTTCATTCTTAGCAGATTGTAAGCACTGTGGAGCAGGAACTATCTTTCATGTGTATTTGTACAATGCCGTGTATGCCTAATAGCAGTATTTTATTTAGTTCGCGTGTCATTCCGAGGCACAAATAGCGGGAATGGATGTCCATCCCCGCTATTCGGGCCTCCTTCTGACCCCAACTAACTTCCCTGCTCGCTGTATGGGGAAGTTAGACAGGGCGGGAAAGGAGAGGATGGCAGGCGGCATTAGGGCAGGCAGTAGGCGGTCATTGGCCCTGGACATACACGGCCGATTCCAATGTTGGCTCTGTATGTTCAGGGCCAACACCTGAACGGGGAAAGAGTAGTTACTTACCTGAAACAGGTGTTCTCCAGAAGCAGCAGCAGCAGGAATCAGTCCTCACATATGGGTGACGTCGGCGCCGACGGAGCCCCTGTGTGGAGCATTTCCCCAGCTTTCAAGGAAAGCCTTTGGGAATGCAGTGCGCCTGCGCGGTCCTCTTCCCGCCCAAGGGTGCCATCTTGTTCAGTCTGATGACATAGCTAAAAGACAGCAAAAAACAAAATGAAGTATATGACTGCAACTCCAGGGGAGGAGGGAGGGTCGTTAGGACTGATTCCTGCTGCTCCTGGAGAACACCTGTTACAGGTGAGTAACTACTCTTTCTCCAGGACCAAGCAGGAAGTCAGTCCTCACATATGGGTGACTCCCCAGCTCTGGGCTACCGAGGAACCCAGGCTGAACAAGAGAACTCCCTCTAGTCTCAGCAGCAAAGAAAGGCTTTTCACTGACACAACCTACCGGGAACCCTAAGCTGAAAAAATGGCTCCCTCTCAAGAGCCTCAGCATCCATGATAAGAATATCCTCTGAGAACGTCCCCGTATGGTAGCCCAACACAAGGGTCGGAGGGTAGGAGTTGCCTAAACCTCAAGAGATTATGGAGTCCAAAAGCACTGTCCCTTCAGGACTCTCTCTCGAGGCAGTAATAGGCTGAAAAAGCAGAAGTCTAAACAACTTTGTAGGCAGTTTTTAGAGAGGGGGTACCCCAGACAAATAGTGCGTAATGCTTATCATAGAGCCTTATATAATCGTAGAAGTTTACTATTGGTGAAGAAGTCTACATCTGAGGGAAGTAATTTTGATTCAGTTGATGTGAATTTAATTACCAAATACTCTCCTTTAAGTATGGCTATACAGCGAGTGCTCAAAAACATGGTAATGTTCTGACAGCAGTCCCAGGGCTAGCGGACGAAAAAGTACGTTGTGTCTGGCAGAGGGACCGCAATTTGAAAGAACGGTTGAGCCCGGCAGAGATTGGCCCAGTGGAAGTTTCTATATCACGGGTTGAAAAGGGTCATCGAGCCTGTGGAGATTGTGAAATGTGTGCCGTTACTTTGACGGCTTCAGCATTTCATTATGCAGGACAGACAGTTTCTTTGAAATTTGCCACCACATGTGTTTCTAGTAATGTGGTTTACGTGATTTTGTGCCCTTGTGGGTTGGCTTATATAGGCAAAACCACACGTCTTTTTAAAACTAGACTTAGGGAGCATAAAAGTAGATTGAAAATAAAGTGCAAGAAGCTCCGATAGTTCAGCATTGTTTACTCAGGGGACACGAATTTCACGAACTTCGATGCCTTTGTATAGATCAGGTGAATAGGGGGCGTGGAGAGAGAACTCTTGATACTGAGTTGATCACCACCGAACAACGTTGGATTTTTAAACTGAACACAGTAGAGCCCCATGGTCTTAATACCGGGATAGACTGGACTGCTTGCTTGCAATGCCCCTTTGAAGTGAAGTGAGAAATTTAAGGGTTTAAAAGCTTAATGGTCTAGTTTTCTTGAGAAGATGAGATAGTGGCTTACGGTATAGTACGGTATAGTTTAGTATACGTGTGTTAAGTGACATGTTGTTTCATTACTCTGCCACGTTGTTTGGTATATGTGCGGGTATGGAGTGGTTTTATGATAGTGATGGGTTACAGGATTCTTTTGAGCGATAGTATTTTTAGCGCCCAGTATGATCTTTTTCATTGGAATGTTTTATAATATTGATAGCTTGGGGATGGGAGGAGTTTCTAGTTATGGTGTGATTGGTGGGTTTTTAAATATGGCGGATGTGTTTGATCCCGCATGCGTGGCGTTTTCCCTCGGCCCGAGGATATGATTGATACAATTTTGGAAAAGAGGGTCGTGCTTTAAAGGTTTGAACGTCGGCAGCATTTGCGGTAAGGATCAGATTGATTTTATATAGGTAGTGGGATAGTTTTATGACTTTATGGTAGTATAGAATAACGGAGAAAGTTGGGCTTGATATTGATTAAAAATGTTTTGTTTTTATGCAGCACAGTTATGAGATCAGACATAGGATCCCCTGAGGAACCATAGATGTGAAACGCGATTGGTACCTGAGGCAAGCGTCGGGATCGGGATTAGTCAGAGCACAACGAAGAAGTCCGGTCCAATGACATTTTTGATACTTGTGGAATTGAATGCCAATAGCAGTTATTGTTGAAATGTAGGACTGGCTCATTTGTTGTGTATGTATACAAGGTCATTGATGCGATAAGGTACATTTCAAGGACATGAGTCATGAAAGCAGTACCGAATTAGTCTGAGACCTTGTTTCACAACTGAGCTAAGTTTGTTAAGCCTTTGACTTAATTGAAGTTCAAGTTTTTCTATATGCCTTTCTGAGTTAGTAGTGAACGACATGTATCTACAGTATGAAACCTCCAGATGCAAAGCAGAGGGAGGGGGCAGAGATTGAAAGGCAGCCTGAGAGGATCAAAGCTGGTGGGAGGGAATGTAGGGCCAAAGGAGAGAGGTGACGCATGCTCAGGATCTTATAGTGCAGACGAAAAGCAACAGGAAGCCAGCGCAGAAGAATGAGTAGGAAGTGACATGATCGTAATGGTGGCACCAAAAATCAACTTGACTACTGTGGAATGGAGCAATTGCAGGTGCTGGATGGGATGGAGAGGAAGGACATTGCAGTAATATAACAGGGTGAAAAGCAAGCCTAAGGCCAGAAGTTGAGTAGAGCAGAAAGAGCAGCAAGAGGGCCAGAGAGAGCATAAGAGTGTGAAGCTGGGCTGAGAAGGAGATGGAGCGTTGATTGGTGAAAGGCAAAAAGAGGGAGATGAAGAAGTGGATGATGATGAGGAGGAGGGTGCAGTCTGGGTGAATTGAATAAAGTGGATGATGATGAGGAGGGTGCAGTCTGGGTGAATTGAATAAAGTGGATGATGAGGAGGAGGGTGCAGTCTGGGTGAATTGAATAAAGTGGATGATGAGGAGGAGGGTGCAGTCTGGGTGAATTGAATAAAGTGGATGATGAGGAGGAGGGTGCAGTCTGGGTGAATTGAAAGAAGTGGATGATGAGGAGGAGGGTGCAGTCTGGGTGAATTGAATAAAGTGGATGATAAGGAGGAGGGTGCAGTCTGGGTGAATTGAATAAAGTGGATGATGAGGAGGAGGGTGCAGTCTGGGTGAATTGAATAAAGTGGATGATGAGGAGGAGGGTGCAGTCTGGGTGAATTGAAAGAAGTGGATGATGAGGAGGAGGGTGCAGTCTGGGTGAATTGAATAAAGTGGATGATGAGGAGGAGGGTGCAGTCTGGGTGAATTGAATAAAGTGGATGATGAGGAGGAGGGTGCAGTCTGGGTGAATTGAATAAAGTGGATGATGAGGAGGAGGGTGCAGTCTGGGTGAATTGAATAAAGTGGATGATGAGGAGGAGGGTGCAGTCTGGGTGAATTGAATAAAGTGGATGATGAGGAGGAGGGTGCAGTCTGGGTGAATTGAATAAAGTGGATGATGAGGAGGAGGGTGCAGTCTGGGTGAATTGAATAAAGTGGATGATGAGGAGGAGGGTGCAGTCTGGGTGAATTGAATAAAGTGGATGATGAGGAGGAGGGTGCAGTCTGGGTGAATTGAAAGAAGTGGATGATGAGGAGGAGGGTGTAGTCTGGGTGAATTGAAAGAAGTGGATGATGAGGAGGAGGGTGCAGTCTGGGTGAATTGAATGAAGTGGATGATGAGGAGGAGGGTGCAGTCTGGGTGAATTGAATAAAGTGGATGATGAGGAGGAGGGTGTAGTCTGGGTGAATTGAATAAAGTGGATGAGGAGGAGGAGGGTGTAGTCTGGGTGAATTGAAAGAAGTGGATGATGAGGAGGAGGGTGCAGTCTGGGTGAATTGAATAAAGTCAATGATGAGGAGGAGGGTGCAGTCTGGGTGAATTGAAAGAAGTGGATGATGAGAAGGAGGGTGCAGTCTGGGTGAATTGAATAAAGTGGATGATGATAAGGAGGGTGCAGTCTGGGTGAATTGAATAAAGTGGATGATGAGGAGGAGGGTGCAGTCTGGGTGAATTGAAAGAAGTGGATGATGGGGAGGAGGGTGCAGTCTGGGTGAATTGAAAGAAGTGGATGATGGGGAGGAGGGTGCAGTCTGGGTGAATTGAATAAAGTGGATGATGAGGAGGAGGGTGCAGTCTGGGTGAATTGAATAAAGTGGATGATGAGGAGGAGGGTGCAGTCTGGGTGAATTGAATAAAGTGGATGATGAGGAGGAGGGTGTAGTCTGGGTGAATTGAAAGAAGTGGATGATGAGGAGGAGGGTGTAGTCTGGGTGAATTGAAAGAAGTGGATGATGAGGAGGAGGGTGCAGTCTGGGTGAATTGAAAGAAGTGGATGATGAGGAGGAGGGTGCAGTCTGGGTGAATTGAAAGAAGTGGATGATGAGGAGGAGGGTGCAGTCTGGGTGAATTGAATAAAGTGGATGAGGAGGAGGAGGGTGCAGTCTGGGTGAATTGAAAGGCATTAAAGAAGGACTTGGAGGAAATAGCTGAAAGGGAAAGACTAATGTCAAAGACAAATGTAAGGAGGAATAAATGAAGACAGTAGGAGAAAGGAGAAACTGGCAAATGGACAGCAGACCCTGGAAAGAATTAAGAGAAACAGACAGAGGAAAGTGATAAAGAGAGACTTGGACCAACACAATTGGAAGAATAAGATGCCCAGACACAAAGTTTTAAAAAAGTATTTTATTATTAAAACTTTGAAGAAATTTCTATTTTTTTTATAATAAAATAAGACTTTTTCTTTTGTTAAGGCAGTGACCAACATATATAAATAAGAATCATTTTTGAAATTCTGCTTTAAATAATGGTTGCATGAAGAGGAGTCAGGACTGACTCGAAGGCACACATTGCATTGAAGAGATGAGTCAGAGAGCCTTTGTAACTCTAGGGAAGGGGGGACATACTGGAGAGGTGAGGGAAGAGGGCATTGTAGGATAATGGGAGGAAAAGAAAGGAGAGAAGGCTGGGGTGGTGGGGGGAAGGAGAGAGCCATGGCATTAGGCTGAGAGGGAGAGCGTGCTCTCCCTGGTAATTCATGTGAATGATGGGGGATGGGGCACTTCGAGAGAAACTTCTCACAATGCTGCCATATTTCAGTAGAAATCTTCCTATCTGGTCTGTTTCTTTTCAATAACCATAATGAATCGGTATGAATTGTATATACGGATATGGATCACCCTACCCTCTAATCTGACTGCCCCACCTTTTGCCTCCCCAAATGAAACAGTCCGACTATGTCACTGATCAGCATAATGGCGGTGTACTACTGGAGAAAGGCGTTTTCCATCACACAGGAGTGCAGAAGGGTGTCTGGGTCGCATTACTTCACGTCAGACCTAATGGATTTATGAATTTGTTGAGCAGATGAATAAATCTCGTTACATCTCCTTTTAAACTCGTTTTAGTGTGTTGTAAAATTTACAAGCCAAGATTACATTTTCAATCAGGGGTCATTTTAGGGAGCAGCAAAGCACTGGTGTGCCTGAAAAGAGAGAATGGAGCAGGCATCAAACTGGAAAGATTTTCCAAACATCTCTAACTTTCCCGTTTCCTGAGCACGTGCCCAAGCCAGAAGGGGTGCTGTAGGGCGAAGTGTTAAAAACATCAGTCCGAACACCACTTCTGTGTTCACCACAATTTCCAATTTACCTTCCAATCCTCATTAACTCAGAGACAAACAGTTCATCAGTTTAAAAACAAATTGATGTAAATACAAATGGGCAAGGAATAGAATAGATTTTCCTTATGATGCAGAATCGTTTCACTGTAAGACAAGCCCTATAAAGAGGGGACAGCTCTTGTCACAAATAATTTCTAGATTCCCAGTGGTATAATTAGCTGCTTTCCACTAATAGGATTATTTAGCAAGCATTAGAGGATGAGGACGGTTCTAGTAAAAAGCACTCTGATGGCTGCCTTTCTCAGCAGTTAAATGAACAAAGGACTCCCATGGATTTTAAGAACACTCAGCTGGTTATGAATCATAAATCAGATGAAACTCCCTGAAAGCCGCCAGATTTCTGCTGGGACCACATCGCTACAGAAAGTGTTGTTACTCACCTGGTGATCTCCATGAACAGCAGTCTTCACATATGGGTGATGTCAGTACCAATTGAGCCCGCATGAGAACGCTCCCTAGCGTCCAATTGGAAAGCTTTTGGGAGCAATCCACTGTGCCTGCGCATCCGCCTTCCCAGGTCCTCTCCTCAGTTGGGTTTGTAACTGAGAGATAGGTGAGGAGGGTGGATTGTGAAGACCAATCCCTGCTATTCCCAGAGATCACCTGTTACAGGTGAGTAACAATGCTATCTCCAGGAACAAGCAGTAATGCAGTCTTCACGTGTCTCTTACATGTCTGTGTTGTACAGCGCTGCGTACGACTGGTAGCGCTATATAAATGCTGAGTAGCAGTTGTAGTAGTACTTCACATATGGGACTCACTAGCTCCCAGTTACCAGACTGGAAGCGGGTAGCCTTGGTATCCCAGAGGCTAGAGTGTAGATACAATGTGGCCCCGTTGTATTCAACTGCAGTTGGCTAGACCACCTCTAATGGAAGTCTGGTGACAGAAAGAAGTCTGGGATGAAGGGTAGGAGTTGCATTTAAGTCCTAAAAAGGTGCTGGAGTACAGCCTGGAGAAAGACAGCATCCAAGCGGGAATCCCTGTCTAGGCAGTAGTGGGCAGCGATGGTATGGATGGAGGACCAGGTAGCTGCTCGACAGATCTTGTTGACAGAGACAGAACAGAGATTGGCAACTGAAGTTGCCATGGCTCAGACACTGTGAGCGGTGATGTGACCCTCAAGGGAGAGTTCTGCTTGCACATAGACAAAAGAAATACAGTCCGCTATCTACTTGGATAGGTTATGCCTTGTCACTGGACGTCCAAGGTGACTTGGATTAAAGGAAATAAATAATTGTGAGGATTTCCTGTGAGCCTTGGTTCAATCAAAGTAGAAAGCCAGCACTTGTTTACAGTCCAAAGTGTGTAGTTGCTGCTTCAGCCCGAGAGGCATGTGGTCTCAGGAAGAAGATCGGTATGATAACCGACTGGTTCAGGTGGAAGGCTGAAAACCACTTTCAGAAGGAAGTGCGGATGGGTACGGAGGACCACCTTGTCATGGTGGAACCGAGAGTATGGAGGATCTACCACTAAAGTCTGCAGTTTTGCTGATGCGGCGAGCTGATGTCAGAGCAATGAAGAAGAATACCTTCCATGTGAAAAACCTGAGTGAAGCGGTGGCTAAAGGCTCAAAAGGAGGCTTTAGAAGTGCACTAGAACCACATTGAGGTCCCAGGCCACCAGTGGTGGTTGATAGGTGGCTTGGATAGTAGGAGACCTCACATAAAATGTTGCACCAAAGGGTGCAATGAAATAGGTTGTGTGTCTAAAGGCTTGTGATAAGCTGTAATGGCACTAAGATGAGTTCTGACTGAGTTAGTCTTGAGACCAGCTGAGGACAAGTGGAGGAGATACTATAGAAGAAATTCAACTGGGCAGGTAGAGGGGTCAATCTGCTTTGGGGAACACCAGCGCGTGAACCTCTGCCATTTGAAGACATAAGAATGTCTGGTGGATGGTTTGCGTGATGCAAGGAGGATATCCTTGACCTGTTGTGGAAGGTCTAGGTCAGCAAGGATTATGCTTTCAGGAGCCAGGCCAGAAGCAGAGGCCCTATGGATTGGGATGGAGAAGTGTCCCGTGATGCTGAGCGAGAAGGTTGGGTGCATTCCCAGACTGAGCTAGTCGAAGCAGCAGAGGAAACCATGGCTGACGGGGCCAAAAAGGGGCTAAGAGTATCATGGAGCGCTTGTTGGCTTGTAGTTTGAACAGGGTCTTGGGTATCGATAGGCGGGAATGCATAGAGCAGACCTTGTCCCCAGTGGAGAAGGAAAGCATTCCATCGCCTGACTGTGCAGGGTAGGAAGCCATGAGCAGAACAGTGGAAGTTGTACATTCTCCTGGGTGGCAAACAGACCTATCAGTTGGGTCTCCCACACATGGAAGATCCAAGATGCTGTTTCATGATTGAAGTCCACTCATGTGGACTTAGGATATGGCTGAGTTTGTCCACAAGGAGACTGAGTTCACCCAGGAGATACACCTTGGATGCGGTGTGCAATTGCGAAAAACCAGAGGTGAAGAGCTTCCTGGCAGAGGGGATAGGGCCCTGTTCCTCTCTGCTTGTTCACATAGAACATGGCTACCTGGTTGTCCGTTCTGACCAAGATCTGTTGGCCCAAGAGTTGGAGTTGAAAAACCCGAAGGGCATTTTTAAGTGTCTATAGTTCCAGGAGATTTATCTGTAACTGAGATTCCTGGTGTGTCCACTGTTCCTGTGTGGTTAGATCGTTCAGATGTGCTCCCCAACCAAGCTCAGAGGCATCCATTGTCAGGGTGCATTGAAGTGGAGGCATCTGAAAAGGTAACCCCCCGAGTAGATTCTGAGGAGAACACCACCACTGAAGGGAGTTGAGAAGTGGAGGAGTGATGCATATTTTGTCTGAGTGACGCCCGGTTGCCTGTGTCCATTGAGACGAAAGAATCCATTGAGCTTGTCTCATGAGCAGGCAGGTTTAGAGGAATACATGGACTATGGAGGCCATGTGCCCCAAAATACAGCATTTCTCAAGCTGTTACACAAGTGAGACTTTTTATCTTGTTGGTTAGCTCGACGAGGCGGGTAGAGCGATCCAGAAGGTGGAGAGCTAAATTTAGACTTTTAGGTAGGAAGTTGAAATCCAGAACTTCCAGGGTAGCATTATCCGAAATGCTTCCCGTTCCACATGCAGTACCCAAAAGGCAGGCAGAGCTCTGGAGTCTCAAAGCGTGGATGAGACGATGGTGCAAGGATGAGGTTCTTGGATTTGTTAGGAACTGGGCAACATTCTGGGGAAAGGAGTGGCTCTTCCGAAGGGATGGGCTTCACCTTAACCGGGATGGAACCAGGCTGCTGGCATTAACCTTTAAGAAGGAGATAGAGCAACTTTTAAACTAGATAATAGGGGAGAGCCGACAGTCGCCCAAGAGCGCATAGTTCGGAACAATGTATCCTTGAAGGATGCTACCAAAAAAATGAAGTTAGGGCACATCAGCAGAGAAAGTGATCGCAGTGGGGTTGTACTATCGACCACCTGGCCAGAATGAACAAATGGATGATGAAATGCTCAAAGAAATCAGGGAAGCTAACAAAAGTTACAGAACAGTACTAATAATGGGTGATTTCAATTACCCCAGTATTGACTGGGTCAGTGTCACGGCAGGACATGCTAGGGAGATAAAGTTTCTAGATGAAATAAAGGACTGCATTTTGGAGCAGCTGGTTCATGAACCGACCAGAAGGGAAGCCATTTTGGACTTAGTCCTTAGTGGAACACCAGATCTGGTGCAAGAGATGAGGGTGTTGGGGCCACTTGGCAATAGCATGATCGCGTTTGATTTAATTAATGGAGGAGGGATGGTAAGGAAAATCCACTACTACCTTTTAACTTTCAAAAGGAGGGAGACTATGATAAATGAGGAAAATAGTTAAGAAAAAACTAAAAAGAGCAGTTGCAAAGGTTAAAGACTTATATCAAGCTTGGGTGCTATTTAAAAATTACTATCTTGGAAGCCCAGAACAGCTGTATTCCACGCTTTAAGAAAAGTGGAAGTCCAAAAAAACTGCCAGCATGGTTTAAAGGTGAGGTCAGAGAGGCTGTTGCTGCCAAAAAAGCATCTTTCAGGAAATGGAAAAAAGAGACAAATGACAAAACAGCACAAGCACTGGCAAGTTAAATGCAAGGCATTGATAAGGCAGGCAAAGAGTGAATTTGAGAAGAAGCTTGCTGTGGAAGCAAAAGCACGTAATAAAGAATTTTTAAGTACATTCGTAGCAAAAATCCTGTGAGAGAGTCAGTTGGACCATTAGATGATAGAGGGGTAAAAGGAGCAGTAAGAGGGGACAAGGCTATAGCGGAGAGACTGAATGAATTCTTTGCTTCAGTCTTTACTGAGGAAGATGTATGGATGTTACCATGACTGAAGTGGTATTTAAAGATGATACTGCGGAAGAATTGAAAGAAATATCGATACACCGGGAAGATGTATTACAACTGTTTGATAAACCAAAGAGTAGCAAATCAACTGGACCGCATGGTATACATCCAAGGGTGTTAAAGAACTGAAATATGAGATTGCAGACCTGCTATTAGTAATCTATGAACTATCTTTAAAATCATCTGTAATACCTGAAGATTGGAGGATCGCCAATGTAACGCCAATTTTTAAAAAGGGTTCCAGGGGTGATCCGGGAAACTACAGACTGGTGCGCCTGACGTCAGTACCGAGAAAAAATGGTAGAAACCATCATAAAGAACCAAATTACTCAACATGTAGATAGTCATGGCTTAATGGGAGACAGCCAACATGGCTTTAGAGAAGGAAGATCTTGTCTTACTAATCTGTTATGTTTTTTCAAGGTGTGAATAAACAGGTAGACAAAGGTGAGTTGGTTGATATAGTGTATCTGGACTTTCAAAAAGCCTTCAACAAGGTCCCTCATCAGAGATTTTTGTCAAAACTAAAAAAGTTATGGGATGGGAGGCAGAGTACTATTGTGGATCAGTAACTGGTTAAAAGATAGAAAGCAGGGATAGGGGGGGGCTAAATGGCCAATTTTCCCAATGGAAAAAGGTGAATAGTGGAGTACCCCCAGGGATCTGTGCTGGGTCCGATGCTTTTTGACATATTCATAAATGACCTGGAAAAGGGAATAACGAGTGTGGTTATCAAATTTGCAGATGACACAAAACTATTTAAAGTTGTTAAAACCCAAGAGGATTGTGGAAAATTGCAAGAGGATATTAATAAATTGGAAGATGGGCATCCAAATGGCAGATGAAATTTAATGTGGACAACTACAAAGTTATGCACCTAGAAAAGAACGACCCAAACTATGGATACACGATGCATTGGGAACCACTACCCAGGAAAAAGATTTAGGCGTCATTGTGGATAACATGTTAAAACCCTCAGCCCAGTGTGCAGCGGCGTCCAAGAGAGCAAATAGAATGCTAGGTATCATAAGGAAAGGAATGGAAAATAAAACAAAGGATATTATAATGCCTCCATATCGTTCCATGGTGCGACCCGCACCTTGAATATTGTGTGTGCAATTCTGGTCGCCGTATCTTAAAAAGGATATAGCGTTATTAGAAAAGGTACCAGAGAGAAGAGCCACCAAAAGGTAAAGGGGATGGAAGGATACTCCTATGAAGAGAGGCTAAAAAGGTTAGGGCTCTTCAACCTGGAAGAGACGGCTGAGGGGAGATATGATAGAGGTCTATAAATTAATGCATGGAATGGAACAGGTAAATGTAGATCGATTGTTTAAGTCATCAGAATATAAAAAGACTAAGGGACATGCAATGAAGCTACAGGGTAACCTGTTTAAGACTAATAAGAGAAAATATTTTTTCACTTAATGTGTAATCAAACTCTGGAATTTGTTACCGGAGGATGTAGTAAAAGCTGTTAGTGTAGCTGGGTTTAAAAAAAGGTTTGGACAAGTTCCTGGAGGAAAGGTCCATAAACCATTATTAAAAGGGACCCAGGAAATCACTGCTTGTCCCAATACAAGCATTGAGGAACCTGTGTCTTTTGGGGAGACTGCTAGGTACTTATGACCTAGATTAGCTACTGTGGGAAACGGGATACTGGGCTTCATGGACCTTGGTCTGACCCAGTATGGCATATCTTATGTTCGTATAGGCCTGTTGAGTGTCCAGAAGTGCTCCGATGAACTCGAGCTGCTGGGTTGGCACCAGGTGTGACTTGAGAAAGTTTAAGAAGAATCCCAGATGTTGAAGCAGAGTTATGGTGCGATGTAGGGAGAGTTTCACCTCTTGTGGGGATTCTCCCCTGTTTAGCCAATCATCTGAGTAGGGGAGACGAAGACCACCAAAGTGCGAAAGTAGGCCGCAACCACTGCCATGTACTTTGTGAATACTCAGGGTGCAGAAGCTATGCCGAAAGGGAGTACCTGATATTGGTAATGGTTCTGCTGGAACCGAAAATGCAGATACTGTCTGTGCTGAGGATGGATTAGTAAATGCGCATATGTATCCTTGAGGTCTAGAAAACATAGCCAGTCATTCCTCTGAAGGCATGGTAGGAGTGTGCCGAGGGAAATCATTTTGAATTTTTCTCAAATGAGGAATTTGTTTAGGTTCCTTAGATCTAAGATGGGCCTGAACTCTTCTGTTTTCTTGGAGATAAGAAAATAAGGAGAGTAGAAGCCCATGTCCTTTTGGGGCAGAGGAACTCTTTTGATGGCCCCCTGAATTAACAGGGTGGACACTTTTTCTGAGAGGAAATTTATCTGCAGGGGGTTTCTAGGATAATCTCCTATGAAGGTGGTGGTGGGTGGTAAGTTTTCAAAGTGAAACAGATAGCCCCTTTGGACGATGTTGAGAGTCCACTGTTCTGATGTGGCATAGGAACAGAGTCTGCCTGCTATGTGTAGGGGTTGGGAACCCTGCAGAGGCAGGGTCTGTGCTCTCTAAAACGCAGTCAAAAACTAGGTGCTGGTTGTAGCTGTGCAGGTGTTTGGGGTTTAGTGGCTTTAGGCTTCTTAGACTGGCGAGGGCCCTGCTGGCACTGCTGTTGCTGTGAGGCTGGTAAGCAGCTGCAGATGGTAAGAAGAATAATATCTCTTCTTCTTTGGATAGAAAGATTTTTTGGATTAGTCCTCCTCTTAGAGGGGTCTGCTGTCTTTCTTGAAAGACGCTTGAGGCTGAGATCATCTGTCTCAATCTCTCCAGCTTTTTCTCTCCAACACTTTCCAAAGAGGTTTTCTCCAGAAACAGGGAATATTAGCCAATTTGTCTTGAACCCACTGTTCAAGATCAGATGCCTGGAGCCAGGCCATCCTGCAAGCCCGATGCAGACTGCTGAAGCTCTGCTGGATGACTCAAAGGCATCAAAAGATGCTCTAGTTAGAAATTTGGATGTATTTTGATTCTGCCTGATGAGGGCTTGGAATGCATTTCATTTGTCATCGGGAAGGAGAGGTGCAAACATCTCCAGATCCCTGGATACATCCTTGAGGAACATGACCATGTAGGAGATAATTCTGGAGGTGAGCATGCATGCCTGAAAGCATCTATGGCCAAAGGCAGCAAGAGTTCTGGAGTCCTTGCCTGGAGGCATGGAAGAGTGATTCTTAGAACTCTTGATGTGTCGCATTGCCAATTCCACTACCATGGAATGGTATGAGAGTTGAGGCTTCTGAAAGCCTGGGCATGCTGGAACTTGATACATGGTATCGAGTCAATTGCTGATAGGCGGAACCATTAGAGGAGCCTCCCACATACAAAGCATCAAATCTTGTAAAATGCAGTGTATCGGTAAAGTGGCAGGCTCTTTAGGCGTTGAGGGGTATTAGAGGATTTCCAATTCCTCTGTCCTTGGTTCTGTCTCTGATGCCACAGTGATTTGTAGGTCTGGCTGCCATGTCCCTAATGAAGTCTTGGAAAGACATATCCTCTGGCGGGGATCGACGCTGCTCATGAGGAGGGGACGGATCTGAAGGGATGTCCCGGCTTTCTCAGGAGTCCTCCAATGCATCATCGGAATCAGAAGAAGTAGAGTTTGAGTCTGATAGAAAGTCAAAGTATTGATGATCTAATGCTTGATCTCGATACTTCCCCGATGTCGATGTTCGATGTTGGTACCGATGATTGGTTAATACAGCATCTGGAGCCTTTTGGGTACTGATGATGTTTGTCGGTTCCAAAGAGGGTATCAGAGGGAGAAGCTCCCCCGGTACAGGTTTGAATGCCAGCATTGATCTCAGAACCAGTTGCAGTGCTGGAGCCGTCGATACCATCAGTACTGAAGCTGCTAGGAGTGTTGCCAAACTCCTCTCGATAGCCAGTATGCACTGGTCAAGGGAGCTGACCAATGCCTGACCAATGCCTGCTTTGAGCCACTGTCCTAGAGCATGGAGCCAGTAGTTCTCTGAAGATCGATGCCTCGGGAGCATCCTGGAGCCACTCTTGTGCTTTGGAGGACAAGGCCTCCCACCGGGGCTGTTTTGCAGGCTGGTCAGCATCGAATGCACCTTTCGGTGAGTCTCGTGGCGATGGAGGGATTCACCTCTGGAATCGGTATCAGTTCTCGATGTTGATGCCGATGTCTTAGACTAAGATTTCTGTTTGGACTTTGAGGAGACCTGAGAACCATGAGAGGAGGCCGATGTCCTCGATGATGTAGAAGCCACTGAAATCGAGTCCGGGGCGAATAGAGAACCATATTGCCTGGCCCTGTTCTTTAGGCCTCTTTTATCAATTGCTGACACAAAGGACAATCGTTTGGAACATGGTCGGGGCTCAAACATTTCAAACACCAGTCATGACCAATGTTCCCTCTAATTTTCTGTAGGCTGTGTGCGCATAAAATATCAGCTGTGTGCAGCTTTTGAAGAAAGGTTAAATTTTTGTGCGCCACATAACGACACTCGGAGTTATATACTCTAAAATTTGGACTACACGTCAGAATACAGTATGTACACCACATTGATTGCACTAGAAAATATTGTAGAACTTGTGAAAACCGTAAATACACAACAACTTTTACATTTTAAGACGTCTGTGTTTTCTATCAGAATCGTAATTTTTGTGCGCTCTATTGTAAAGTATGTGCGCTCGCTCGAGGAGCACCAAAAAAGGAGAATGGCTAGTGCTTTGACATTTTTGATCCCATACAATGAGGAAGGAGATGAACCTTTGGACCACATTGTCACAGGGGACGAGACATGGGTTTCTCACATGACTCCAGAATCAAAGTGGCAGTCGATGGAATGGAGACGCGTCATCTCCTGTCGAAGTGAAAGCCAAACAGACAATCTCAACACGCAAGATTATGGCAACTGTGTTCCTCGGAAAGCAGCCTGGGAACCCATCACGAGCACAGTTTTCTGAACTGCAATTTTTCAGAAACGATTTTGTATAGCACTGACCTTGAAACTTGTGGAAATTTCAGTGACAAAGTGGAAATCGTGAATCGCCGTTCTTCATGAATTTTTCCGTCAACTGTGCGCACCAAATCTTCTGTGATTACTGAAGGTCGACCCAATCGCGGTTCATCATGGACATTGTCCCGCCCGTCCTTGAACAATCTCACCCATTTACGCACTTTGCTGTCACTCATTGCATTGGAGCCATACACCTCACATATCTGGCGATGAATGTCCACTGATGACATGGTCTTTGCTTTCAAAAACCGAATCACAGACCGTATTTCACAGTCGGAGGGCCGCTCAATTGTCTTAAACATTTTAACGTCTCAGTATAAACCGTACAAAGTGACGCTATGACTACAAATGGCATCTGCTTTTGCACAAGGCATGCTGGGAGCCGGCACGCATACTTGTTTCTATAGGGGGAAAAAATTTACAAAGCTACAGTCAATCGGACCTTACTTTAAAAATAACCCTCGTACTATGTTACTATGGGCCCAATTCTGAGATGCGAATTGCGGTGCTGCACGTGGAGCCACACAAGCTGTCCGGACCCTATTCCCCCTCCTGCTCTCTCCGCATGGCTAGAGCCGCAGGATGGAGAGTGATGGTGGGGGGTGGGATCTGGGCGGAGCGTGGGTGGGCTGCGCCGGCAGGAAATATAGGGACGATGCCATTGTCGGCCCTTTACATCCTGCAGGGACATGGGGGAAAGACTGCTTATTCCACCTCGGAGGTGGAATAACAACAGGTCCCCCCTCGATCCTGCCCACCAGCCCCCCTGGGATCAGCCCAGGGTGCAAGTGGATCCTCGCCACCTGATCAGGGCACTGGCTGCCCCTGTCGGGCATGGGTGGTAGGAAATTGGGGTCCCGGGGTGTGTCACACATTTGTTGCCACGGGGACGACAGCACCAGAAGAGTCATTCCGGAACATCCTTGGGTCCGATTCTGTGTGCCACGGGAATGTTTTGTTCCCATGGCACAGAATCGAGTCCCAACGGGCCTGTCTTGCTCGGGGCCATCCGGACGGCCTGAACATGCCCCTTCGTGAATCGGGCTCCATGTTATTATGTTATGTTACAGACATCTAACATATTACTGCTACTACTATTGAATATTTATATAGTGCTACAAGGCGTACGCAGCATTTTACAGATACATATAAAAGATGGTCCCTGATCATCAGAGCTTACAATCTAATAAAAACAGACAATACAACAGCTGAGGAAAGGATACAACTAGGGAAAGGTAAGGAGACACATAGGAGACTAAGTGGATCAGGATCCAAAAGCAGCGTCAACAAGGTGAGCCTTTAGCGTGGATTTGAAAAGAGGCATAGATGAAGCCTGACGTACAGACTTAGGTAGTTTTTTCCAGACATAAGGAGTAGTAAGGTGAAAAGATCAGAATCTGGAGTTGGCAGTGGAAGAAAAGGGGACAGAGAGAGTGATTGACCAGAAGAGCGGAGTTCATGAGGATGGGTGTAGGGAGAGATGAGAGAGGAAAGGTAGTGAGGAGCTGCAGAATGAGTGCACTTATAGGTCAGAAGGAGAAGTTTGAACTAGATACAAAAACGGAAGGGGAGCCAATGAAGTGACTTGAGAAGAGGGGTTATATGAGCATATCGGGACTGGCAGAAGATTAGCTGCACTGCTGAGTTTTGAACAGATTGAACGGGAGGGAGCTGATTCAGGGAGAGATCAGCAAGGAGGAGGTTGCAATAGTCAAGATGGGAGGTGACTAAAGAGTGGTAAGTGTCCTAGTAGTTTGTTCAGAAAGGAAGGGGAGAATTTTGCTGATGTTATAGAGAAAGAAACGAGAGATTTTAGCTATCAGTTGGATGTGTGTGGAGAAGGAGAGGAAGGAGTCAAAGACGACCCCAAGATTGCGGGCTGAAGAAACAGGAAGTAGAAGAGTGTTATTCACGAAGATTGAGAAAGGAAGAAGGGGAGAAGTGGGTTTAGGTGAAAAACATGTTCAGTTTCAAATGACAGTGAGATATCCAGACAGCAATATAAGAAAGGCAGGCAGAGATCTGGGCCTGGACTGCTGGTGTGTTATCAGGTGTATACAGGTATATCTGAGAGTCATCAGCGTAAAAGTGGTACTGAAAGCTATGGGAGGAGATGAGTGCACCAAGGGACTGGGTATAGAGAAAAGGAGTGGGCCCAAGACAGACCCTTGGGGTACACCAACTGAGAGTGGGATAGCAGTAGAGGGGGATCCACCAGAGTGAACACTGAAAAGCAGTGGGAGAGAGAAGAAGAGAACCAGGATAGCACAGAGTCCTGAAAACCAAGTGAGGACAAGGTGTCAAGGAGAAGGTGGTGGTCAACAGTGTCAAAAGCAGCAGAAAGGTCAAGAAGTATGAGGATTGAGTAAAGGCCCTTGGTCACTGGAGACTTTGGCAAGAGCCATTTCATTAGGATGAAAGCCAGATTGCAGTGGATCCAGAAAGGCTGAGAGGAGAGATAGTCAAGACAGTGGCGGTGAACACACATTCAAGAAGTTTAGAAATGAAGGGGAGGAGGGAGATGAGTTTATAATTAGAAGGACAGGGAGGGTCTAGTGAAGGTTTCTTGAGGAAAGGTGTGACAAACAGCATGCGTGAAGGCTGTTGGGGACAGTTGCAGAGGACACCGATAGGTTGATAATATGAGAGATGGAGAAGATGGAGTTAGGGATATGGTTGAGGATAGGATCAGAGAAGCAGGTAGTTTAGAAGAGGAGAGAAGATGAGAGGTTTCCTCATCTGAGATTAGAGAGGGAAGAGAGGGTAGCAGAGGTTGAGGGGAAGAGTTAGGAGTGAAGAGAGGGTAGATCAGAACTTGAGGGGAACCAGAGTGTAATCTTGTGGACTTTTTCATGGAAGTAGTCGGCCAAAGTTTGGGCAGAAAGGAAGGAGGGGTAAGAGGTGGAGATTCCTTGAGGAGAGAGTTGAAAAGTCAGATGGACATAGTAGTTTGCTTGGCAACTGCTAAGGCTAACTGGAAAAATAGCAAGCATGAATTTGAAGTGAAGAAATTCAGCAAAGATGTGGGATTTGAGCCAAATGTACTCAGCTGAGCTGGCACAGGAACGGAGATAACGGGTAATGTAAGATAGCCAGGGCTGAAGTATAGTGTGCCTTACAGGATGTGGTACGGGCAGAGCATGAGCATGTAGAGCAGAGTTATAGGAAGCTACAGCCTCACCAACAGACTTTGATGAGATAGTGGAGGAAAGAGGAGGTGAGACAATGGTGGAGAGAGCCAATGGGCCGATAGCATGAAGATTTCTAAAAAGGATGGAGGAAACTGGGCGAGATTGATGAGGGGAGTGATGCAGAGTGAAGCTTAGCAGGTGATGGTCAGATAAGGGAAGAACTGAGGTACAGAAATTAGAAGGTAAACAGAGAAGAAAACAAGGTCAAGACAGTGGGTGCAGTAGAGCAAAGTTGGAGGTTGAATGAGGAGGTAAGGGAAAGGAGCTTTAAAGTATAAGGGTCAGAGGGGTCATCAATATGAATGTTAAAATCACTGAGAATAAGGGAGGGGAAAGATGAATCGAGAAAGAACGAAAGCCATGATTCAGAGTCAGTGAGAAAGGTAGAGGTGGACGTGTGGGGATCAATGAATAGTAGCTACCCGGACAGGTAATGGATTAGAAAGGCAGATGGAGTGTACTTCAAAGGAGGGAAAGGAGTGGGACTGAGGCAGAAGGAGGGATAGAGAGGAGATGGTATGGCGGAAAAACGAGAGTGAGGTTCTTTAAGAGAGAGAGGAGAGGGAAGAATGAGAGGAAGAAAAGGGTGAAGCTCAAAAACAGAAGAAAGGCTGGATGACAAGAAGGGGGAAGAAATGAGGGTGGTAAAGAAGGGGTGATAATCAGGTGGGGGAGTTGAAGTTGAAGGTATGAGAGGAGAAGATTAGGGAGTGTCAATAGTAGGAAGAAAACATGATGTGGCGCCATAAGAAAGAGATGGAGATTGAGGTGATCAGGCAGAACCTGGGAGTAATCGTGGTATAAATGACCCTTTACGAGGTGGCTGTGTAGGGGGTGAGGTTCTATCAGAGAGAGAGAGAGAGAGGAAAGGGATAAAGGGGGAAGTTCAGCTAATATGTAAACATAATTAGGGGGTCATTCCGATATTTAATAGTGGGGGCTGGACGTCTGACATGTACGTCCAGCTTCCGCTATTCACCTATACCCGATGCCAGTGTAGGAGCTTCCTGCACATAAACAGGAGATGTGTGGGGAGCTCCGGACAGGGGCGGAAGGGGGAGGGCCGGAGGAGGAGCGAGGGAAGGGCAGAGGCAAGACCCTGACTCGGATGTACGCGGCCGATTCTGGTCGCATCTGGGCCAGCAAAGATGGATGGGGGACTTATTCCACCTCGGTGGTGGAATATATCCCCACGGCGGTGGATAATGGCACCCACAAACTCCCCCCACTCCCAGGCCAGGTTGGACACTTTCAGCGGTTCCCTGCAGCCCGATCCTGGCCTCAACAGGCCCGTTTGGGGGTTGGGCAGTGGGGAATCTAACATTAAGGTACAGCGGGGGACCAGGGCTCTATGCAGGCACTCCAGCTCAGTTGGACGGGGTGAGAGCAGGGCGTACAGCTCCTGGCTAGATCTGTCTCCGGCTCAATATGCTCTTGGAATAAAAGTACCTTAGTTTGAGTGCCATGTGCTCTCCTGCTCCGTTTCTAGGCTCATGTCAGAAGCACGCCGCTACTTTAAAATTAAGGACATCAAGGTTATGTGAAGGGACTTAAATAAAGTTGTCCCTGGTCTGACAGATGCATACAATAGCTGACCAGGAGCCTTGGTGGAGTCCGGTGACTGACCTCTGCAGTCCATATGGAATCAAGGTGTTGCCGACGCTGGCTCTGGGCAGCAGTAAAGCGGCTGGTAAGCGTGAAACAGCCCTTCTGCTGCTGATGGCGCCAGGCTTCAGTGCAAGAGTCTGCCCTTGTTAACGCACAGCCACCTCTTCCTCTCCTCGTGCTCCATTGTAAGTGCCTAGCAATAGCGGAGGCTCCCACGCTCGCCAAGCCTCTCTGACTGACCCGATGGACGTTCCTTGTGCTCCGCCCGGCAGCTGCTCAGCAGCAACACAATGCATGGAGAGAGAGAGTCCGCTAGTTATCAGCCCGTGGAAGCTGCAGGTAGGGCTCCAATCCCAGCAGCTATTTTTGTTTCCCGTTTGTTAGTGGAATGTGTTTTATTATTGAGCCGAGGTTATTCCTGCCTTTAACGTTTGCTCCTCAGAGTCAATCATCTTAAATAGCTCATTGCCAGCTTTTATAATACTAACCAAATAGTGCTCTTCTTCCAGCACAGAAATAGTTTTCTTGGAAATTCATCATCTTTATTTCTTTAAATAATTCATAGTCCTGACAGATGCAGAGTATGCTTCAAAGTGTTGAAATACCAGTCTTTCTCTTTTTCAAGGTCTTGGCCATGATCTGGCTTTAACTTCTCTGCATTTCGGAGCAATATTCAGAGTTTTTTTGGTCATCTATTTTGTTCATTTTTGCTTTTTCCCCTTTTGCAGAGATTTTTCACTTTCTTTGAGCACAATTTTCTTGATGTCATCCCATAACTCTTCTGGTGCTCTGTCATTGTATCCAAGTGATGAATCAATTTCACAGGCAGTCTAAATTACGGTGGTATATTTTCAAGATCATATTTTGCTACCTTCATGAGTGGCTTGCTCTTTTTCAGCTTTAGCTTGAGTTTGCATACTAGTAAGTGGTGATATGTACCACATTCAGCTCCAGGTTTTGTCTTTGTTGATGCTATTGAACTTTTCCATCGTTGACGTCTATTTCTAAAACGCTAACTGGGCACACTGGATATTCAGTGCTGTTGGCCGGATATGGCTCTGAAATGAATATCTAGGTTTAACGTCAAGTGACAATGTCCGTTCCTCTTCCTCTACACCCAAGCATTCTTCTGTCTTTTGATGTTACCTGTTCTACCTGCTTTGCCACTTAAGATCATCTGATACAATTACCAAGGTCCTCCTCTTCTATCTTGCATTGAAGTACTTCATCCCCTCCACTGTACTGCTCCTTTGGATTTTTGCAGTCCAAATACATGACCCTGCATTTTTTTAGGGTTCATCCTAAGGGCACTCAGTTATTTATAAATGATCATTGCAGAACAGTGTAAAAGGCCTTGCTGAAATCTAAGTATACTACATCTAGCGCTCTCCCCTATCCAATTTTCTGGTCACCCAGTCAAAGAAATCAATCAGATTCCTCTAACATGACCTACCTCTAGTAAAGTCCCGCTGTCTTAGATCTATAATCCCTTGAATTCCAGAAACCTCACTATTCTCTGCTTTAGCAGTGTTTCCATTAATTTACTCACCAAAGAAGTCAGACTAAGTAGTTGGTAGTTCTCATTCTTTTCCTTACTTTTACATTGTGGATAAGAACCTCATTTACCCATCTCCAGGCCTTCAGGGCCACTCCCGACTCTAAAGAAGCTTGGAAATGGACAGCAGAGTTGCCAGTATTTCCATAACTTCCTTCAATACTCTCAGATGAATCCCGTCTGGCCCCATCACTTTGTCCACTTTTAGTTTTGCTAGTTCCACACGTACAGAGTTGTATGAAAATAGTTCAAGTTCTACTTCACTTCCATTCCTATTTGTGTTTGTCTTCTGAGAATCCATTCCCAGCCCTTCCTCTGTGATCACAAAACAGAAATACTTGTTAAGTAATTCCGCTGTATCCTCATCAGCCTCTACATATTCCTTCCCTTCACCCTTGAGTGTCACAATGCCATCTTTGGACTTTCTCCTGTCTCTAGCATACTTAAAAACACCTTTGTCCGGGGGGCGGAGCCTGATGCCGAGCAGAGTAGACGCCTAGTGCGGTGGCTCTGAGGAGACCTTGCAAGAATCCGGACATAAGTACCTTTAATATTTCACCAAATCTCCTGTAAATCACTCTGGTACCTTCCTGATGGCGGGCCCCAAACCGCAGCGGTTGGATTATGCAGGTGCACTGAACAGCAGCACCAAGCGGACCAAAACGGAGCCCATTTCCCCGCACAAAATGGCGCCTACACGGGAGGGGCCGGATGCCCATCTGGAGCTACTAACAGAAATTCGAGGGGTAAAGGAGCTGGTTAAAGCCAATGGGGCCGCGTTGAACTCTGTGCATGAAGAGCTGGCCGGGCTCAACACTAAGATCGAATGCCTCTCTGTGTGGCAGGACAAAGCGGAGGTAATTCTCTCTACTCACGAGGCCCGACTGGAAGCGGTCGCTAAGTTGGAGAGGCAGTTCAAAGCATTGCAAAGGGAGGTGGAGGACAGCAACAACCGAGCACGCCGCAACAACGTGCGAGTGGTTGGCCTACCGGAGGGGGCGGAAAGCAAAGATATGCGAGCCTTTCTGTACAAGGCGATCCCCGAGATTTTGCACTGTACGTTTGACAAAGACTTTGAAATAGACCGAGCTCACCGCATCCCTTCTTATACTATGCCACACAATTCCAAACCGCGGCCCATCATTTTTCGCACTCTGCGCTACCAACAAGCAGCGCAGATTTTAGAGCTGGCGCGCACAAGAGCACCGATAGAATTTGAGGGGCACAAACTCTCCTTTTACCCAGATTTAGCCAAGCACACTGTTAACAGGCGCAAAAGACTCTTGGAATATCGACCTCGGCTGCAGCAGCTCCAGGCGCGCTTTGGTCTCCTTTATCCCGCGCGAATGCATGTTACTTTACACAATCAAACTCGCACCTTTGAAGACCCCGATGCGCTGGCTCGTTTCCTCGAGGAGAAGGAAGCTGCCCAGATGCGCTGAGCGGTGGGGCGCGGATGTTCTGCTTAAAAGCTGGTGAACCGCACTTCCATTCTACTGCTGGTTTTCTGCCTCCGGAGCGACGCTGTGAGTTTAACAGCGCACCCCTTCGTCTAAGAAGACTTGTCTCTCGAGTTTCTGGAGCTGGGTTAGCTGCCGGACTGGACTGAGAGAAGGGCCTCCTTTTTTGCATTTCTATACTCCGATGTTTTCTATTACCCTATCGCTCTACCTCATGTACCCATGAGTTGTTATTTGTATGCTCTTTATCTTTGCAGTTCATATTTCATGCTCTCTGATTAGGTATGTTCTCCTGCTTATCCATACTGTCTGCGGCATGGGCCCTCCGTGTTGTATGGGTCCCCAGAGCCAGCCCTGCCGGCCTGTGCTCACCGGTAATCTTTCAGGAGTTAGCCTCTCCTCCAGGGTTGTATTGTTTCATATTGCTTTGTATGTTCCCAGTATTTTATTATAGTAGTTGTGCCAAGATAGGTTTTCTCCCTTCACTGATGTTACTCTGGGCATTGTTATGTCTCCTGTTCGGGCTCCTCGGGGTCAATCTCTATACTGGTTTCAATGGCTCCATGTAAAATAGTCTCTCTCAATGTGCAAGGCATCAACAGCCCGATCAAGAGGCGAAAAACTTTAGACTATGCACGCCGAGAAAGGGCTGATATATTGTTATTGCAAGAGACGCATTTGAATTTACAGGAGTCTTTGAAACTAGGCCAGCGGCCCTATGAGGTCATAGCGTATTCCCCTGCCATTCGGAAGCATAATGGGGTTGCCATTTTAGCTAGAAAATCCCTCAAACTTACAGTGCAAAACCCACTGCTCAGATGCAGAAGGTCGATGGACAAAAGCTGTACTGAAATTAGGTGAGCTTGAAGTGGTTCTCATGTGTTTATATGCTCCTACTACGGATAACTTAGACTTTTTTCTCGCTGTCGCGAGAGAGTTGCATGGTGATAGCGGGGAAGACGATTCTCGTAGGGGGGGACTTCAATCAAACATTAGACCCTCTCATTGATCGGCAACCTCCCCGATCGATTAGCCGATCTAAGGGGCAGCTTTTCCTCGCCTCTATGGTCCAGGAACTAGCTCTCGTGGATATCTGGCGCTTACAACACCCACAAGAGTTGGAATTCACTTACTTTTCTGCGCCGCATGCGTCGCAATCCCGCATTGATTTTTTCCTGGTCTCCAAGACCTTGGTTCCTAACATGGGCCCTGCTAGCCTCCACTCAATTCATATCTCGGACCACGCCCCGGTCTCGGTAATCCTACAAGATGATTCCCTGTACAGCCCGACCTTCGATTGGGCTTTAGATAGATCTCTCCTAGATGTTCCTGAATTCCATAGTGAAATGAAAGCTGCCATCTCCGAATACTTTCAGTTCAATTCATCGTATGACACCTCCGCCTGGGCCTGGTGGGAGGGCTTTAAGGCCACGATCAGGGCGGCCATCACCAGCTTGATATACGGTTGAAAAAAACAACGGAAACAGAGGCTGCAAGACCTTGAGCAACAGATTAAAGCGGGGGGGGAACGGGTTCTGACGCGGCGCACTGACCCCTGTATTTTAATACGGCTCCAGCGATTAAGATTTCAATATAATACTCTCATGACTACCGCGGCCTCGCAAAGCATCCGGAGGATGCAAGGGAATTATTATCGGGAGGGTAACAAGGCCGGCAAGCAACTCGCGACCGCCCTAAAGGGTAAGCGGGAGGCCAAACGGGTTAGCACCATCAAGAATTCACAGGGATCTAACCTGTTAGTCAAAGATACTCAGATAGCCGAGGCCTTTCGGGACTACTATACTCATTTGTATAGCTCGGAGCGGGAATTTTCGCAGGAGGGTTTTGAGCAGTTAGTCGCCACTTTACAGCGCCCAATTCTCTCCGAGGGACACCGGGAGGAGCTTGATGCTCCATTACTGCGGAGGAGATTCGGCGGGCAATAGCATCAATGGCCTCGGGCAAGGCCGCTGGCCCCGATGGGTTACCCGTGGAATTCTTCAAGAGTTTTGATAAGGTCCTTGCTCCCCATCTGGAGCAATATTTTCAGCTATTATCTGCCTCAGGACAACAAACTGGTACCTTCGCGGCGGATAATTTAGTGGTTTTGAGAAGCCAGGTCGAGACCCTCAGTTAGTCACTACTTATCGTCCCATCTCACTGCTCAACGCTGACTACAAGATTTATGCAACTGTCTTGTCTGCTCGGCTCTCTGAGATTATTCCGTCCCTAATTCACCCTGATCAGTGTGGCTTTACCGCAGGCCGTTCGACTGCTGATAATGCGCGTCTTTATGTCATATTTTGGTAGGAGCCGATGAGATGGCGCAGCCACTAATTGGTCTTTCCTTAGATGCAGAAAAGGCCTTTGATCGCTGGAATGGCCTTTTCTTTTTTCGACGCTCCGGTGGTTTGGCTTCGGGGAGATATATTTGCGAGCTCTGGAGGTTTTGTATACTTCCCCTACCGCGCGGATTTGTGTTAATGGGGTGGCCTCAGCTCCTCTCGCTCTGAGACGTGGTACCTGTCAAGGATGCCCGCTGTCCCCTATGCTTTTTAACCTTGCGATGGAGCCCTTAACTCTTCTCATATGCCAAAACCCCGATATCCATGGCGCTTTGGTTGCGGGGCTGGAAATTAAACTTTCAGCTTACGCGGATGACCTTCTTCTATTCACCACGCCTGATTCCATTCCCAAGATCCTGGAGCAAATAGAGAACTATTCGCGATATTCAGGATACAAAATTAACTGGTCCAAGTCTGTGATGTTCCCACTGAATAAATGGGTGCTTAAAGATGATCTTAAGCAGTATCCTTTTTTATGGGACTCAGGCGCGGTGAAATACCTTGGAGTCCGGTATTGCTACCCTTTTGAAGAAACGATCAGGTGTAATGCCGATGCGATCCTGTCCCTAGCTCGAGAGCTGACCACGAGATGGTCTCCCCTAACGCTCTCTTGGTGGGGTCGGCTTGAAACTATAAAAATGATGATCGTCCCCAAAGTCAATTATTTCCTGGAGATGATTCCTTGCTATTTCTCCGCTCATACCTACCAGCATCTCGAAAGGATGCTCCTCCAGTTCTTGTGGAAGAACAAAACCCCGAGGATTGCAAAAGAAAAACTGAGGCTTCCCCGTGAGTTGGGGGGTGTGAACTTTCCCAACTTTAAGTCTTATCACCATGCCTTCCTTCTCAAGCAAGGGTCTTGCTGGTTGCAATCTTCTACGGTCGGGAGGCCGATCTGGGTTGCCTTGGAAGAGAGGCTACTGGCCCCTGTTCCGCTGCAGAGCGTCCCAGGGATGCATTTTCCAAATACTTCCCCGACGGGGCGGAGCCTGATGTCCAGCGGGTTAGACGCTTCGCGCTGAAGCTCCCGAGAGGCCTACTCAGAATCCTGACTTAATACCTACCTAAACTTAATATTTTGCTCCGAACTTACCGGGGTACCTCGGGGGGGATGGCGGCCCACAAACCAGCGCGCTTAGACTTCGGGTCTCCCTCTTCTTCACACGGAGGAAAACGCTCCAAAACAGAGTTGTCTTCCCCACAAAAGATAGTTCCACTTCGGGAAAACCCCGAAATGCAACAGGAGATCTTGGAGGAAATACGCGGTGTGAAGGAACTGGTACAGTCCAACGGAGAAGCGCTCCGAGCCATGCGAGAAGACTTCGGTATGCTTCAGGACCGGCTTGAAGGTCTTTCACTATGGCAGGACAACATGGCGGGGGTCCTCGACCCGCACGCGGTGCGCTTGGTGAAACTGGACAAGGCTGAGCGTCAGATACAGAATCTTCAAAAAGAGTTAGAGGATAGCAATAATCGAGCCCGTCGCAACAATGTAAGGCTCATTGGAGTACCGGAGGGGGGCCGAAGCAGGAGATATAAGAGAATTCCTGGTCAAAACTCTTCCCTCCTTGCTGAAGATCACTTTTCACAGAGATCTGGAAATTGACCGAGCACATCGTGTTCCTACCAACATGGCGCTCAATCGGACGACCCCCCGGCCTATCATCTTTCGATTACTGAGATATCAGCAAGTTGAGCAAATTCTAAATGCTGCCGGGCGAATCATCATCTGGAGTTTGAAAGTCATAAAGTCTCCTTCTTCCCTGACTTGGCAAAGCCCACAGTTGACCGTCGGAAGAGACTCCTTGCTTTTCGCCCTAGACTTCAACAGCTACAGGCTCGCTTTGGCCTATTGTATCCAGCGAAGCTCAGAGTGACTCTCCATAACCAAACTAGAACATTCGAAGATCCTGATCTACTAGCAACATTTTTAGATTCCAAAGAAGCAGACCAGATGCGCTAATCCAACAACTTGGATCTGTAATCCGCCGGATCTGCCCGCCATTTTGAATGGCCCGACGCGGTGATCACAGCCTGGAACAGAGACTGCCTGGACTTTTCTTTCTGTCTATATATAACTTTCTTGGTCTCCTATCCCTCCATGATGTGCACCTCGGTTGGATTCGGAACATGCACAGCTATACAGGTTATATGTTTCAATTTAGGCCTTCTCTGGGGTTTCTCCCCGCAGACATATGGTCGCCAATAATTTCTGGGGTTCTGCTTCTTCTCTAATGCACTTCGGTGCTTATTTTTTTATATGGGGCGCTTCATTGTTTTTCATTAGCTTATTTTCTATTATGTCATGTGTACAGCCATATACAGTTAATATGAGGGACATTGTGAAATTATGTGCGTTATCATGTTCTTTTTCAGAATTTTTAACTTTTCTGAATGGCCTTATGTAAGATCTTATCACTGAACGTAAAAGGCATCAATAGTCCAATCAAAAGAAAGAAAATCCTTAGCTATCTTAATCATGAGCATGCTGATTTAGTGTTTCTTCAGGAAACGCATTTAAACTCCGCTGAAACATTGAAACTTAATGCTAAGCCTTACATGGTGGCTGCCTACTCTCCCGCCGTTTCCAAACGGTGTGGGGTAGCCATCTGGTTAAGAAGTCTTTGCAAGCTACTGTAATGGATACTAGCTCTGATAAGGAGGGTTAGATGGGCCCGTGCACACCTTAAGGTTGGAGATAGTGAATTCACGTGTATTTGTATTTATGCTCCGAATGTGGATAACCCTGCTTACTATGCAAGTATTGCGCAGTTGGCACAGGCCTCTGCCAATACACCATTAATACTTGGCGGCGATTTCAACCAAGTACTTGATCCTTTGATAGATAGACAGCCGCCTAGAACGAGTGGTCCACCCAAGAGTCTTGATACCCTTACAGCTCTGATGAAAGATCTTGCGCTAGTAGATATATGGAGGCTGCTTCACCCCTCCGACTTAGAGTTCACCTTTTTCTCAGCCCCCCATCACTCACAATCTAGAATAGATTTTTTTCTTATCTCCAAAGCACTGATACCCCAAGTGGACACGGCTAGGATTCATCCTCTCCATATTTCAGATCATGCTGCCATATCTTTCTCATTACATATCACTACGCAAGGTGAACATCCCCGTGCTTGGTATTTTGATAGATCCCTACTAGACCAAAAAGATTTTCAGGTTGACATAAAGGCCGCTATCCAAGACTACTTTCATTTTAATTCACCCCATGACACTGCGAGCTGGGCTTGGTGGGAGGGTTTCAAGGCGTCTATCCGTGCAACTATAACTAGCTATCAAATCCGACAGGGGAAACAAAGAAAGCAACATTTACTGACTCTAGAACAACAGATACAAGCTGGAGAGCGTCTCCTCACGTCCCGTACTGACCCATGTATTTTACTTCGATTACAACGCCTTCGTTTTCAATACAATCAGCTTTTATATACCGCTGCTACTAAAAATATGGAATCACAACAAGGGATGTACTATCGGGAAAATAACCGTGCTGGCAAATTGTTAGCCAATGCCCTGAAAGGTCAAAAAGAAGCCAAGCGTGTTACCGCTCTCCGCAATCCGTCGGGGGGGAGATTGGTCACTAAAGATACAGAAATATTAGAACTCTTCCGTGATTTTTATACTCGGCTTTATCAATCTGAATGTGACTTCGAGCCAGAAGCATTTGAACGATTACTATCAGGGGTACAACGACCGACCCTATCTGACGAAGATAGAGAGGCCATGGACAAACCATTCACTTTATCAGAAATTCAATCGGCACTCAAGAGATGTGCCACAGGTCGAGCCGCAGGCCCGGACGGTCTCCCAGTCGAATTCTACAAAACTTTTAACGCTGACTTAGCTCCGTTTTTGAAACTTTATTTTTCTGCTCTGGCCGAGGGGGGATCTCCTTCTGGATCCTTCTCAATGGCAAATGTAGTAGTTTTTGAGAAAGAGGGGAGAGATCCGCAACTAACAGCTAATTATCGTCCCATTTCCCTACTAAACGCAGACTATAAAATATTTGCCACCATTCTCTCCACCCGGCTCTCTGACAAGATGTCTACTTTAATACACCCAGATCAATGCGGTTTCATTCCCGGTAGATCAACTGCTGATAATGCTAGGACCCTATGTCATGTACTGACTGCCGCAGTTAATCTTGATCGACCATTGGTTGGCCTCTCACTTGATGCTGAGAAGGCCTTCGACCTGCTTAGAATGGCCCTTCTTGTTTGCAACTCTCCGCTGGTACGGATTCGGAGAAGGTTTTCTCCGTTGCCTCCAAACCATGTATGCACAGCCTACAGCTAGTATCTGTGCTAATGCTTTAAAGTCTCAGCCATTTCCCCTGCAACGCGGTACTCGCCAGGGATGCCCACTGTCTCCACTTCTTTTCGATCTCGCACTTGAACCCTTAGCTTTACTAATCCGGCAATCCAAGGATATTCATGGAGTCCCTTTCTCTCATAGGGAAATCAAAATTTCAGCATATGCTGATGACCTTATGCTCTTTGTCTCCCTAGACTCAGTGCCGGCTGTCCTAGAGCAAATTGGTAAATATTCACAACTCTCGGGCTATAAGATAAATTGGACCAAATCGGTAGCCTTTCCACTAAATCCTCTGATCCATCAGGCAGATATGCAATCCTTTCCCTTTTTATGGCAGCCTCGCATGGTCAAATACCTTGGGGTGCACTACTGCTCTCCTTTAGAAGACACCATCACCTTTAATGCTAAAGATTTAACCTCTAAGGTCCGGGCGCTTACTGTGATACCGCAAGCCCTCTGATGCAAGAAAGGAAACTTTTAAATCTTGAAAAAAACAGGATTTGCCTGCAATTACGAGAAGGGACACATAGAGGGAGCAGGAGAACAAACCTGAAAGTGGAAGAACCACACCTCTATGGGCAGGACTCAGAAGCAGCTGCTCTGGATTTAAGTAGGAACAGAGCACTGCAAGAGGGGGAGCCAAAAGAGAGAGAGCCAAGAGAGGCAAAGGTGCCAGGAAGGCAGTCAAGAGAGCCAGAAAGGCAACAGAGAAACCCCGAAGGGAAGAACCCAGAGGAGAAGCACAGGAGGAGGCAAGGAGCTTGGCAGAGACCTTCATGTGGAGAACAGGAGGCAGTGCCAAGGGAAGCTCCAGAGGCCAGACTCAGAGACCGAGGTGAGGTCACTGACAAACCCAGCAGAGCTAAAGGAAAGGAAGCTACTGGGAGAGCAGGCCTAGAGGAAGGCCATACACAACTTCAAGGGGCAGTATCACGGACTGCAGCCAAGGAAGGAAGTGCTTATCCCTCCGGTTGGAGAAGAAGCCTTCAAGAGAAAAAAGGTACTTTTAAAAGCTTTTACAAAAGTAACTTGAAAGATAAAGGAAAAGTTCATAGCCTTGAGAGAAAGGATATACCTGGAGCACAAAACTCTCAGACTAGGCCTCAAGCCTTTTTCAAGAAGCCTAGAGAGGAACGAAGGGCTAGTTTTTATCTGGACAATAAGGACTGTTTTAAACCAGATATAACTGATAAGTTTTACAGGAAAAAGTTTAATGTTGCCAGAGAATGGAAGGAGCAAACTTTTAGTCCTGAAACAACAGCAAGCCCAGGGAGATATACTAGACCTAAAAGCCGACGCCCCAAACTCCCAAGCCAGCACTGGGATACAGTATGGCATGCTTTTAGGAAACCAGGTTTTAATGTCCAAGAGATCTCAGAGACCTCAGTTTCAGATCCCATAGACATGGAATGGCTGCCAGGGGAATCTGAGAGCACTGAAGATATAGAACCAATGGAATGTGACTTTTGCACAAGAAGATATCTTTGAGTAAAAGGCAAACAAATCTAATGTGTGCAAACTGTACTGGAAAGTTTATGCTTTAAGTTGGTGAAGGAACCATGTTATTTTGAGTGTTTTGCTGACTCACGTTTTGATGCAACTGAATTTATGTTCTGTTACTCATTACCTCATATTTTGAATTTCTTCATGCGAAAAGGGGAAATAAAAGCCTTTTTGTACCCTACACTTGGCAAGAGTTACTTTTTTAGGTTGTTGACCCTGAGGCTGACAATGTGACCTGCTATCCCATTGACCCTCACAACAGATCAACCCTGAACCTTTTAATTCTTATGCGCTCCCCAGCCCCTGTGGAACCACTACGCCGCCACTAGAGGGGGCTGCGGGGGACATTACTCAACGCTGGACTCCTTTAACACTTACTTGGTGGGGCCGCCTAGAAACCATTAAAATGATGATTGTTCCCAAAGTGAACTACATTTTAGAAATGTTGCCATGTCTCCTACCTCGACGTACATATAAAGATTTAGAGGGTCTTCTGACTAGATACTTATGGAAAAACAAGACACCTAGGATAGCGAAACATAAGTTACAAGCAGATAAAGAAAATGGTGGTGTCAGATTCCCTGATTTCCTGAAATACCACCACTCTTTTCTTCTCAAACAAGGCGCTCGTTGGCTGGAAGACCTAACACCGAGTAGACCAGTGTGGCTAGATATAGAGGAGGACCTTTGCAAACCAATTCCTCTTACTTATCTCCCTGGTATGACTCTCCCATCAGACTCCCACTATCCACCAATGCTCTTAGACACTTTAGGTGCCTTTAATACCCTTGAGCAATCTCTAGACTCCCGACTTTGTCCGCTAGATAGACTCCCGCTTTGGCACAATGCTCGATTTCAAATACAAAATAAACCGATGGCGTGGAGCCCCTGGTACACTAGGGGCATTTGGATCCCTAACCAGCTGTTCTCTGATGGTCGCTGGAAAACTTTTAGCGAATTACAAATTGAATTTGGTCTCCCTGCTAAACACTACTTTCAGTTGGTGCAACTTCAGCATTGTCTTCGGAGTGCTAAGGTGCTCCCGCCATCGGAAACCCATACCAAGGATTGTCGGAGATTATCCGATCTATCGGGAGCTTATCGGGTGTAGCATCTAACTTTTACAAAACTTTATGTAATACTGTTAATAGAGGCACTCCTACAGCACAGAAATCCTGGGAGCGGGAAATGCATGTAACTTTGACCCCGGAGCAATGGAGCCTAGTCTGGAGCAAGGTGACACGGGTCTCTCGATCCGCCTCACTCACTCAGACACTTTTCTTTCTAGCCCACCGATGTTTCTATACTCCTGACAGGTTAGCCAAATGGAACGCCACCCAGAGCAATAGATGCTGGACATGCCATGCGGCCATTGGTTCACTCACTCATGTTATGTATGAATGCCCCGCATTACAGTATTACTGGAGTCGGGTCTGGGGTCGTATTCAATCTATTTTGCACTTTCAAGAGCCCCTCTCTTGGAAGATAGTGGGACTCCGTTCAGCTGCGGGGATCCCCTCTCTTCCCAAATCGGCTTACTTCCTTTTAGACTTTATGCTGGGCATAGCTATTTCCCTCATTACGAAATACTGGAAAAATAGCTCCCATCTGAGCCCCAATGAATGGTGGAATCATGTCTGTCTCTACAGTAAATATGAGCAAATACCTCGTATGTTAGCTTCTTCCGCTCAGACCCCTCACCACTTGTCTAAATGGAAGATGCTCAACGACTATGTTCAAACTGCTCAATGCTCTCATCTGACTGTTTAAATCTGTGTAAATCTCTGTCACATGATCATTCTGTATCGCAGATACTATTTCTGTTTGCGTTGATGTACAATTACTGTTGTTTGTAAGCGCTTATATGATGATACTTATCAGCTTAGAGAAGAAGCATAGGGGTGGGGGGTAACTGGGGTTTCTTTTTCCTTATTGTATGTTTGTATTTGTTTCCTTTGGTGTGTTGTTTCCTTTTGCTTGTTGTAAAATGAAAATAAAAGTTTAAAAAAAAAAAACAAATACTTCCCCGACTCCCATTGTTATCCTAGCTACACTCCAAGTTTTTCAACTGTTTATCAAAGTCTGTGACCCTGATGGCTGCTCCCGCGCCCAGCTCCCCATTTGGAATAATCCTTTATTCAAAATTCAGAAGAAGTCTTTTGCCTGGAGATCCTGGTTTTCCTGGGGGGTGTGGAGGGTGAGCCAGTTGCAAAATGCTAATAAGTGGAAGACTTATGAGGAGCTCCGGCAGGAATTTGGCCTCCCAGCAACGTGTCAGTTTCAGTGGATCCAGCTTCGGCACTGTTTAGCTGGAGCGGGAATAAATCCGGGGCAAAATTCAGACACCGCGGGGGCATTAGATACCCTCTGCGAACTTAGGCAAGCGAAGGGAATGGTGTCGCAGATTTACAAGAGACTGACTTGGTCCTCGTCCCCATCGATGGGTAAGGTGCAAAAGAGATGGGAACGAGAGAGACGGGGAGGGGGCTCTCTGAACTCCAGTGGAGGAAGTTCTGGTGCAAACAAGTAAGGGTGACTAGATCCGCTTCCATAACCCAGACACTATTTTATTTCGCTCATAATTGCTTTTACACCCCGGCTAAGTTGGCACGTTGGGATGGTACTCTTAGCCCTCTCTGTTGGACTTGTGGGGCCGAGATTGGCACCATGAGGCATATAGTATATGACTGCCGGGGGTGCGAACCCTTTGGGATTCTGTTTGGCAGCAAGTCCAGCTCATTTTAAAGTTCAGTGAGCCCCTCTCTTGGCAGATAATAGGCCTCCGGTCGGCAGCAGACCTGCCTTCATTACCTAAGGAAGGAGCCTTCCTGTTAGATTTTATGCTCGGTATAGCGATCTCCCTGATTATCGGCCACTGGAAAGATACTGCTAGTACTAATGTACATGAATGGTGGAATCGTGTTTGCTTGTATAGTCAATTTGAGCGGTGTTCTTGTAAATCTAAGCACCAGTCTGGGAAACAATTCCTCAAATGGCAACTATTAGACGTTTATATTGAATCAGCCAAATTGAGCAGATGACTAAGTCCTGCTAGTCGAACCCTGGAGGGGAGAGCTGGGGAGGGGATCGGGGGGGGGAGGTTTTCTTTCTTTCTGGGTTTTCTTTTTTCCTGTATTGTCATTTAGTGGTAGGTTTGTGGTGTCTAGTAAGTAGTTGTGTGAATTATTATGTTCTGTTTTATAAAATGAAAATAAAAGTATTAAAAAAAAAAAAACACCTTTGTCCTTATGTTTTACTGGAGATGCATAAATGGTGTAGCCCTCCCCAACATCTGTGGAGATCTATAACACGGTGCATCTCCCCCCCCCCCCTCAAGATCTGTGGAGATATATAAAATGGTTTAGCCCCACACTGAAATGTATGGAGATATATAATATGGTGCAGCCCTGTCCCTGAGGTGTGAGGAGATATATAACATAGTGCAGCCTCTCCCGGAGGTGTGTGGTGATATATTTATTTAACAATTTTTTTTATACCACTATATCTACAAGTCAAAGTGGTGTACAATCATCTTAGGAAAATAAGTTTTACATAGAACTTAATAGTAATTTAGCTTGTATTAATGAGCGTTTACAAATAATAAGAACTAAACTGAGTTTCTACTTACAGTACAACAGTTGGAGTTATAGTCTGCATAGGGGGTATTTAGCTAGCATCATGGAACATTGGGTGAATAAACATAAATGTGCAACTACAGTAGGTATCAGAACCAAAATATTCTGTGAAGAGGTGAGTTTTTAGTTTGCGGCGGAAATCAGTTATAGTTGTTGATGTCCATATGTCCAGAAGGAGTGAGTTCCATATGGAGGGTGTGCATAAGAAGAAGGCTCAATATGAGGTAGAGTGGTTGCATCTTGTTTTCAGGGACGGGACGGTTAATAAGTTGTGGTTGGTTTTCCTTCTTGTTCTGTTGTAAGGGGATATCAGTATGAGTGACTGAAGATTGTATGCTGAGAGATTATGGAGAATATTAAATATGCTTAGGGAAGCTTTGAACTTGACCTTCGTGTGTATTGGGAGCCAGTGGTTGGTAGATGATGTTTCCATAATCGAAGACTGTTGTTACGAGGACCTGATAAACATCCCTAAAGTCACTGTGCTCGAGCAGCAGGAGGAGATTTTGGACAATTTTCATTTTATGGTAGGCCGAACTTATAACATTCTTGATGTGAAAGAGGAAGCTTAATCTTTGGTAAAAGGTAATTCCTAAGTATTTTACCTCATCCTTAATTTGAAGAGTTATGTCAGCCAGATTTATAGTAAGAACTTAAGAAAATAAGATATGCCATACTGGGTCAGACCAAGGTCCATCAAACCCAGTATCCTGTTTCCAAAGGTGGCCAATCTAGGTCACAAGTACCTAGCAGTTTTCCCAAAAGACATACAGGTTCCACAATGCTTGTATTGGGGCAAGCAGTGGATTACGCGGGTCCTCTTTAATAATGGTTTATGGACCTTTCCTCCAGGAACTTGTCCAAACCTTTTTTAAACCCAGCTACACTAAGAAGTAATTAGATCTTACCTGCTAATTATTGTTCCTGAAGGAACGACAGTCCAGTCCCTTTACTTCAGGGTTGCGTAACCCTTCCAGCAGCTTGGAGGCTGAGCCCAACCTTTTTGGAGGTGGAGCGGTACAAATACCACTGAGACCACCCACCAACCCCAGTAATCGACTGAAAAAGTAGCCTAAGTGAACCTTGTCACAACTAAAAATTAAACCTAACAAACATGCAAACTGTTTTTGTTTGTTTTTTTTTTTTTCTTATAAGTAAATAGGAAATAGGAGTAGAGGAGGGAGAGGAGGAAAGGCGCCGTAGGAGGACTGCTCGCCTACTTACTCCTGGCCTCCCTCACCCCGATCTGGTCCCCCGCTCGGTTCGCTGTTCCGCCCTTTTCCGACAGGCCTTCAGGTCCGACATAGCCGGGTGGGATCAGGGACTGGACTGTCGTTCCTTCAGGAACAATAATTAGCAGGTAAGATCTAATTACTTCTTCCTTATCGTCACTCCAGTCCAGTCCCTTTACTTCAGGGAAGTACCCGAGCAGTTCAATTCTGGGTGGGATTCGGCAAACCGGACTGAAGAACCGCTAGGCCAAACCGAGCGTCCGCTGAGCTCTGCACGTCCAGCCTGTAGTGCTTGGTGAAGGTATGCAGGGAGGACCAAGTTGCCGCTCTACATATATCCAGCGGGGGGACTAGACTGAATTCTGCCCATGAGGTAGCCTGAGCTCGGGTGGAATGAGCCCGCAGCCCCCCCGGAACCTGCTTGCCTTTCAGGATGTAGGCGGAGGCAATCGCCTCCCTAATCCACCTAGAGATGGAGGCCTTGGCCGCCGCTTCCCCTCTGTGGGGGCCTCCGAACTTGACAAACAGCCGGTCTGACTTCCGGAACGGAGCGGTTCGGGAGAGGTAGCGCTTTAGGGCTCTCTGAACGTCTAATAGCCGCAGCCTGCTATCCTTGCCTGCCAGGCCCCCGGTTGGGAAGGCCGGGAGCGTGACTGTCTGGTTTACATGAAAAGGAGAAATAACCTTGGAAAGGAAGGAGGGCACCTTGCGCAGAACGACCTTGTCCTTGAGGAAGGCCAGGAAGGGGGGCTTGGAGGAGAGAGCTTGTAACTCGGAGACCCGCCTGGCCGAGCAGATCGCAACCAGGAAGACTGTCTTCAGGGTTAAGTCCTTCAAGGAGGCCCTCTTTACCGGTTTCAAACGGTTCCCCCATCAGTGCATTTAGTACCAGGTTAAGGTCCCAGGTGGGGACGACCGACCTCCGCTGGGGACGCAGCCGTCGAACTGCTCTTAGGAACCTGGTGACGTCCGTGTGCACCCCTAACGGCTTGCCGTGGATCTTTCCTCTATAGCACGCGATAGCGGCTAGTTGTACTCGAAGTGAGCTGTGCGCTAGACCCTTGTCGAACCCTGCTTGCAAAAATTCCAGGATTTCTGGGACTGAGGCGGTCAGGGGCTTCCTACGGCGCTCCGCGCACCATGCCTCGAAAATGCGCCAGACCCTTACATAGGCGAGACACGTCGAGCGCTTCTTAGCGCTCAACAACGTTGAGATTACTGCCGCCGAATATCCGCGCTTCAGAAGCCGCACCCTTTCAAGAGCCAGGCCGTAAGCGAGAACCGATCCACGTGAGGCATTCGGACCGGGCCTTGCCTGAGAAGGTCGCTCCTGCAGGGCAGCCGCCATGGGTGGTCGGCTAACAGTCTCACCAGGTCTGCATACCAGGGGCGGCGGGGCCAATCCGGGGCTATGAGGATTATCAGGCCCTGGTGAGATTCCACTCGTTGAAGAACCTTTCCGATCAGAGCCCAGGGAGGGAATACATAGAGGAGGCCCTCTGCCGGCCACTTCTGAGACAGGGCATCCAGACCCTCGGACATCCTCTCCTTTCGTCGACTGAAGAATCGGTCCACCTTGGCCGAAGAGAATCTTGCCATGAGATCCATTAGTGGGAGACCCCACCGAGCCACTATTTGGTCGAAGACTGCCTGCTCCAGTTCCCACTCTCCGTGGTCTATTCTGTGCCTGCTGAGGTAATCGGCAGTGACATTGTCCATGCCTGCCACGTGCTGGGCCGAAAGCGCTTCGAGGTAGACCTCCGCCCACTGGAGGAGAGTGTCTGCCTCCTTTTCCAGGGCAGGGCTGCTGGTGCCGCCCTGGTGGTTGATGTACGCCACCGTTGTGATGTTGTCGGAGAGGACGCGGATTGCCCTTCTTCGTACCCGGGGCTCGAGCTTCTTGAGCGCTAGGGTGACGGCCCGTAACTCCAGTCTGTTGATGGGCCACTGAGATTCCATCGGGGACCAGCATCCCTGAACGAACTGGTCCTCGCAGTGTGCCCCCCAGTCTGACAGGCTGGCATCCGTCGTCAAGAGGACCCACTGGGGGGGGCTCGAGAGGCATTCCCCGTTCCAGGTTTCTCGGGCGTTGCCACCATCGAAGAGCTCGTTTGGTCCGCAGAGCGCAGGGTAACTGTGTTGTCAGAGGATGAAGTTGCGGAGACCACCGACGCAATAGGGATCGTTGCAATGGGCGCATGTGGGCTCTGGCCCAAGGTACTACCTCTATCGTTGCTGCCATCGTGCCCAGGACCTGAAGGTAATGCCATGCTGAGGGGTTTCGCCTGCTTAGGAACCGAGTGATCAGAAACCTTAGGTCCCTGGCCCGGGATGAGGGCAAGAACACTCTGCCCCTGCCGGTGTCGAACCCTGCACCGAGATACTCGAGATTCTGGGAGGGGGTCAGCCTGCTCTTTGCTCGGTTGATCACCCATCCCAATTCTTCTAGCAAGCGGACTACTGTGTCCGTCGCCGAGCGACTTTCTTTCTCTGACTTTGCCCGGATCAGCCAATCGTCTAGATACGGGTGAACCAAGATCCCCTCCTTCCGGAGGAAGGCCGCTACTACCACCATCACCTTGGTAAATGTTCGTGGAGCTGTCGCTAGGCCGAAGGGAAGGGCATTGAATTGAAAGTGGCCCGCTGGTACCGCAAACCTTAGGAACTGCTGATGGGATTTTCTGACCGGGATATGCAAGTAGGCCTCTGACAAGTCGAGGGCTGTCAGGAACTCCCCGTTCCTTACGGCAGCAATGACTGACCGCATGGTCTCCATCCTGAAGTGCGGGACCCTGAGGCAGCGATTGACCTGTTTTAAGTCCAGAATTGGTCGGAAGGTGCCTTCCTTCTTTGGCACCACGAAGTAAATCGAGTATCGACCTGAGCCGCACTGATCTGGGGACACTGGAGACACGGCCCCGAGTGCAATTAAGCGCGTGAGGGTAGATTCCACCGCTGTCTTCTTTGCGGGGGTACCGCAGGGGGACAGAACAAAGGCTGGTGTTATCGGCTTCGAAAATTCGAGGGCGTAGCCCTCTCTGATCACCTCTAGCACCCATTGATCCGACGTGACCCGGGACCAGGCGGGAAGGAACTGTCTTAAACGTCCTCCTATGGGCAGCTCTTCCCCCTGGGCCCCCGCGGCTTCATTGTTGTTTTCTGAAAGACGAGGAAGAGGAGAAGGAGGAGGTTGCCCCAAAACCGCGACCTGCTCCCCGAAACCCTCGAAAGCCCTGGCCCCTAGAAGGGAAACGCCCCCTGGAAAAGGAGCTGGATCTGGCGGGGCGAGATCTCCGGAAATCCCTGGGCTGTGTACGTGCCGGGGGAAGTGAGCGGTTTTGCTTCGGTCTATCTTCCGGGAGTCTGCCACCCTTTGACTCGCCCAGATCCTTTACCAATTTCTCTAAATCCTCACCGAACAACAGTTTCCCTTTAAAGGGGAGGCGACTCAGGCGAGCCTTCGAGGAAGTATCCGCTGCCCAATTGCATAACCAGAGATATCGCCTGGCAGCCACCACCGAGGCCATGTTCTTTGCCAGGCTCCTGATGAGCCACACAAAAAATATTCGGTCTGCTTCAGAACGACTAGCTTTGCTCAATAATAAAAAAAGTCGCTCACAAATTAACTCAAAATGGCTCCATCTTAAACTTCCATCGAATGCAAATAAAACATCATACAACCACACTCAGTTATGACACTGGGTCTCAGACTCTGATGGTACTGCTTCCTGACTCGCGTCCACGAAAGCACTGTACCGAATTGCATCAACGACCCAATGAATATTCACAACGAGTAGGTCGGTCTGATATAAATATCAATATACTTCAAAGGAATACTCCCATAAACTTCTGTATTCTGAAAACCGGCTCCTCGTTGTGACTCAAAACACGCTCATGATCCCGACGCTTGCCTCAGGTACCCTCTCCGCGTTTCACTTATATGGTTCCTCAGGGGATCTATCTTGTACTCATAACCTCGCGTCAATGCTGCAAACGCTCTAATTTCCACGACCCGCCGTTACAAACTTCTTATAAACTTCAATCCAGGGCGTGCGCGGCGTCTCTTCCGCCCTGGATTGAAGTTTATAAGAAGTTTGTAACGGCGGGTCGTGGAAATTAGAGCGTTTGCAGCATTGACGCGAGGTTATGAGTACAAGATAGATCCCCTGAGGAACCATATAAGTGAAACGCGGAGAGGGTACCTGAGGCAAGCGTCGGGATCATGAGCGTGTTTTGAGTCACAACGAGGAGCCGGTTTTCAGAATACAGAAGTTTATGGGAGTATTCCTTTGAAGTATATTGATATTTATATCAGACCGACCTACTCGTTGTGAATATTCATTGGGTCGTTGATGCAATTCGGTACAGTGCTTTCGTGGACGCGAGTCAGGAAGCAATACCATCAGAGTCTGAGACCCAGTGTCATAACTGAGTGTGGTTGTATGATGTTTTATTTGCATTCGATGGAAGTTTAAGATGGAGCCATTTTGAGTTAATTTGTGAGCGACTTTTTTTATTATTGAGCAAGGCTCCTGATGAGGTCATACTGACTATCCGCCAAGTAAGCTGTTCCAGATTCCAACCTGCTTGCGTTGGTCCGCGTCTCCTCCGAGGGACTTTCGTCTGACTGCAGGTGTTGTGACCACCTTAAAGAGGCCCTAGCCACCCAAGCTCCGGATACCGAAGCTTGCAAGGCGAGGGCGCTTACGTCAAAGGCCTGCTTCAAGAGAGTATCCAACTTTCTGTCTTGAGGATCCCTTAGGGCAGCACTGCCCTCCACTGGAATAGTGGTCTTCTTGGTGACCGCTGACACTGCCGCATCTACCCTGGGAGACTTTAGCAGTTCTTTGTCTGTCTCTGAGAGGGGATAGAGACGAAGCATGGACCGGACTCCCCTTAGACTTGACTCGGGTTGGTCCCATTCTTCCTGGATCATCTGTCTCACTACCCTATGTACCGGAAAGACCTTCTGGGATCTTCTAATGGCCTGGATCAATGGATCCTCCAATGCTTCCTCTTCTGCAGGTGTATCGGAGGACATATTGAGGGCCTTCAGGGACTCGTTAATCAAGACCGGAAGCTCCTCCCGACGATATACTCTAATTATCCTAGCCTGGTCTTCTTCTGGAATCTCCCCTTCTTCTAACTCCTCCTCATCCTCACCAAAGTCCTTGTCCGATGGCGTTTCTTCCGGAGATCCCTGGGAAAGGGTCTCCTCTTCGCTCATCCGGAGGCGCTTAGGTGGGACGTCGGAATCTGGATTGGCCGCCCTCGCGGGCCTGGCTGTCTTGGCCTCTGCTGCCGAGGGCGCCGCACCCGCTGTCCCCGAACCTTGCTTACGTAGGCAATATGCCTTGTGGAGTAAGAGAATGAAGTCCGGGGAGAAGAAATCTCCTACCCCATCCTCCCCTGCCGGGAGAGGGGCGGGGGATAGGGAAGGGGTGGGCAAGTCCGAGGACGTAGACGGAGGGGCTTGCATCCCACTCTCCCCTACTGGGAGTTCGTCTGACCCCTGGGAGGCCTGGGCCATGGTTAAGTTAATGTCCTGCTCCGCAGAGGCCGCCAACGCGGTACAGTTCCTGCAGATACCTGTTTCTGCGGAAGTACCCCTGCGAATTCCACAGGAAAGGCAGCGTGCTTTGGTTGACATGACCCGGGGCTGAGGACCAGGGCTGGCCCGTCCATTGAGCAAGAATGTTTTTTGCACAGGGCCCCGCGTTTCAGGGGGCCCCGCGCAAAGAACATTCTGCTTTTTTTAAAAATTACTTTAAAAAAAAAAACTGGCTCTGGCTGCTGCCGCTGCCGCTACCACCGTGGCAGCGGCAGAATGGAGTGTCCCGCGGGGCCTCCTCTTCTCGTTCAGCCCCTCTGCAAAGGCTTTCAGATTCGCGAAGGGAGAAAGTCTCCCTCGCGTCTCTGTTAAGCCCGCAGGGGCTAATGGGAAATTTCCCATCTGCCCCTTTAGACGCGAGGGGCTGATGGGAAATTTCCCATTAGCCCCTGCGGGCTTAACAGAGACGCGAGGGAGACTTTCTCCCTTCGCGAATCTGAAAGCCTTTGCAGAGGGGCTCAACGAGAGAAGAGGAGGCCCCGCGGGACACTCCATTCTGCCGCTGCCGCGGTGGTAGCGGCAGCAGCCAGAGCCAGGTTTTTTTTTTTAAATTTTGCCATAAGCGGGGGCGGGGGGGGGGGGGGGGGAGTTTAAGACTGGCAATGGGCGGGGGAGTTTAAGACTGGCAGGGGGGGGTTAAGACTGGCAGGGGGGGTTAAAACCCCCTGGCAAGAGGGGGGTTTTAAACCCCCTGGCAAGAGGGGGGTTTAAACCCCCTGGCAAGGGGGGGGTTTAAACCCCCTGGCAAGGGGGGGGTTAAAACCCTGGCAAGGGGGGGGTTAAACCCCCTGGCAAGGGGGGGTTAAGAGTGGCAAAGGGGGGGTTAAAACCCCCTGGCAAGGGTTAAGACTGGCAAGGGTTAAGACTGGCAAGGGGGGGGTTAAGACTGGCAAGGGGGGGGTTTAAACCCCCTGGCAAGGGGGGGGTTAACCCCCTGGCAAGGGGGGGAGTTTAACCCCCTGGCAAGGGGGGGGGTTAAGACTGGCAAGGGGGGGGGGGGTTAAGACTGGCAAGGGGGATGGGGATGGGGCGAGGGGGGGGGTAGGACTGATAATGGGCTATGGGGGGGGGGCTAGGACAGGAAATGGGCGGATGGGGAGGGGGTTAGGACTGGTAATGGGCTATGAGGGGGTTAAGACTGCTAATGGGCTGTGGGCTGATGGGGGCTGTCTGGAAATGAGGTGATGGGGGTTAGGACTGCTAATGGGCTATGGGGGGGGTTAGGACTGATAATGGGCTATGGGGGGCTAGGACAGGAAATGGGCTGATGGGGAGAGGTTAGGACTTGAGGTGGGCTGATGTGGTTAGGACTGGTAATGGGCTGTGGGCTGATGGGGGGGGTTAGGACTGGCAATGAGCTATGGGGGGCTGACTGGAAATGGGCTGATGGGGTTAAGAATGGAAGTGGGCTGATGGAGGGTTAGGACTGGTAATGGGTTATAGGGGGGCTTAAACTGAAAATGGGGTGATGGGGGTTAGGACTGGAAGTGGGTGGATGGGGGGCTAGGACTGGTAATGGGTTGGGGGGTTGCTATGACTCGAAATGGGCTGAGTGGAAGGGGAGGCTTGAACTGCAAATAGCTGATGGGGAGAGAGCTTGGAATGGAAATGGGCTGTGAGGGAAGGGAGCTAGGACTGAAAATGGGCTGATGGAGCAGCTAGGATAGGACTGGAAATGGGCTGTTGGGGGGAGCTAAGATTGGAAATGGGCTGTGGTGGGGGCTTGAATTGAAATGGACTCATGGAGGGGCTAGAACTGGACGTAGGCTCATGGGGGGCTTGGACTGGAATTGGGCTGAGTGGAGGGGAGCTAGGATTTGACATGGGCTGATGGTGGGGCTAGGAAATGACTAGAAATGGGCTGATGGGGGCTAGGATTGGAAATGAGCTGATGAAGGGACTCAGACTGAAAATGGATGGGGGAGCTAGGACTGGAAATGGGTTGATGGGGGGCTAGGACTGGAAATGGGCTGATGCAGGTACTAGAAGGGAATGGATGCTGGATGAGACTGGAACTAGAAGGAGCTGATGTTGAGGAAGGATTAGAATGGGATGGGGCTGGGAGAGTAAAATGGAGAGGGGAAAAATATATTTTGTGGGAGGGATGAAAAATCTACAATTGGCCGGGTATTGGGAGAGTAAGTGGGGATTGAGGATGGAGGGGTAAAATTTGTGTGGATGAAATAGGAATGAGGAAAGAGCAAAAGGAGAAAGATTAGTATGTTAAAGCAGATGTAGAGAGAGAGAATGGAAAAAAAACTAGAAGAGAGAAGAAAGAACAAATGGACAGCAGACGATGGACAGTTAGCAGAAAATATGAAGAAACCAGAAGAAAGTGGCTGGAGCAATTGCAACTGAAAAAAATGCACAAAAGGTAGAAAGATATCTCTTTATTTTGAATTTATTAACTGGAATATGAAAGCTCTGGGAAATGTGCATCATTAATGTCTGCGCTTTGTTTGGTACAAGAGGAAATTAATTTATAGTTTTATTTCTACAGTGGTGTTGTACATTCCAAGTTTGGCTTTTGGGGTTCCCAGTTTAATTATTGCCTTCCTGTTTCTAAATTGTGATTCCTTGTTTGGTGATGGTCTATGTTCTGCATGTGTAACTGAGCTGAGGTATTCTATTTATGTAATTCCTATTTGACATTGCCACTTGTTCTCTTTCCCCAGTATTCTCTGAAATGTATTGGTTTAATATTTGCAGTGTTGCCTTTTGATAGGTAGGGTATGGTGCTTTGTGAGTCCTGGTAATGCTGTCAGGGTACGGCGGGTTTGCTATGGGTTCTAAATGGGCAGCGTTTGTAGTAGTTCCTAATGTGCCTGGCGGTTGGCACTGGATTATAGTAATGTAGAAATCTTTTAGTCTTTCTTTATCCATACACTCATTAAGAGACATGTTTACTAAAAGTTAGTGTATGGTAACATTATGCAAATATTTATGCAAATAAGGCCACTTATGCAAATGAGGCCCCGCACCGAGTCTCCGCACATGGCCCCGCACCCCCCTTGGGCCGCCCCTGCTGAGGACCTTCCCGTACCAGAACTCCAGGCCCGTGGAGAGGGACTCTTCTCTACTATGGAGGCTAGCTCTTCCCTTCTCTACTATGGAGGCTAGCTCTTCCCTGGCCAACCAAACCGAGGTTTCTTTTCCCCCCCCCAAGGGGTACCCCAGGGAAGAGACCGGCTATCAATCTTGAGGAAACCAATGCGCAATTAAATGAAACATAAAGTAGATTTAAAATAGAAGGAGCACCCTGTAGCCAAACATTAAGTTAAAAATAGCGTTAAAAATAAAGTTAAAAATAAATAAATAAATTTAAAGCTAACAGTACTGTTGCTAGTTAAAATTAGGATTCAAATTATTCACAGTTATATCCCTTCTACTTGCGGTTAGCTGTGCTGGGAATCTGTGGCCGATTCAGCGCTGCATACCCGTTGGCTCTACACGTGGTGGGCCTCACCACGTGGAGCCAGGACGGGGAACTCTTAGGCTCTCTCCCGGTCGCGGTTGGACTCTTTCCTTGCTCACTGCAGCCTGAAACCTCTGATTCCTGTGAGAATCGCCGCCTAAGATTTTCCCCGCGGTCCTCGAAGGGGCCGGACTTCGCCGCCGCGTTCTGCAGTCTCCGGACGGGTCTGGCGGTATCGGCAGGCCAGCGATGCTGCCTCAAGCGCTCAGCCTCCGTGGGGCTTCGGCGCAAGGCAGCAGCGATCCGCGTGTCTCAGCAGCAGAGGAGCAGAGAAGCAATAAACCCTCCTCGATGCTGCGAGTCGCGGTTCTCCTCCGACGCCTGATCCGGTGAGGGGGGGGGGGCGGGTGGAGGAGGGAGAGGAGAGAGCCGGAGAAATTAAAGAGACAGAGCTCTTGTGGTTAAAAATAAACACAGCAAAGAAACTGTAGTGGAAATCAAAGAAATTAAAAGCAATTAAATGAAGAATAAAGTAAAGAAATTTAAAAATAAGGACTCCAGTAAGCCCTAGGCTTACGGAACCCTCCAGGTGCTTGGAGGCTGAGATTACTGGGGTTGGTGGGTGGTCTCAGTGGTATTTGTAGCGCTCCACCTCCAAAAAGGTTGGGCTCAGCCTCCAAGCTGCTGGAAGGGTTACGCAACCCTGAAGTAAAGGGACTGGACTGGAGTGACGATAAGGAACAGCTTTTACTACATCCTCCAGTAACGAATTCCAGAGTTTGATTACACGTTAAATGAAAAAAAAATATTTTCTCTTATTAGTCTTAAATAGGTTATACTGTAGCTTCATTGCATGTCCTCTAGTCTTTCTATATTTTGATGGTGTAAACAATCAATCTACGTTTACCCGTTCCACTCCGTTCATTAATTTATAGACTTCTATCATATCTCACCTCAGTTGTCTCTTTTCCAGGTTGAAGAGCCCTAAACCTTTAGCCTCTCCTCATAGGGGTATCCTTCCATACCCTTTACCATTTTGGTGGCTCTTCTCTGTACCTTTTCTAATATCCTTTGGTGGCTCTTCTCTGTACCTTTGGTGGCTCTTCTCTGTACCTTTGCTATATCCTTTTTCAGATGGAGTGGAGGAGTGGCCTAGTGGTTGGGGCAAGGTACTTCAGGCCGGAAGGTCTGGGGTTCAAATCCCACTAGAGGACAGCAACCTTGGGCCGGAAGGACTGGGGTTTCTAGTCCCACAGGTGCTCCTTGTGGTCTTGGGCAAGCCACTTAACCCTCCATAGCCCATGTTCCCTGTAAAATAGTTATCTCCAAGTTATAATGCCCTGTTCAATGTCATTTCATTTTGTTCAGTGTAAACCGCACTGGTGCAGAATAGCACAGTATATAAGAGAAAATAAATAAAGATACAGCAACCAGAATTGCACACAATATTCAAGGTGCGGTCTCACCATGGAACAAAAAAGAAGCATTATAATATCCTTTGTTTTATTCTCCATTTCTTTCCTTATGATTCCTAGCATTCTATTTGCTTTCTTGACCGCCACTGCACACTGGGAGGAGGGTTTCAACATGTTATCAACATGTTTGAAATGTATATATGTATTCTTCCCTCCTCTGATCAAATGTATAACTGTAAATGATTTGCTTGACGTGCACTCCTCCCCATTAATCAGACTGTATTCTTAAATTGTTCTGTACGTACTCCCCTGTTTGTTCCCCAAGTAGACCGCTGCTGATCGCTGGAAGTAGCGGTGTACAAATCTATACCAAATAAATAAATATCCACAATGACGCCTAAATCCTTTTCCTGGGTGGTAGTTCCTAATGTGGAACCTTGCATCGTGTAACCATAGTTTGGGTTGTTCTTTCCTAGGTACATAACTTTGTACTTATCCACATTAAATTTCATCTGCTGTTTGAACATCCAGTCTTCCAATTTATCAAGATCCTCTTGCAAATTTTCACAGTCCTCTTGGATTTTAACAACTTTAATTTTGTGTCATCTGCAAATCTGATAACCTCACACGTGGTTCCCATTTCCAGGACATTTATGAATATGTTAAAAAGCAGCGGACCCAGCACAGATCCCTGGGGTACTCTACTATTCACCTTTCTCCATTGGGAAAATTGGCCATTTATGCCTACCCTCTACTTTCTATCTTTTAACCAGTTCCTCATTCACAATAGTACACTGTCTCCTATCCCATGACTTTTTAATTTCGTCAAGAGTCTGTCATGATGGATGTTGTCAAAGGTTTTCTGAAAATCCAGATACACTATATCAACCGACTCACCTGTCTACCTGTTTATTCACCCCTTCAAAAAAATAAAACAGATTAGTAAGACAAGACCTTCCTTGGCTATAGCCATGTTGGTTGTCTCCCATTAATCCATCATACAAAGATGTTTCTCCCTCCAGTCATCTCTAAGACTAAGATGTTTCCTGTGGTTGAAAACCCTTATCTTTAAACTAATGAGTTTCTATAATTTTTTTCTTTTTTTATTGTAAAATTAATATGAATTCGGGGTCTCAGACTTCCGTTAGGCACTACGTTTTAGACAATGTTCTCATATAGTGTGCCAATCTTGCATCAATGACCACCTTGTTCAAAATAAATTTAAATACTTCTAGATTTTATCTTCAGAAACCCAAAAGAGTGCTTATCTTAATGTTCTTCAGTTTTCCCCAACGCCCCATTCTGGCGCTGTGCCTGCGTTTCACCACAATGGGTTTCTTCAGGGGGTTCTCTATACTGAAGCACTTTGTTGCAAAGTTCGCTAGTTTATTCCTTGCTGCTTAGCGTGCTGCTTTGAGCCTACCGGCTTCTAAAAAAACGCCGCACAGTGTGCCGGGAGGAGGTGAGACTTGGGGTAGTTTATGACAAACCCCAAGTGTTTCAGGACCTGAATAGTGTGTACGATGGCCTGCTGCACCTCCCTTTATGAGACAGTTGTCCGGTAGGGGAAGACCCCCAGGAGGTGGAGGAAGGCGACTACAACTGCCTGGCTTTTATGAAGACTCCTGGGTCTGAGGCCAAGCCGAAGGGGAGCACCCTGTACTGAAAATGTCTGCCCGCCTCTACAAACCACAGGTACTGCTTGTGGTAGGGGTGGATGAGGATGTGAGTATAAGCATCCTTGAGGTCTAAGGAGCATAGCCAGTTTCTCTACTGGACGTATTGCAGCAATATTCCCAAGTGAGAGCATCTTGAACTCCCTCACCAGGAATTTGTTGAAGTTGACCAGGTCGAGGATGGGCCTTTGGCCCCCTGTCCTTTTTTGGACAAGGAAGTACCTGGAGTAGAACACCTTGACCTTCAGATGGGGGGGCACTGGTTCCACCACTTTGTCCTTGAGAAGACTCGCCAACTCCTTCAGTAGAAGGTCCTGGTGAAGGGGAAACCTGAGAGGCTCTCCTGGGAAATAAGGGGGAGATGTCTGAGTCAGGGGGAGGAGGTAACCCTCCCTGACTACCCGAAGTGCCCAGGAGTCGGTGGTGATGGTCAACCACCTCTGGGCATAGAGAGACAGACGTCCCCCTGTGGACTGCTGATCTCCGTGGGGTAGGTAGGCTATGCTCAAGGAGTCAAAAGCTCCCCCTTGGCTGGGCCGGAGCCGGTGCTTGGGGTTTTGGAGCCTTCTGCTTATGAGGGCCATGGCCATGTCCCTTGGCCTGCTGACCCTGTTGTGGAGTTGGGGAGGCCTGAAAAGGTGGGTGGTTTCTGTAAGTAGCTCCCTTTCTCGGGTAAAAGGACTTTTTACCTGAGCTCTTCTGTTGGGGAGGGGCAGCAGTCTTCTTAGAGAGCCTGGTCCTCGTCATGGTCTCCAGCTCGGCAGCCTTCTCAGTCATGGGTTTGCCAAAGAGGTTCTCTCTTTGGCAGGGGACATCGACCAATTTGTTCTGACCTCACTGTTCGAGGTCAGACGAGCCCACCGATGCTACTCAAGCTGCGAACTCGAACCCATCATAGGCCACTCGAGACATGAATTTGGAGCATTCATTGACTGCCTTGGCCAGGTTCTTGAACTGCTGCAAGGGTTCTTAGGAGAGACCAGCTGAGAACCTGGCGAGCTCCTTCACCAGGTCTCTCAAGTACATGCCCATGTACAGCTGGTAGGCCTGTATGTGGCCAATGAGCATTGAGCCCTGGTAACACTTTCTGCCGAGGGTATCCAGGGAGCAGGTCTCCCTGCCGGGGGCACCAAAGAGTGCTTCTTCTGGCTGTTCAGCTGACACATGGCCGACTCCACCACCATGGAGTTGTGTGGCAGCTGTAACTTTTGGAAGCCCGGGCTCCAGCGGACTCGGTACATCGAGTTGAGACGCTTTCTCACCACCGGTACCGAAGCAGGTGTCTTCCACATCCGGAGCATCAGCCGTTCCAGGATGGGAGGAATGGGCACCATGAGCATTTCCCTTGGAGAAGCCTTGTACTGGAGGATTTCCAACTCATCTGCCCGAGGGTCCTCTTCCGACTTGGTAGGGAACGCCAGGGCCTTTGATATATCCTTGATGAAATCAAGGAAGCCCATATTCTCCGGCGGGAACCGCCATTGAGGCTCCGAGACAGGAGAGTCAGATGGGATGTCGCAGTGATGACAAGTATCGGAGGACTCCTTGTCCTCTGTCTCCCACTTGTAGAGGACTCATAAGAGGGCTGCTCCTCAGGCTTTGGGGCCCCCGATGCCCTGCACCCGGCATACTTGTCAGGGATGACCGGGGTCCCGTCAAGCAGGACTCGGATTGCAACCTGGCTGAGGACTGACTCGAGGCCGAAGGACCTTGAAGATCAGCTCGGTCTCTGGGGACTTCTTGGACATCAAGGGGCCAGTGGTCGGGGCGGATGAACCGGTCGTACTGGACAACAGCACCCGCTGCTGGTCCATGAAGGCAGACAAACTGCGCTCCAGGGACGCCATTCTGGACTCCAAACCTTTGGCGCGGGCACCAAGGGACTCGGACCCGACGCCAGCTCCCCAGAACAGGAGTCCTTGATGAGGATGGTGTCTGGGGACCAAGGCCGGTCCGCAGTTGGATCCTTTCCGGGGACCTTTGCAGGCCACTCCCTCTCCGAAGCCTCAGATGAACATCTCGGACAGTGTGACCGGGGCCAGGGAGCAACCGGCCAATCGGAACCATCAAGGGTTTCTTCTTCCTCGGTTCCCTTGAGGGGGACTCCCTTTCTGAGGACCCGCGACGAGGCTCGGTTTCGGGGGGTTCAGTCCGAGAAGTCGGTGCCTCTGACAAGGCCCTGGCCTTCGAAGGCACCGGGGACTCGGGGAAAAACTTGTCATGTTGCTGCTGGCAGCTCTTGAGGGCCTTACTGGACATCCTTTTGCAGAGACCGTAGGCTTCCAGGTCATGGTCTGGCCCGAGGCAGCGGAGACAGCAGTTGCGTGTGTCAGTAAAAGACATAATTTTAGAGCACCAATCAAAATTCTTAAAGCCAGCGGTAGCCATGGGGGAAAAAAGTACCCCTGCGAGGTCGAAGACTCTCTGGGCTGCCAGTAGGAGAAAAAAGGTGTGAAGACACCAGAAAAAGAAAAGGACAAAAACTACAAAAATATATCCGAACTCAACGCCGAGGCAACAAGGTTGGTGGTGGGAAAAGTACCAATGTGATACCGGAGATGAGTATGAAACTCCGAGAGAAAAATCAAGTTTTTCCGGGGACAAGCCAGACAAACATCTGAGGGGCTCCGCAGGAAAAAGGAGACTGAGCAAGATGGCATGCAGGTGTGGTGGCATCTCTCAAAGGCTTTCTTTGAAAGCAGGGTGGATGCTTCTGCGAGTGCTCCATCGGTGCTGACGTCACCCATATGTGAGGGCTGACTTCCTGCTTGTTCCCAGAGAAAATATTTTTTTACTCAATGTGTAATCAAACTCTGTAATTCATTACCGGAGGATGTAGTAAAAGCTGTTAATGTAGCTGGGTTTAAAAAAGGTTTGGACAAGTTCCTGGAGGAAAAGTCCATAAACCAAATAAATTCTGTTCCCGTTCCACTTACCTCTTCATTCCGTTATCTGGGAGTAACCCTGGACTCCTCAATGTCCTTTCATGAACACATATCTAATCATTCCCGTCGTTCGTTCTTTGTATTGCGACAGCTTCGCTCAGTCCGTTCTATTTTGCCCACTGATTCACTTATCACCCTTGTACTTGCTTTGGTCATGTCAAGACTGGATTATTGCAACGTGGTCTACGCGAATCTCCCAGCCTACCAGCTCCAACGTTTGCAGCTTTTACAGAATACAGCTGCCCGACTTGTTACCTTTGCCCGTAGATCCGATCATGTCACCCCTCTCCTGTGTCACCTTCACTGGCTTCCTCTGCGTTTCAGGTTCAGATATAAGTTCCTCATATTAACACATAGAGTCATTCATTCCTCCAACCCTCATTATTTAGCAAACTTGATCTCTCTCCATACTCCCTATCGACAGCTTCGCACCTTACATGCTAATCGTCTATCTCTTCCTTCCCCTGCACAAGCTCATCTAGAACAGACACGTCACGCTGCTTTCTTTTTTCTGGATCCCTCACTTTGGAATTCATTGCCATCCTCCCTCCGGTTAGAACCTTCCTATCAGAATTTCAAAACACTACTAAAAACCCATTTATTCCAACAGGCATTTGACCTCCCTCCTTGACATCCTGTATAGTCTGTTGTTTGTTTGTCTTCTGTTGACTTACTGGTTTGTTTGATTATTGTCCTTGATTTACTGTTTGTCTTTGGTGGCCCCTTCGGCCCTTCCTTTTCTTTATTTTAATGGAGTTCCTTTCTTCTTTGACACTAGCATCTATATTTTATTGTAAACCGCCCTCATGTCTCGACAAGGGCGGTATATAAAGTGTTAAATAAAGATAAAGATTATTAAAGGAGACCCGGGAAATGCGCTGCTTGCCCCAGTACAAGCACTGTGGACCCTGTGTCTTTTGGGGAAACTGCTAGGTATTTGTGACTAGAATGGCCACTGTTAGAAACAGGATACTGGGCTTGATGGATCTTGGTCTGACCCAGTATGGCATATCTTATGTTCTATCCCCTTTACCATTTTGGTGGCTCTTCTCTGTACCTTTTCTAATTCCGCTATATCCTTTTTAAGATATGGCAACCAGAATTGCATACAATGTTCAAGGTGCGTTTAAACCATGGAACGAAATAGAGGCATTATGACATGGTGTAGCCCCTCCCCGAGATATGTGTTGATATATAACATGGTTCAGCCTCTACTTGAGGTGTGTGGTGATATATAACATGATGCAGCTTCTCCCCGAGGTGTGTGGTGATATATAACATGGTGCAACCCCCTTCTCGAGGTGTATGGAGATCTATAATACAACATTCTTCACAATAAAAGGTTTTGAACTGTGCTGTGCTTTTTTTCATTTTATCCACCATCAATTTGTTGTAATTTTGAAATAACAAAGCAACTAAAAGTCACCAATTAGCAGAAATCTGTGCCTTATCCCCATCACTTTCCATGCAACTGTGGAAGCATAGGGTTACTAAGAGGGTGAAGCAGGCAACTCCTGTTTTCTCTGTCTGGAGATCCTTCTATAATTCTCCAGAGACCAATTTTGACTCTGCATATGGGAAGGTCCCACTTTATCTGATACCCATGGTTACTGTCATTAACACCATTACTGCGATTTTTACTTAATTGTACATATAATGAAAGGCAGCCCTTTAATGGAATACCTGAAATTCTGGAAGGAAAATCCCAAAGGACTTTCTGCCACTTGCTAGTCAGAGATTTCTCCACAGGTGACATATATTAATAGTAAAAACAGACATTGTCTTTGTCAGATATCAGGGAATACTCTAAGGGGGTCACTTTAAAGCTCTATTTGTAATTTCCACAACTGAAAGCAGCATTTCATAAAAACGTCCTAAGAGCCATTTTAGAAAGTTCCTAGATGTACGTCTCCAGCGCAATCACATCTCCGCCTGATTGAAGCATGCCAAAGGCATGGCCAGGGCTTGTCAATAAAGATAAACATGTCCGCATGATTTCAAGATGGTCCCTGCATGTCTGTATCCAGCAGCTGACATGTCCATGTGTGTACTTATTTCAGGACACAAATAGGCAGCAGAAAAGTGCTCATTTTGGCAAAGCAGTACTTGCTAAAGTAGAAGAGATTGCTCTCTCGCTGGCCCATTAATTTTCATATTGTCAAAAACACTTCCAGGTAAATAAGCAGAGTTTTTATTCTGATGTTGTGGCTCCGCTTAAAAAATGGCAGACCTGGGGCTTGCAAACGCCTTCACATCCACAGCCATATTCTGAACTCCCATCGTGGATACGTCCATGACTCAGGGACTGGCAATGCCCATATCTGACATGATGTGCATGTTCCTAGAATCGCATGAAAACTTGCACATATCTGGAGTCTTAGCCTGCACAGGCCCATTTGCATTTCTTTAGCGGACACTTGGTTTGCAGTTTGTCGTGCTGTGAGGGCTTGCATGCATCAGTGATGCTGAGAGCTAAACTATCGGTAGTTTAACTACTGGCAGGGTCTCCCAAGATGGGCAGGTCTCAGCTGAGGTGCCAGACCAAGACAAACCACCCAACTGGGCAGCAGCAGAATGGGACAGTGTTGACGGCGGAGGATCACATTTTTGTGACAACGGCAACAACACCAAACTTAAACTGCGCGGAAGAAAGGCCCGGCAATCTACTTCTGTATCTTGCCATGAAAACCCAATGGATAGTTACAACAAAACAAATTGTGCTATGGTGCTGGAAGATGAGACCCCCAGGTCAGAAGGCACTCAACTAGCTACTGGGGAAGAGCTGAAGACTTTTCAGAGTAAAGCCAGCATTTATGATGTGGTAGGATCAAAGCCCTTGGGAAGTCTGACTGCTGATGTAGCTGCGCATGAAATGAGAGTCAGAAGCTGTAAAGATGTCTTACACATTGGAACATGGAACGTACGAAGCATGAACCAAGGGAAGTTGGAGGTGGTCAAGAATGAAATGGAACGTGTACAACTTGATCTGTTGGGTGTCAGCGAACTGAAATGGACTGGCATGGGGCACTTTGCATCAGATGATCACATGGTCTACTATGCTGGAAATGAAAGACAAAGAAGAAATGGTGTTGCATTTATAATAAAGAAGAAACTTGCAAGAACTGTAATGAAATACAATGCAGTCAGCGAACGCTTAATCTCTATTCGTCTACGAGGATTGCCTATCAACACAACTATAATTCAAGTATATGCCCCAACAACAGCTGCAGAAGAGAATGAAATTGAAGAGTTCTATGAACAAGTACAAGCTGAAATTGACAGAACATGCAAACAGGATATCCTGATAGTCATGGGTGACTGGAACGCAAACGTTGGCAACAAAGAAGAAGGCAAAGTAGTTGGAAAATATGGACTTGGCAACAGAAATGAAGCTGGAGAAAGACTGATAGAATTCTGCAAGACCAATGATCTATTCATCTCAAACACCTTCTTCCAGCAACACAAGCGGCGACTGTACACATGGACTTCACCGAATGGATTATATAAAAATCAAATTGACTACATATGTGGAAGTCAACAATGGAAAAGCTCGGTAACATCAACAAAGACAAAACCTGGAGCTGACTGTGGTACAGATCATCAACTACTAGTATGCAAACTCAAGCTAAAGTTGAAAAAGAGCAAACCACTCATGAATGCAGCAAAATATGACCTTGAGAATATACCACTGGAATTTAAAGACTGCCTGCAAAATCGATTTGCTGCTTTAGATACAAATGACAGAGCTCCGGAAGAGTTATGGAATGACATCAAGAAGGTTGTGTTGGAAGAAAGCGAGAAGTCTCTACAAAAGGTGAAAAAGCAAAAACGGCCAAAATGGATGACGGAAGAAACTCTGAAAATTGCCCAGAAACGCAGAGAAGCTAAAGCCAGAGGAGAAAGAAAGACAATCGCAGAACTCAACAGAGATTTCCAACGTGCAGCAAGACAGGACAAGGAAAAGTACTACAATGACACTTGCAAGGAAATAGAAGCAGAAGCTATTAGAGGAAGAACAAGATCGGCTTTCCTAAAGCTACGAGAGTTAAAGGAAAAGTTCCAGCCTCGAATTGGAATGTTACAAGATGCTCAAGATTCTATGTTGAATGATGCTGAGAAGATCAAGAAAAGGTGGAAGGAATATACAGAGTTTTTATATGATAAAGATCAAGTGGACCAACAGCCGTTTCAACCTGTACCTTATGATTGGGAACCATTGGTGATGAAAGAAGAAGTTGAAGCAGCATTGAAAGCCTTATCAAAGAACAAAGCACGAGGCATTGATAGCATTCCCATAGAAGTATTGCAGCAATCTGATGCAGCTGTTACCGTACTCACAAGGCTCTGCCAAGAAATATGGAAGACAACATCATGGCCAACTGACTGGAAAAGATCTGTGTTTATACCAATACTAAAGAAAGGTGATCCAACTGACTGTGGAAATTATCGCAAAATCGCTCTGATCCCACATGCCAGCAAGATTCTACTGAAGATTATTCAAAAGAGACTACAACCATACCTGGAACAAGAACTACCTGAATTGCAAGCAGGGTTCAGGAAAGGGCGAGGAACGAGAGACATCATTGCGGATGTGAGATGGATCCTTGAAAAGACTAAAGAATACCAAAAGGATATCTATTTGTGCTTTATCGACTATAGCAAGGCTTTTGACTGTGTAAACCATGAGAAACTCTGGGCCACATTAAGAAGCATGGGTATACCAGAACACCTGATCGTTCTCTTGCGCAATCTGTACATTGATCAAGAAGCAACAGTTCGAACGGAACAAGGAGAAACAGAATGGTTTAAAATAAGCAAAGGTGTAAGACAAGGCTGCATACTTTCCCCCTACCTGTTTAATTTATATGCAGAACAAATCATCAGAGAAGCAGGATTGTATGAAGACAACAGAGGTGTGAAGATTGGTGGAAGACTCATCAACAACCTTCGCTATGCTGATGATACCACATTACTGGCTGAAAGTGAAGATGATCTGAAACATTTGCTTCTCACAATCAAAGAACATATTCTAAAAATGGGCCTGCACCTTAATGTAAAGAAGACAAAGATCATGACAACTGGCATAATCAACAGGTTCATCGTTGAAGGAGAAGAAATTGAAATTGTGAACAACTTTAACCTACTTGGATCAACTATCAATAAAGAAGCAACAAGCAGTCAAGAAATCAGACTACGCATTGCTCTTGGCAGAATGGCTATGAAAGACCTAGATAAGATTCTCAAGAGCAGAGATGTCTCTCTCCATACAAAGATTCGACTTGTTCAAGCCATGGTATTTTCAATAACATCATATGGGTGTGAAAGCTGGACAGTGAAAAAGATAGACAGGAAGAAAATTGATGCCTTTGAATTATGGTGCTGGCGGCAAATACTGTGTATACCATGGACTGCCCGAAGAACAAACCAGTCGGTACTAGAGGAGATCAAACCTAAGCTTTCTTTAGAAGCTCATATGACAAGACTTCGACTTTCATACTTTGGACACATCATGCGAAGAGAGAGATCATTAGAGAAAGACATTATGCTTGGCAAGATAGAAGGTCAACTCAAAAGAGGAAGGCCAGCAATGAGATGGATCGATACAATAACAGCAGCTAAGCAGCTACGGGTACCAGTCTGTCAACAATGAGCCGCCTGACTGAAGACCGAACACAATTTAGAATAGCTATCCAGAGGGTCGCCATGAGTCGACTCCGATTCGACGGCACTTAACAACAACAACAAGCGGACACTTGTATCCGTTAGGGTGGAGATGGCTATATTTTAGAAGGTACATATGCGTGCCCATCTTCACAGCTGCCCCTCCTATGGGATTTCATATGTTTTGACTTGGACATCCCAAATCAGAGCCAGACATCCTTTCTAAACTGTGCCCTTCACATATATTTAAAAGGTTTCCTGTAGGCACTCTTGTTTTGGTTAGAAAACAATTCTCTGGACAATCTGAAATCACATTATTCAGTAAAACTCAAGAAGGCTCTAGACTAGACTAAGCTAATTCAACAAAGCAGAACGAAATGCCAACAAAGGCGACAACTTTAGAATAACAGCGACTTCTGGAAGAGCAGAGGCTGAAGGTTAGATAAACAACTGCTGTAATTCTGCCAAGAAGAATTAGAGAGTTTAGACTAGAACCTAAGGGCTACTGGAAACTTCGGAAAAACCCCAATAGAAAGATTTCAAGATCGGTTCTGGCTCCTGCATTAATATGTCCAGATAATCTGCACTTAACCATCAAACACTCTGCTTTAAGAATTTGTTTATTCTCATGTTTTCATTTGCATGTTTGACTTATTTGTGGGTTAACATATCTAAACGGAGCCTTATTTATAGACGATTCACTTCTCGTAGATTAAGGATTCTGCTGAGATCTGTGTGTCATCGGAAAATTTCTGAAGTAGCCCCTGACCTATAGATAGTAATTTTCTAACAGGATGTCTAGGTTGTAAGGACAGGCCAGTGCCTATTTTTACTTTATTTTATAAAGACAAGTGAAGACACATTTTAGAAAAGTTGTATAGGTGCAATCTTGGGCATCCAAGTCAAAACATCCAAAATTCCATGGGAGAGGCAACGCTAAAGGTGGGCATGTGTATTTTCTAAAATCGGCTTTTCTTCACCTAAACGAAAAGCATTTCTTCAGATAGAAAGACACAGGGACGTGCAGATCATACCCCAGCCACATGCAGGTTTCAAGGTAATTTTAGACTCCTACATGTGTGTGATATGGATGGCGGTGCGTCCAGCAACATAGATGCGCTCATGATGGTATTGTAGAACAAGCACATGTATCCAGGGCCGTACCAAGGGCTGTGTGAGTGGTGTGGCTGCACAGGGCACCAGCATAGATGTGGGCACTGATATCATCACTGGGCTTCCAGGTTGCTCAAAAAGAGTGAGTGGCTGGATGTGGCTGGCTGGAAGGGGGCACCAGATTCGTTAGTCACACAGGGTGCATTTCTGCATATGTCCCTCGCCAAATACACATCCCGGATTGCCATTTTGCAAGTGGAGATGTGCAGTGGCATGGTAGCCATGAACAAGGTCTGTTTGCCTGTCTTGATTAGATGTAAGCTCTTATAAACAGGAGCTGTCTCTTACGTGTCACTGTAGAGCACTGTGTATGTCTTGTAGCACTATATAAATGATAAGTAGTAGGCAGTAGCAAGTTTAAGTGATTATCTTCATCGGCAAGTTATTAGGCCTTAGCAGTAGACTGATTATGTCCTTGCAGTTCACCTTGAGGTGAACACTAACAGTCCCTTATACTTATTGGGTATGACTGTATTGGTTCAGGTGTCCCTGATCCCCAAGCAGCTTTAAACAACTGAGCAACTTTAACTAGCTAAAATAAATCTTTACATCTAAGATGCAGACAGCAATATAGCAGAGAGATGGGGGCTAGCCAGTCTTTTGCACTGAGTGTTACATGTATGATTTTCTCCCACCTGATGAGAGGTCTTATGTGTGCACTAAGTGCAAAGAGCTCTTTGCACTCAGAGAACGAGTCTGAACTCTGGAGGGTAGAGTAGTGGACTTGGATGAGCTTAGACAGAAAGGTATATAGACAAGCTTCTCTCCTGCCATGGAGGAGAGAGGCCACGCGAAAGGAGAGCATCACCTTGGTGTGGAAGGAAGTGATCCTGTAGCTAGGACCAGTTGCCCATGAGATGTAATACTCTCTTGCACCGAGGATGTGTCTTCAAGGTCATGTGCCCATGAGGAAAGGGTTAGGATGGCTGTTATATTTTGGTGATTCAATCATTAGGCATGTATATAGCAGGGTGCTAGTGGACGTGAGGATCGCCTGGTTATTTGTCTGCCTGGTGCGAAGGCAGAGGACCTCATACACCATCTTGACAAGGTTTTAGATAGTGCTGGGGAGGAGCCTGCTATCTTGCTACACGCTGGTACCAATGACATAGGAAAGTGTAGGAGAGAGGTTCTAGAAGCCAAATTGAGGCTTTAGGTACAAAGATGAAATCCAGAACTTCCAGGGTAGGACCCAAGAAGCAGGCAGAGCAAGACTCCGGAGCAAGGTGGTACAAGGAGAGTTATGATATATAGCAATGAATGAAAGGTTAAATATAATTTGTATCTCAGAGACCTGGTGGAATTAGGATAACTAATCGGACACTGTGATACCAGGCTATAAACTATATTGCAATAATAGGGTAGATCACATTTATTTATTTATTTATTTAACAGTTTCTTCTATACCGCCCCTTCCAGAGATCAGGGGCGGTTCACATTAAACAGTGAACAGAACATTTGTATACTTCTGTATACATTTACAAGGAACGTTATGTTTTAACTATATACAAGTGTAATTACAGGGAATATGTTTTGAACGTTAACTATAACAGTACATTGGTTGAGGGCTGGCTCTATATGTTAGAGAAGGCATTGAGTCAAACAAGATAAAGGCTTTTCAGGAGACAAAATATTTATTTATTTAACTAGGCTTATAGACTGCTTTTCTACCAGTCAAAGTGGTGTACATTCAGGTACTGTATAGATATTTTTTCCTTGTCCCCAAAGAGCTCACAATCTATGGTTTTGTACCTGAGGCAATGGAGGGTTAAGTGTTTTGGCCAGAAGGAGCACCTGTGAGACTAGAAAACCCGTCCTTCCAGCCCAAGGTTGCTGTCTTCTAGTAGGATTTGAACCTCTGGTCCTCCAGCCCAAGGTAACTTGCCCCAACCACTAGGCCACTCCTCCCTCTACACTGTAGAATCGTCTATGGATAGAAATTCTATATAAAAAGGTGAAGGGAATAGCAGTGGGGGTGTACTACCATCTTCATGGACAGAATAAACAGACAGATGATGAAATGCTGACAGAAATTAGAAAAGTTGGCAAAGTTTACAACATAGTATTAATGGGGGATTTCAAGTACCCTGATATTGACTGGGTCAATGTCATATCAGGACATGCTAAAGAGATAAAGTTTTTAAATGAAATAAATGACTGCTTCATGGAGCAGCTCATTCAGGAACCGAAAACATCAATTTCTTAATCCCCCTACTACCTCCCTAAGGAATGTATGATAGTGACCATTCACAACATCCTTAAGGAGGCGCAGATGAGAACATGGGAGACCTGTCCTCTCTTTAACGTGTTAGTAAGAAGGCTGACTCAATGTAGAGAGTCGAAAAGGCATCCAGATTAAGAAAACAATAATTACTATTTAAGGAATAGTTTCTGACCTTGCTTTCCAGACATACATGAAAGAATGGGATAGGAAATTAGGAATGAGATTTAGTTATGACCCATTGATGGACTAGCTCAGAGCAAGACGGACAGTGACAGCCAAGGCTTATAGGCTAGACACAGAGCTAAAATGCTGAAAGATACAACAGGTGAGATTTGCTGATGATAGAAGACCAGACATGGCAAATCTAGAATACATATACTGCAATTCAATAGTCTGATCACAAGCTGCACCAGAAGAAGAATTAGAAACTGATTTTAGCAGACAATATGAACATTAAAAATGTTTCAATATAAGCATGAACAAGAGCTTCAGGTCTTTCCAAAGTTAGTAATATATCAAGGTGACCTTGCCAAAGTGTGATAAGCCTATCTGAAGAACATTGATAACAGGCTAAGAGCAGAATTAGGGTGCTTTTAGTGATAAACAGAATAGACATTACTTGCTGTTGCATTACGAAATTGAACATAACAAAGAAGTCAGCAGCTGTATAGCCTTGTGGTAAGCCAAATCAGGAAAATGCAAATCTGCCCTTGAACTGTGTAAGAATATATTTTCTTCAGGATGACTGAGACACAAATTGAAACATTTAAACCAGACATTTCAATTTATGCCTATATTCAGCGACAGGGTTGTTGCAAATGTGGAGCCCGATTCTGAAACGGGCACGTCTGGGCCCCGTGCACATCCCCAGATAGGACATGCATAAAGAGGCCTGATTCTACAACCCCACGTACACACACACACACGGGGTTGTAGAATCGGCATGTGGCTGTGCCCGGTGAAGCACGTCTAATTGGTGGCCTATCAGCCTGTTGTGCCACATGCATGTGTAGGCCATGCGCACACTGCTCGTGAAGCCCCAGCCGCCCCGTGCCCTTGTAACCCTGAAAACATACCCAACCCTATGTCCTGCAGACCACGTGCAACCGGATTCAGGAAGAAGGCCCCCCACCAAACATAACGCACACATCAACATGGCTACCAGGCAGCCCAACTTTAGTGAGGTAGAGACGAGGCTGCTGGTGACCATAGTTGTCGAGCAGGAGGAGACTCTCCTCCCCCACCAAGCAGAGGCAGCCAGCCCACACAGCAGCACGCAGGAGCTGGGAACATATCAGGACCACCCTCGCCCAGTAAATACATCACAACACAGACAACAAACCTGGAAGCAGAGAGAAGTGGGAAGGCTGCAGCAGCACCCAGGTTGGCACAGAGACATGCATGCACCAAGGTGAAGAAGAAGGGCAGGGGAAGTCAGGATCTGCCCCAGGCAGAAAGCAGGCAGGCATGCTGCAGTGACAGGACAGCACAGCACAGACAGAACAGCCCGACAACAGGGGCCCAGGAAACAAGGGAGAACAGGATGCATGCAGGCCCACAGTGAAGGCACAGGGGGACACAGAGACATATGGAAGAGACACACATAGCAGAGAGCAGTTCCAGAATGTCAGCCACATCCTCAGGTCACACAGATGCCCCCTGAAGAGGCAAAATAAAAGGGCTCTGTACATGCCCTGAAGTGGGAGGTGAACCTAGGCTGTGGACACCGTCTGGAGGGTCCCAGGGGTGAGAGTGGGTCACTGTGTGTCCGCAGCCTACCACCTGTGCATGTGCACCCCCAAAGGTGGAGGGGTCCCTGCTGGAGAGTGTGTCAGGGCACCGTATGTCTGTCTGGTGCCCCTGCCCTGTGCTTGGCCCACGGCAGGCATACCCCTGGGTGGTGGTAGATGGGGCTGCATGACATACCACCATGTACAGGCCTGCAGCCGCCACCCTGGTCACCTGCCTCCATCCCCCACTGTATGCATGGGGCCACTGGGCCTGCTGAAGGGAACCGGGGTGGGACTCATGTGGAGGGTGTGTGTTGGATGGCTGGGATCAACCCCCGGATGGAAAGGGACAGGGCGTACCATGCCCATGTATGTGGGGGGTTCACAGGGGGGTGCCTCATGCATACCCCCAGCGTGGTGGTGGAGGGCATGCCACCCCCCCCCCATACGTGCCCAGTGGCACCCCCATGACCAGGAGGCCGACACACAAGGCCCCGGGGTCATGGGGAGAGGGCCAACATCACCTGCCCAGCAGACATACCATCGTGCGGTGCATCCTTCCTCCCAGTCCCAGGGTGTCTGTGCATATGCCCACCTAACAGCCATCCACCACTGATGTGGTGCCCCTCGAAACGCACATGGATCCCTGACCACCTCAGGATGTAGGTGTCATGGCAGGAACCTGGTAATCTTCTTTGTATCGCTGCACATCTACGTAGCTATGTTTCTTTGCCCTACAACAGTCCCTCAGTTCTGCTCCCTGTATCTTCTGCATGCATCTTGTATTTGTCCTGTCTGTGGTGGCGCCACTTCAGACTCGACCTGTCACATCCATTCACCTCTATAGGACTCAGTGCAAGGCAGAGCTGAATCTTTTCTGTCAGAGCTTTATACCTGGTTTCAGCAGGTCTAACGTAGATGTTTCCAGATTACATTTCATACGTACATGGCCTGTTTGGGAATAAGCTTTCTACGTTTCGGCGGCTCACCATGCCCCTGTTCCGCCCTTTTCCGTCCACATTCTTCCCATGCTAATGCCCATGATGTGCATGTCCACAGCGTTTCAGAATACGGTGGGGAATGTATTCGGCACTTACATGTCCACACCGCACATGGACAGCCCTTATTCATGTTCTAGAATGACCCCCATAGTGGGGTATTTTAAATAAACTTTCAGCTTTATGCCCTCCACCCCCGCCCCCCCCCCCCCAAGTGCATTATAGAAGTTTCAGTCCTATGGCTGCGCTTAAATCTTGACTGACATAAATGAAGAAAATTTAAGACTACTTGGAGAAAATATTTTTTCACGCAACGCATAATCAAAGTTTGGAATTTGTTTCTGGAGGATGTAGTAAAAGCTGTTAGTGTAGCTAGGTTTAAAAGAGGTTTGGACAAGTTACTGGAGGAAAAGTCCATAAACCATTATTAAAGTGGACTGAGGAAGTTCACTGCTTACCCCTGGGATAAACAGCATGGAATCTGTATACCTTTTTCGGAACCTGACAGGTACTTGTGACCTGGATTGGCCACTGTTAGAAGGATACTGGGCTTGATGGACTTTTGATCTGATCCAGTATGCCATATCTTATGTTCTTATGTACCTGTATGAAATGTCCAATCTCGCCATAAACCTCAAAAAAACAGAAGTGCTATTTGTAACCAAGGACCAAACCTTCACACCCCCCTCCCTCCTCCCCCCCCCCCCCCCACCATTCATCACTCCAGGCGCAACTAAAATAAAAGTCCAAACACATGTAAAATATCTAGGAGTCATCCTTGATCAAACACTTTCATTTAAACAGCATGTTGCTAAAGCCACAAGATCAGTATTCTTCAAAGCCAAGATGGTACAAAGGCTCAGACCACTCATAGACCCTCAGTTATGCAAGCAATGACCCTACCACACTTAGGGGCTTGTTTACAAAGCCGCGGTAGTGGTTCGCGATCGCGATCGCAGCCGCGGCCCAATTGAAATCAATGGGGCCGCGGCTCCGATTACGATCGCAAACCGCTACCGCGGCTTTGTAAACAAGCCCCTTAGACTATTGTAATGCAATCTACCATGGACTCACGGCCACCACCATCAACCCACTTCGAACTGCCCTCAACACAACGGCAAGAATCATTCAGAAGGTAAAGAAGCATGACCACATCACTCCTGTCCTAAGAGAACTCCATATTCTCCCCCTAGAAGCACGAATAAAATATAAAACACTGATTGTAATAGATAAAGCTCTTCACCAACAGCCTCCATCTTATCTACAAACAATGCTAACCCGGACGAACTCTGGAAGACCAACACGACAGTCCATGAACAATACACTCATTGCGCCGCATGACAGAACAAAATTTAATCATCAGATACGTAACCGTGCATTCGACCTCTATGCACCCTCACTTTGGAACTCCCTTCCAACTCAAGTCCGCTGCAACAACGACCTGTCTACACAGTAACATAGTAAATGACAGCAGATAAAGACCAGTATGGTCCATCTAGTCTACCCAGTAAGATGTCAAGAGTAGGTTCACCTGCCGCTCCATGCAGGCCAACCCTCCCCATGTCTTTGCTTTAGGGGGAACCCACCGCTCCGTGTAGGACACCCCTGTATGTTGAGAAATTTAGTTAGTTAAGTTTATTTTGATTTTATCCCGTTGCTCTAAAGGGATCCACTGTGTCTGTCCCATGCTATTTTGAATTCTGTCACTGTGTTTGCCCCCACCACCTCCATCGGGAGGGCATTCCAAGCATCCACCACCCTTTCCGTGAAAAAGTATTTCCTGACATTCCCTTTCAATTTACCCCCTTGCAGCTTCATGTCATGCCCTCTAGTTTTACAGCTTCCCCGTCTTTGGGTTTGTTTGTTCATTATTTCTCTTTAAGTATTTAAAGGTCTGAATCATATCTCCCTTATCCCTCCTCTCCTCCAGAGTATACATATTTAGGTCTTCAAGTCTCTTTTCATAAGGCTTCTGACGCATTTAGAAAGCAGATAAAAACCCTTCTCATCCAGGAGCACCTAGGGTCGACACAGAACAGCACCCAATGAAGTTCTCCAAGGAGGACTAAGACAACAGAGAAAGCCAGAACTGTAAATAAATCCGATCTATGAATGTGACTGTAGAGAGAATCAGAAATGGAACCATGACTGAAGACATCTCGTGAAAATGTAAATACAGTATGTTATACTGCCCCTGGTGATGGTATACCCCTTTCCCTCCTGTAATTGCAAATAACCTTGTTCAATGTATCCCCCTTGTTTACTGTAAACCGTTTTGACCCAGTGAAAAGCGGTAATAAACACAGCTAAATAAATAAATAAATATGCTTTTTTGAGTGGTGAAAGTAACTAGGGGTCTGAGAGAGCTTACTCTTCTCTTCTGTTCAGGTCTTCAGTTGCCTATTTGTGCAAAGGGATGAGTATAGACGTAGACATGTCCGCTGCCAGGTTTAAATGTGCAGCGCCATTCTAATATCGGGCGCACACATGCCCAATACCTCCGGCATACCCCCTTGTGACATAGATGTGATTGTCCTGAACATGTGTAAGCTCAGGGCACTGTAAGATGGCTCTTGGGACATCGATATGATTTGCACATCTGAATGGGCATTTTCAGACATGAGAATCACAAATAGCACTTCTAAAATGACCCTATAGGCTCCAATAAAAAACTAGAACAAATCCTGCAGAAATGGTGCCTAGATGGAAGGCGCGGACCACACCTGCTCTCATGAAGGCAGAAATGTTTGTGTGCATTTTATGCTTAAAACCACCCATAAATCATGACTCTGTGCACATAGTAACATAGTAAATGATGGCAGATAAAGACCAGCATGGCCCATCCAGTCTGCCCAGCAAATATACGGCAAGAGTAGGTGCACCCGTCACTCCGTGCAGGCCACCCCTCCCCATGTCTTTGTTTAGGGGTGGATCCACCACTCCATGTAGGACACCCCTATTTGTTGAGAAGTTAGATGGTTCAGTTTATTTTGTTTTTATCCTGTTGCTATAAAGGGATCCGCTGTGCTTGTCCCTTGCTGTTTTGAATTCCGTCACCGTGTTTGCCCCCACCACCCATCGGGAGAGCATTCCAAGCATCCACCACCCTTTCAGTGAAAAAAATATTTCCTGACATTGCCTTTCAATTTTCCACCCTGCAGCTTCATGTTATGCCCTCTAGTTTTGCAGCTTCCCCGTCTGTGGAAGAGGTTTGTTTGTTCATCGTTCCTCTTTAAGTATTTAAAGCTCTGAATCATATCTCCCCTATCCCTCCTCTTCTTAATAAGAAGGGACCCAGGATATCAATGCTTGACCTAGTACAAGCATTGCAGAACCTGTGTCTTTTGGGGAAACTGCTAGGTACGTACGACCTAGATTGGCCACTGTTGGAAACAGGATACTGGGCTGGATGGACCTTGGTCTGACCCAGTATGGCATATCTTATGTTCTTATGTTCTCTCCTCCAAAGTGTACATATTTAGGTCTTCAAGTCTCTTCTCATAAGGTTTTTTTATGCAGGCTCCAAATCATTTTGGTCGCCTTCCTCTGAACAGTTTCCAGTCTTTTTACATCTTTTGCAAGATATGGTCTCCAAAACTGAACACAGTATTCCAAGTGAGGCCTCACCAGCGACCTGTACAGTGGCATAAGTACCTCTTCCTTTCTGCTGGTAATCCCTCTTTGTATGCAGCCCAATATCCTCCTGGCTTTTGCCACCGCCTTGTCACACTGTTTTATTTATTTATTTATTTATTGAGATCATCAGAGATAATCACCCCAAGGATTTTCTCCTGAACCATGCACACCAACCTCTCACCCCCTATTGCGTACATTTCCCTTGGATTTCTGCTACCTAAGTGCATGACACTTCACTTTTTCGCATTAAATCATAATTGCCAAGCATTAGACCATTCTTCCAACTTTTGTAGATTTTTCCTCATGGGGGAGTCCACTCTTGAAAATTTTTGTGTCATCTGCAAAAAGACAGACTTTTCCATTCAGTCCTTCAGCAATATCCCTCACAAATACATTGAACAGTGCCGGGCCCAGGACCAAACCCTGGGGCACCCCGCTAATCACCTTCCTTTCATCCGAGTGAGCTCCATGTACCATCACCTTCTGTCGTCTGTCAGTCAACCAATTTCTAATCCATTTCACCATCTTGGGACCCATCCCCAAGCTACTGAGTTTGTTGACAAGCCTCCTATGAGGAACAGTATCAAAGGCTTTGCTGAAATCCAGGTAGATGACATCCATCGCATGCCCCTGATCTAGTTCCTTGGTCACCCAGTCAAAGAACTCAATCAGATTTGTTTGGCAAGAACGTCCTTCAGTAAAACCATGTTGCCTCGGATCTTGCAACCTGTTGGTTTTGAGAAAGGTCACTATTCGCTCTTTCAGGAGCATCTCCATTACTTTTTCCGCCACCGAGGTAAGGCTCACGGGTCTGTAGTTTGACACTTCTTCCCTGTCACCACTTTTGTGTAGAGGTACGACATCAGCCATTCTCCAGTCCTGAGGAACCTCTCCTGTTTCCAAGGATCTGTTGAATACATCCTTTAACGGCCCTGCAAGAACCTCTCTGAGCTCTTTCAGTATCCTGGGATGTATCCCATCTGGTTCCATGGCTTTGTCCACTTTCAGTTTAGCAAGTTGTTCCAACACCTCGTCTTCTGTGAATGGTGTGGTATCTACTTCATTCCCATTTTTATATTTGGGAGTCACAGCTGGTCCATCTCCAGAATTTTCTTTAGTAAAAACAGAGCAGAAGTATTTGTTTAGCAATTTCGCTTTTTCTATGTCACTTTCCACGAGTCCTTTCCCAGCACTTCTGAGTCCTGCATTTCCAACTCTGATCTTCTTCCTTTCCCGAATATACCTGAAGAAAGCTTTGTCGCCACCGTTAACATCATGGCATTAAATTACACTCTGAGTGTGTGTACTCTACAGGTCAGTGTCAGCTTGCACCGCATGCACTTTTTGGTGTGACCTAATTTTATAGAAGTCCCTTTACAGGCCTAAAACTGCATTTCAGGTGTGACACTGTTTATAACACTACCCTCTCAAGGGGCAAGGAAAAGGTGCATTCTGATACACAGCAGTAGACTAAACCATGCAAGATTACATCAGGAGGTTTTCCTTCTAGAATAAGTCATCATGAGCGAAATGTCGGAATGATAGTGTACCGACGTTTCCTGTCTGTTCATCTCAAATTTGAGAAGCCGTTTTACTAAAGTGCGCTAAACAGTTAACACGCATTTTTGTGTTCAATAATTCCTGCTTGAATTTGCGGTAAGTTACTACAGCAGCATGACAATTAATCACATGCTGATTCGTGCAGTATAACTGCATGTTAGAGTGCAGAATAGGTAGGGTAGGGGTGGAGAGCGAGGAGACATGTTGCGCAAGGGTGGTTCACAAACCAATGCAAAAAAGTTAATGTTTGTAGAATCATTTTTCCACAAAGCTTATTTTTATTTATATTTTATTTTATTTTATTTATTTAGCATATATTTGTATACCGCTACTTCCAGCGATCAGGAGCGGTTTGATTATGTAACTGAGATTGTCAGATCAAAGACAAATTTCAAAAATTACAGCGTGATTTACAGGATTATATGACAAGGTTGTCAGATCAAAGGCAAAACATTTTCACAATATGTACAACGTGATTCACGGGATATGCACAACACACAGGAGGGGGAGAGAGGAAGATTTACATATATACATTTTACATTTGATTACATTTTGGTTCTGCAGATAATGGTTGAATTCATTACTGTTCAGGACATGTTGTAGGCCTGTTGAAATAAGTACGTCTTTAGTTTTTTTCTGAAGTCCATCAGGTCGTTGATTGAGCGCAGCTCAGGTGGGAGTTGGTTCCAGTATGTGGGTGCAGTATAGGAGTATGCTCTGTTGCTTGTGACTGTTTTAACTGATCTTATTCATTAGGGATAGCTTGCTTATCTGTGAAATTTCAGCCTGACTGCGAAATATTTAGAGGTCATCCCATTCTGAACATTTTATGGATGAGAAAAGGCATTTATGCATTGAAAATATTTCTTTTTAAGGCTCAGTTCAGGATGACTGAACTCAAGTCCAAGAATATCACAGATTTGGTTCTGTTTGTCAGTCTTGTTTACATCAGACAGTGGAATGAGGCATGCAATCCGAGCTCCTCTCAATGACATTGAATTTTTATCAGTTCTTAAGACTTACCCAAACCAGGCTGTTGCATTTTCAAGGCATTTCTGGATTTTGTTTGAACATTTGGTAGGCTTAGCCCTTTTTGATGACAGAGTCTCAGCAGAAAAAAAGAAAAAGATGGTACAGAACCTTCAACAGCCACCCTTATCAGACATTCCAATTGCCTGCTGTTTATTTCAGATGACATATTTTTTTTTTAGTTCTGTTGAGTCAGTGCTGACTCCTAGCGACCCAGCTGCCTCTGGGTTTTCTTGGCAATGTCTCACCGGAAATAGATTGCCAGGTCTTTTCTTCCAAGGCAATGGAGGGTAAAGTGACTTGCCCAAGGTCACAAGGAGTGCCAAATGACATGAAAACTGCCAAATGGGGTGACCTCTAAATGTTGTTTATTTTCATTAAAATTTTGTGTGTTTGTTATAAATATGATAAAGAACAAAACCAGCCTTATGGTACTACTACTACTACTATTTAGCACTTATATAGTGCTGAGCACGCAGCGCTGTACAGGTATGACTTGGATATAAAAATATACATATAATAGACAGCCCCTGCTCATCGGAGTCGTGCTCATCCGAGCTTACAATCTAATACTCATCCGAGTTTGCAATCTAATACAACAATACAAAGCGATAGCGATAGTCAGTTCGGTGGAAAGCATAATATGGTCTGTGTAATTCGGTCATGGGAGATTGATGGTAATCGGGTTAGGATAAGGGTGGAAGTCAGGATCTGAAGGCAACAGTGAAGAGGTGGGTTTTCAACTTGGATTTGAAGAGGGCCCGTAAGGGTGCTTGGCATATAGACATAGGTAGGTTGTTCCAGGCATGGGGTGCAGCGAGGTGAAAGGAGTGAAGGCGTGAGTTAGCTGTGCGAGTGAAAGGCCTAGATAGAAGTAGTTTGTTAGCGGAGCGAAGTTCCCGAGAGGGGATGTAGGGAGAGATAAGGGATGAGAGGTATTGAGGGGCCGCAGAGTGGATGCATTTATAGGTCAGTATGAGAAGTTTGAACTGTATGCGGAATTGGATGGGGAGCCAATGAAGTGACTTGAGAAGAGGAGTAATGTGGGCATGGCGAGACTGGCGGAATATTATGGAGAACTGAAATCTGTTAGTTTGTTTTTTGGACCACCCTATTGTCGTGCGCTGTCAATTTTGCTATTAGCATAAATGCAGCTAACGCCACCTGAGTAGGTAGAGATAAAGGCACACACAGTAATAGCGCCATACGCTAAGATACTCATCCGCATGTTAACTGCTGGGAACATGCTGGCCACAGCCCCGACAGTTACTGCAGAGGCTTTATGCTTCGTTATTGCACTAAATGTGCCTTAGGTGCAAAACCCTAAAGCGCTTTAGTAAAATAAGCTTTCTACGTCTTTGGAGCTCAAAAAGCCAGAGATACATTACACGCATGCAAGCAATTAATTACTCTAATCTGCGAATGCCCTATGACTCTACAGTCCAGGCCTGCTCCTGAAAATGCATTTTATGGCTTTCCTGGAGGCATGTACAGGTGTGTGTACAGGCATGGCCCAGTGGAGGTGGTGGAAATAAGAATAGGGAATTGAGGAACATTTAGGACAAGAACAGAGGATCTGTGAGGGAGAGGATGGGATTGTAGAGCCTAATAATTGCTGTGACTGGCAGACTGGAGAGGCTGAATGGTTTGTGAGCAACTGGAGTACCGCCTAATGCATGGAATGATTTGCATAGAGAGGTTCATGGGAACTACACACATCAAATGCCCAGATTTCTTAATCACGGGTTCCAGAGTCTAAAGAAATTTGTCTTATTGCAATTTAAACATCACATCCAGGATGGTTAAATTTAACAAAAAGAAATACTTCACCAGGAAGGTCCTAAATAAACAAAATATAACCCACAGGAAAAAGCCCAGCCCAACACCACCGCTGTTGCAAAGGAAGTCTGCCTTATAAGACCTTAACAGCGACACCAGTCCCTTCCTAAACCCAATGGGTCAACCTAAAGATAGCAACTGAGAGCTTTATTCTGCTGATTAAGGTTGAGCTATGATTCTGGGCATCTTTTCTCAGTCCCCAATGAGATGACATGCTGGGCTTTGTATGGAAATTCCTCTACACATATGAACTTAATCCATATAGAGGCCCCTGTCCCATGATATCATACAGGACAGCATTGGTCACAGTTATTCAAAAAGACAGGGTATGCAAGGAAAACATTCTCCTCTCTTCCAGTTTTAACAAACAGCACTAAGTCATATCTGTTGAGCATGGGAACATCACAGCACAACATGTCACCCACTGAAAATTCTCCAAAAGCATCTTCAGATAAACTCAAGCACAAACATATTTATTCCAAGGGGACTGAAGGAATAAGCAATTACCTCATTTCCTCCTGACATCGTAGGTCTCTTGCTGATGGTCTTTGTTCTTATACTAATCTCCCTCTTGATAGCTCACTTTTTTTGAACAGTTTTATTTATGCTATTTTTCACAATAATACAAGCATTAAAAATACTTGAAGGAAATGTAAGTACCAAAAGTGACTACTGCAGCTGGAAACAGATCTGCACTTGAAAATATTTATCTTCTGGAATGTACTCTAAATCTTGGGGAAAAAGAGAATTCTTGGGGTTAAAGCTGATAAATCTATGTATTTTAGAATTCAGTGGTTTTGCTGAGTCAGTCAGTACCACCAGAGAGCTTTTCATTTAAATCAAATCAGAGTATAACTTAGCATAGAAAGTAAAAGAGAGTAAATAGTCATGGAAATAAATTTGTTTCTAGAGAGCTTTTTTATTTAAATCACATCAGAGTATAGTTGAGCATACAAGTAGAATAAATAGCCTCTAAAAGAAATAAACTAGTTTCTAGAGACCTTCCAGTTAGGAGGCAAAAGATCTGTGAAGCTGTCTTAAATAGGTGTTAAAGGCAAGTGACAGATCAAAAGGGCACTTTGAAAGGCTCACCTCTATCAAACCAAGGGCTGTGTGAATTACACAGGAAATTGGCAAGATTTTACCTTAGAAGCACAGGTCAGGGCACTGTGTAGGAAGGTGAAATTAGGCTTTACCTGCTAATTGTCTTTCCTTGAGTTCCCTCCAGGCCAGTCCACGAATGGGTAGTCAGCCCCCCTCCAGCAGCTGAGAACCGAACAAGACAGAGTCTTGCTGATGTAGCTTCAGAGCTCCTCCTACCTTTTCTGACTTCAGTCTTCTTTTGACAAAGTATCTAACTAACCCAAAAAACAACAACATGGTACTAACACAATACATTCCAAATTTCAGAACAAGCACCTGCTAACCTCCAGAACAGAAGAAGGATGAAGAGCACTCCCCTCTCCACCTTGTCTCCCAATATACTATAACTGTCTATCCCGAGCAGGGTAACTCTGAATGGGGCTACTGCCCCGCCAGCCGTGAGCACCCAGAAACATACCCCGACTTGGAGCTATGACAGCAGACAGATATTGCCACCATTGCTACATTGAATGCTTATACAGGCCAGACACACCCTCAATACAGACCTTTCCATTGACAACTAATTGGGTAGGCCATGAACTGGCCTGGAGGGAACTCAAGGAAAGACAATTAGCAGGTAACGACTAATTTCACCTTCCTTATCATCCCTCCAGGCCAGTCCACAAATGGGACGTACTAGAGCAGTACTTAAACTTGGGAGGGACCCGCCAGTCTGGCCCAAAGCACAGAAGCCCTCAGAACTACATCACCTGCTGCCTGCACATCTAGATGGTAATGCCTAGAAAACGTGTGAAGTGACAACCAGGTTGCCACTCTACAAATGTCCACGGGAGGAACCATACAGTGCTCTGTCCAAAACCTTGCCTGACCTCTGGTCGAATACGTTCTCAATCCCACAGGTGGAATCTGCCTTTGAGCCACATAAGCTGAACAAATGGCCTGCTTCACCCATCGAGCTATCAACGCCTTGGAAGCCGCCTCCCCTTTCCGAGGGCCACCAAATAGAATGAACAAATGATCCATCTTATGAAAAGAACTAGGGCCCTTAAGATATCTCTTCAGGACTCTATGGACATCTAGTTTGTGAAGCTCTCCTTCAGGCCCCCCTAGGTGCAGGAATGCCGGCAGAGAAATGGAATGATTCAAATGGAACCAAGACACCACCATCGGCAGAAAAGATGGTACAAGTCTCAAAACCACTTTCTCCCGAGAAAAAAGCAAGAACGGTTCCCAACAAAAGAGCGCTTGGAGATCAGAGACCCATCACGCCGAACAAAGCAGCACCAAGAACACTGTTATCAGAGTAAGGTCCTGGAGCGATGCTTTCAAGAGAAGCTCAAAAGGTGCCTCCGCTAAAGCCTCCAGAACCAAGTTTAGTTCCCAAGGTGGGACCACCGACCGCAAAGGATGGTGCACACTGCTCAAAGGAAATGCACCACATCGGGGTGGCCACCAGCAACCGACCCTTCATATGCCCACGATAACAAGCAAGGACCGCTATCTGCACATTCAAGGAGCTAAGTGCCAGGCCCTTTTCCAGGCCCCGCTGTAGAAACATTAAAATATTGGGAAGCGAACACTCAAAGGGATTTACCTGCTGGGTAAAACACCAACCCTCGAACACACCCCAAACTCTGACATAGGCAAGCGTTGTCGAACGCTTTCTGGATCCTAGCATTATAGAAATGACATTCACGGAATATCCCCAATGACTTAACCTTGACTGCTCAAGAGCCACGCTGTAAAAGAAAATCTCTCCACCTGCGGCATCAGCATTGGCCCTTGCACCAAAAGACTGATCCTCTTGGGAAGCCATCAAGGATGATCAATCAGGAACCGAGTGAGATCCGCATCCTTGTGCCACTCTATCCTCTGTAGCAGATGTCCAATTAGTGCCCAACGTGGAAAGACATACAACAGTTCCTCTGCTGGTCATGTTTGCATCAGGGCATCGAGCCCCTTGGACATGTGCTCTCTGCGTCTGCTGAAAAACCGGCCTGCCTTGGTGTTGGTCATTGTGGCCATGAGATGCATGATGGGCACACCCCATCTTTCTGTGATATCATGAAAAACACCCGTGTTGAGCTCCCATTCCCCAGGATCCAACGTGTGCCAACTGAGGCGCCGATAAAGCTGCAAGATGCTCCTCTGCCCAATGCAGAAGCACTTGACTCTCTGCCACCAGGGTCGCACTGCCCATGTCCCACTGCCGGTTGATATCTGCCACCATTGTTGCACTGTTGGAGAAGACTCGAACTGCCTTCCCTTCCAACAATCCCCTTAAACTCTGCAGCGCCAAAATCACCGCCCTCATTTCGAGTCGGTTGATCGACCAAGATGCTTCCTCGGGGAACAAGCAGCCCTGGGTGACTTGAAAAAGGCAATGTGCTCCCCATCCGGAGAGGCTGGCATCCGTGGTGACCAGGATCCACTGTGGTGGATCCAACGGCATTCCTGCCCTTGGGTGAGTTCCCACACTGTGTAATGTTTTGACGGAATTGTGTAAGTTTGCTAGCCGCTGCAAAGGTATTGGTATTCTTTAGTACACAATCTATTTAATAAGGCTCTATTTCATGCGATACGTTAAACTACAGTTTCTACATTTAAGTGCAATCTTCACTTCCTTGTGGTTTTAAAAGCTTGGCTTTTTTATGGTTTAGATGACATTTTTACTGTTAGTGCCGTACAGTCAATCATTTATTGATAGTTCAGCTGTTTAACATGTATAGTTGATAGTTTGTGCAAACCTTCATACTGATATAAAGGTAGAACCTTTTCTTGTTCACCTTAAAAGGTTTTTATTGCACATATATAATAAATGTGATCTCTTAATTTACACGCCGCTCTCTTTTTAAACCTATCGTTGTGATTTCTAAGCTTCTCCTTGTTTAAACGTTCTACACGTAGCACTGGTCTTTTTATCATCAGAAACCATGTGTCAATTTATTATTACCTTACTGGGTAGTAAATTTTTATATATTATTTTATGATGTTGTTTTAACAATATGATCAAAAATTTCCATGTTTTATTTTTATCGGTTCCCTCTCTTCCTGATTCGCTCCTGCTACCACCTTTTTTCCTCCCTTTTGGAAATGATATCCTTACCTTTGGTCTCTTTTATGGTTATGGTTTAGATACACTTGTTATTTGTAATGTTTCTCTTTTTTTATTTTTATATACATTTCTTTTAGCTTTGTACAGGAATTTAATGATTAGTAGAGTGTTACAGGATTTTATGGTCTCACATCCTGAAACAGAGGTATTTATATCCATGTTTTTATATGGTTATATGTCACATCCTTTCATTTTATCTTCAATGTTGTTATATGTCTTATCCATGATTTCTTTTATTTACACAAGAACGTTTGTTTTATATATTATTATGATTATAGTTTGTTCAGTTTTATAATTTTAATTTTTACGTATTTGTTTATTTTTATGATCTGTTCTTTTATGACTTTTGCTGTATTTATATATTTATGTTTTTAGTATTCGCCAGACGAACCCCTGACAAAGGGTAACGAAACACGGCCTGTAGCAGGTTGTCATTGGTTTCACTCAAATAAAGCTCTGTCTTTCCACAATATCACGTCTTGGACTGGGTTCTTAGGTGAGCAGGTTCCAACCATCATGCTAAACTGGCCTTTATCACCACCAGACACACCAATTTCCATGACAGGGGATGTTGCTGTGGCGGCCACCATGAGAGAAGTGCTTGTTGAAGCGGCCGCATATCTGCCCTTGCCCAGGGAACCATATCCAGGGCAACTGCCATGGAGCCCAGCAGCTGCATGTAATACCATGCTGTTGGCACTGCCATACACAGGAACTTCCGAACCTGCCCTAACAGCTTTTGCGCCCTGACCTCGGGCAGCGACACCGTGCCGGCTTTTGTATCGAACAGCACCCCTAAGTACACCAGGTGTTGAACTGGTCACAAATGACTCTTGGCAAAGTTGATCACCCAACGAAGCCATTGCCCAGGAAACCAGCTCCGGCCAATCGGGCCAGACCAACTGACTCAAAAAGATCGCGCCGGCAGGCGCACGTTCTCTCTTCACCCACCTCCTTCATCGGCTCTCCCCAGTCCGGGGATTGAGCCTCCAGAGGTGAGGGCAGCCCAGGAAACCAGCTCCGGCCAATCGGGCCAGACCAACTGACTCAAAAAGATTGCGCCGGCAGGCGCACGTTCTCTCTTCACCCACCTCCTTCATCGGCTCTCCCCAGTCCAGGGATTGAGCCTCCAGAGGTGAGGGCAGCCCAGGAAACCAGCTCCGGCCAATCGGGCCAGACCAACTGACTCAAAAAGATCGCGCCGGCAGGCGCACGTTCTCTCTTCACCCACCTCCTTCATCGGCTCTCCCCAGTCCGGGGATTGAGCCTCCAGAGGTGAGGGCAGCCCAGGAAACCAGCTCCGGCCAATCGGGCCAGACCAACTGACTCAAAAAGATCGCGCCGGCAGGCGTGCCCGCGCCTGAGGGCCTCGCCAGAGGGCCCTTTGGCGTGGCCCTTAGGTGGGGCACGACAGGTGGGAAAAGAACGCTGGCCTAACGCCTAAACAACTTAATAGCAAATCGGCAACCGATACCTCAAACAAAATCGAGCAGCTCGCTCCACTGCTGAATTGATCCCTCTCCGAGAACAGCAAGTATACCACATACAAATGGAACTATGTTCTAACTGATATCCTGCATATCCCTTAAAACCTTGCTTACTATTGTTAGTAACCATATCAGTAAATATACTAAGTAGCTATAAACATACACTGTTCATATTAATAAGATACATTGTTGCCAATACTCACTAGTTGTAAACTATTGTCCCCAGTAACTAGATAGAATGTACTGTTGTCCTAATTCAGAAAGTTATACTGTTGTCAGTAGATAGACAGACACACTGTTGTCATAATCCAGAAAATTACACTGTTGTCAGTAGATAGACAGACATACTGTTGCCATATTCCAGAAAATTATACTGTTGTCAGTAGATAGACAGACACACTGTTGTCATAATCCAGAAAATTATACTGTTGTCAGTAGATAGACAGACATACTGTCGTCACCACCCATAAATTTACAAATACTGTCTTCTCATCATACGATATGACACACTAGCCTGTTTACCGGTTACACAATATACCAGCTAAGATCTAGTCAGCTCTAGTGTGCCAAAAACCGCCTTGACTCACCTCCTGCAAGCCTCCTACCTCTTGGGGTTAACATGGAAGACATGATCATCAGGTTGATATGCCTGTTCCTACTTATTATAGCACTACCATCCAATATTTTGGCCCTCACCACCCCACAAAACCACATTCCTATTGTACTACATAGGGAGAGAAAATGGTCAGGAGACCCCTATCACAACTCACGTGGGGCCAACCTCTCGCACCACAACCTCCTATTACAAGTCCCACTACAACACAACAAGAAAACCAGACAATCTAAAAAGTTCTACCCTAGTAGCATGAAGTGTGCACTTATAAATGCCCGCTCACTTCGAAACAAGTGGCCAGCGATCACAGACATAATAATATCCCATAAACTAGACATTCTCATGGTAACCGAAACATGGCTCTCAGCGGAAGACAATATCATCCTTAACCAGCTGCTCCCACCTAACTTTACAGCCTTCACCGGACACAGACAGAACAAAAAAGGCGGAGGAGTAATTATCATCGCCAAAGCCGACCTACAGTTTAAATTGGAGGAATCCAACAGCAACAACCAACTAGAGACAGTATCTATTTCAAACAACTTATGCTCTATAAACCTGGTCTATAGATCACCATCAGGAGATCCAGACGACCTAGCAACCATAATAAATCTGGCATCTCTCACCCAGGGCCCAAACAAACCCAATTGGATCTTAGGAGATATCAACCTACCATCATTACAGGACACCCAAGCAACAGCATTCCTAGATGCCCTAGAGAGCCTCGGATACACGCAAATGGTGAGAGAACCTACTCACGAGAAAGGCAATATCCTCGACCTCATATTCGCACCACAGCTAATTTTGGACCAACCACAAAACATAGTACTATCCATAACGGCAGTCCCATGGACCGATCACAAACTCATCACCTTCCAGATGCATACCACTAACCATTCACACAAGACAATAATGGATAAAAGCAAGCCCACTAACTCATCTACCAGAAGTTTCCAACCATTTAACAGAGAACGCATCCTCTCTGAGATTAGCACACTCTCTGATGACACCTCACTAAGCCTTGAAGAACTGATCTCCTCCTGGAACAGAAAAATCAGCACTATTGCTATCCGCCCTCCAACAAACAAGAACCCAAAAAAGAGATCTACAGCCCCATGGTTGACAGCGGACTTAAAAGCCTCACTAACTATTCTAAGAAGGCTAGAAAAACGATGGAGAAAATCACGCACCAGTAGTGACCAAGCAGCTTACATCCAACACCTGGCAGAGCATCGTAGAACCATCACAGATAAAATCAGACAACACCACACAGACACCCTGAAACGGTCATTGAATAAACCTCATGACCTGTTTAACTTAGTTAAAATACTTGCCAAAGAACCAACCCCGGAGCACCACAGCATGATCCACCCACAGGACTATGCAATTTATATGCAATCTAAAATGTGCCAAACTAATAAAATATTAATACCGGAACCGCTTGATGAACAAGACTACCCAGTATCTCTGGCATCCTTCTCCACTCCCTCAAAGAAAACCATTGAAGATACCATCCTAGCACTAAATACATCCACTGCGCACACAGACCCTTGCCCTGCACACTGGATAAAGGACCTGCGTTGTGACATATCATCAATTATAGCAAAAATTTTAAACCAGTCCTTCACCACCGGCTCATTTCCAACTACGCTCAAGCAGACCTCTGTAAGACCGCTGTTAAAGAACACTAAACTTGATCCTCAGAAGGTAGAATCTTATAGGCCCATATCTAGCATACCTATGCTAGCAAAAATCATTGAGAAAGTAGTGCACAGGCAACTACAGGATCATATAGACACCTCTGCTCCACTTGATCCGGCTCAACATGGTTTCAGAGAGTCACATGGAGTTGAAACACTACTTACAACACTCCTCAACAACATAATCTCAGGTATGGATAACATACGCCAAGGTTTCGCTCTTGTATTTCTCGATATAGCAGCGGCCTTTGACTCGGTATGCCATGAAATTCTCATCTGCCGGTTAAGGGAAAAAGGCATCTGCGGAACAGCACTTGAATGGTGCAAATCTTACCTGTCCGACAGATGGCAGCACATCCGAATTGACGGGGATACATCTGAACCATTCCAACAAAGTCAAGGTGTACCCCAAGGATCCTCCTTATCTGCATTGATGTTTAATATATATATTCAACCCCTCTGCAACATCATCAGATCCTTTAATGTCAGTTACATGATATATGCAGACGATGTGCTACTATATATGCCAATATCATTGGATTGCCTGGACCTCACACCGCTGACTAACTGTTTTGACGCCGTAGCAGAGTGGCTCCTATCCCAAAACCTGAGAATACAACACAAAAAGACGGAAGTCCTTTTCGTCTCAAGGAACACCAGCTTCACTCCTCCTAGTTGTATTAATGTAAAGGATGCCCAGCTCCAAGTGAAACCTGCAATACGTTACCTTGGAGTAACACTGGACCAAAACCTTGACATGAAGAGTCACATAGCCAACACAGTCAAGGCAATCTACTTTAAAATTAGATCCCTCAGACACCTACGCACACTACTTGAACCAGATGATTTCCGTACCATTTATCAAGCCCTTATACTTCCCCATTTCGACTTTGCAAACTCTATTCTACAGGGGCTCCCCCGGTCCACCCTGAACCCCCTGCAACTGGCCATGAATAGTGCAGCGAGGGTACTCCTCGGGGCATCTAGGAGAGACCACGTGACACCACTCCTAAAACAGCTACACTGGCTTCCCATTCAAGCAAGGATCAGTTTCAAGACTGTACTGCTAACATTTAAAGCGATCAAGGGGCTCACCTCTTCTTCTCTATCCAACCTCATACTACCACTTGCACCAAACAGGCCAAGAAGAACAGCAGAAATGAACACACTAGCTATCCCAAACGACACCACAAGATGTGCCAGATCAACAGCCAACAGAGCATTCAGACTCTGTGCCCCCACTTTATGGAACACCTTACCAGCACAAATCAGATCAGTACCAAATTTGAGTCAGTTCAGAAAGTCACTGAAACATTTCCTCTTCCTTAAATATCTCAATGACAGCTCAGAACATAACCTCCAGGTGAATAGCAGGAGTGGCCAAATAGACAGACCATCGCAACAGGCCAACTACACAATGTAAATACAAACAGTTCCATATACTATTGCACCACCTTTGTATATAGTTAACTATGATATCTCTTGTCAGATAACACACCTTTGTATATAGTTTCCCCTATTTCCCAAGTTTATATCTCCTGTTAAATGTAATTGACCAGACATATGTAAATTGTCGGATGTTTTTTGTTCAATGTAAACCGCGCTGATGTCTAATAGTGCGGTATATAAGAATTGTTAATAAATAAATAAATAAATAAAAAATTGCAAAAACTTCACTACTCTCTGTGTAGCTACGAGCGCCTCTGTTTTCAATTTTGCCCAAATCAACCAATCGTCCAGATAGGGGTGTACCAGAACTCCCTCTTGCTGCAATGTTGCCGCCACCACCACCATGATCTTTGTGAAGGTGTGTGGCGCAGTGGCCAGACCAAACGGCAATGCTCAGAAATGGAAATGTTCCATGGGCACAGTGAACCGCAGAAATTTCTGATGTTCTGGCCTGATGGGAATGTGGAGATAGGCCTCTGTCAGATCCAGAGCTGATAGGAAATCCCTGTCTCACTGCCAAGATTACCGATCGCAGCGTTTCCATGCGAAAATGTGGCACACTCAGAGTGGTTCTCGGACTTTAGATAGAGGATGGGTTGAAAGGTCCCCTCTTTCTTGGGAACTATGAAGTAAATGGAGTATCGACTGAACCCTTACTGGTCTCTGGGTACTGGTACTACCACATCCAGTCAAATTAAATGCTGAATAGTGGAGTCAACCACTTCCCTCTTCCCCCGGGCCTGGCAGGGTAAGTTGACAAACGCTTCCTCTAGGGGCATTGCAAATTCCAGTGCATACCTGTCACGGATAGCTTCCAGGACCCACTGGTCGGGCGTCATTGTGGCCCAGATGGGCTTAAACTGTTGCAAATGACCTCCAATCGCCTCTGTCTGGACCTCTGTGGCTTCACTGGGGTTTCTTAGCAGGGGTCTGTTGGGACAGATAATAGCCCCTTCCAAACCCCCGGGCTCCCCGAAAGGGCTGCTGCCATGCTCCATAAAAACCCCTCTGGTAGGACATGAACCTAGCTGACCTGAATCTCCTGAAATATCTGGCCTGACCCCTCTGCAGACCGCCCAATTTTGGCTGCTTTGGCCTATCCTCCAGCAGGTGACCCCCTTTGAAGTTGCCTAAGTCCTTTACAATCTTGTCCAGGACCTCCCCAAAGAGCAGCTTACCTTTGTATGGTAATTTGCTCAGTCGAGATTTGGACACCGGATGTGCCGCCCAATTCCTAAGCCATAGAAAACGTAGTGCTGCAATCACCAATGCAGTAGTCTTAGAGGCTATCTGATCCAAATCATAAAAGGTGTCCGCTATGTCAGCCGCGGCCAACTCTAGTTTGGCTCCTTTTGCGACTGCCTGCCCTTCCAATTCTGATGGCTCCTACCCTTGGAGCCAATGAACAGAGGCCCAAGAAACATAAGTCCCACAGATGGAGGCCTGTAGCACTAGAGCACTCAAGTTGAAGCCTGCTTAAGGAGCGTGTGGTGAGGAGAGCACTGCTGAGCATAGAGATACACAGGGAAATGAGACCTGTACCTTTAATTCTGAAAGTATCAAGGGTTTCCCGGGTAACCAAGAGTCTATGACTCATAACTTAGTCATCCCTAAGCCCCGCCCACAGCAGCACGTCAGGGTTAGAGGGAAGCCTGACTCTAATCACATGTGCTGGGAGCAAGGCGTGGCACAGGAAGAAGAAAAGTTTAAAAAGCTGACTTGTAGAAGCACAGAGGAGAAGAGGGGGAAGAGGGAGAGTGAAAGAAAGTGTGAAGGAAAGAGTGGAAGCAGAAGAGAGAGAGCTCCCGAGAGATTGCCAAGAACAGCTGAGAGAGCAAGGGAAGGAGGATCCGATAAAGGTATTGGTGAACCTTTGAACGAAGGCAGCAGGAGAGAGATAAAGGCTGCTGACTTAAAGCTTCCAACTGCTCAGGGAGAACTGTTTGGAAAGGTGCCAAAAAAGTTCCAGCTGAAAGATAGGCTGTTGCAATCAAACGAAGTTACTGCAGACGGAAGACAGCATGACTGGCTTACAGGGCAGAGAGAGATTCTAAACACCTCTGACTCCAGGCAAGTGTGTCCTCCTCATTTCTTAACCAGCAAAGGCTTAGGAGAATTAGCTTTAGAGTTAAAAGCTGATTCTAGCAGTAAGCAAAATCCCAGGATAAAGAGAGACTGTTTATCTGAGTATCAAGTAGCTCACATAGCAGAGGAGCTAGTGCAAAAGCAAGCCCTGCTTAAAAAGTTGAAGGAATTAATTAAGAAAGAGAACAGTCAGCTCTCCCTACAGATGCCCTTGGATGTGTGTGAGAATGATAGCATTGAAGAAATGGAAATAGGAGATGTAGAAGACAATTCCTTTGAAATGCAATGTGCTTTATGTCAAGCCTCTGATGTGGAAGAATGCTAATCTAGAGAGCCGTTGAATGTGTGCATGCTTAAAGAGCAACCTGATTTGTGAAGACGTCACGACAGAAGAAAAACAGCTGAGTGCTAAGCTCAACTTATAAAGCTGAAAGTTGATAGTAATAATCAAGGGACATTCAAAGAGCTGTTTTTGCTTCATGAGATTTTTGTTCCTGTAAAGAGAAACATTTAAGAAGTATAGTTTTTGGAATAAGTTACATTTTTGAATACAAGCAAAGTTGTACCTGTTTTCTTTTGAGAAGCTGTTGCGCAGGAGTAAAATCCTATATTTTGGGTTTGTTCCACTTGTATCCTGTGTATGAAGGAATCCCTGATTACAACAAATAAATTTTCTCTGTCTTATGCCTAACCACTGGATCACAACTCCTTTGCCTTAAGATAAGACTACAATTCCCAGCAGCCCTCCTGGCAGCCATTTTTAGGGAAACTTATTTAAAAGGTAACAAAAGGCGACCTCTCCTGGTACCAGTTATCTACCTGGCCAGGTGGGGGCGACAAGAGTGGCGTAGTTCTTTGGATTGCGACTGGAGTACGACTGCGCGGCAGAAGAACACGAGCACAACGGATTTCAGAGCTCGACGGGAGGACGCCGGAGAAAGTTGCAAGCGGCTGAGACAGAGAGTCCAGAGTTCCTGCAAGCCGGAGGGTCCGAAGACCTGCCGAGGTCCTACACTGTTGCTGAGCAAGACGCACCACTAGTACCAGGTACACCGTATTTAACTAGGGAAGTTAAGGATACCGGTACTGGGTGGGGCGGTAGCAGCAGATAGAGGGAGGAACACACCTAGTGTTGGGTGCCACACTTGGGTGGTCTGTTTTTTTCTCATTCTACAGGAAAGAAGACGACGATGGAGACACAAGATATCCTTGCATGGGTAGCAGCGGAGTTCAAGCAGCAAAAAGAGTTGTCATTGGAGCTTCAGGAGCAAGCGGCTCGTCAACTGCAGGCCCAACAGAAACCGCTGGTAGATCTTATGGAGGCCTGGGTGAAGGAATGCAAGAAGCCACCAGAGCCTGATCCGGTTACCACAGGTTTTCCACTGGGATTTGCCCATACCTTTGGACTCGGGTCCAAAGAGACCCTTAGTTTTGGACAACTAAGAGATGGGGAAAGTGTAGACGCTTTTTTGGATGCTTTTGAAAAAGTGGCACAAATAGCCAGGTGGCCACCCGAACAGTGGGCGGTAAGGTTGGCTGTCTCACTTACTGGTGAGGCGTTGGCAGCCTACCAGACCGTTCCCGCTGAGTTGGCCAATGACTATTTGGAGGTCAAGAAGGCTATAGAAGATAGGCTAGGCCTAACTCCTATAGTCTATCGACGCCAGCTACGAAATGCCAAATTGCGTGTGGATGAGACACCGCGAGCGCTCTATCATAGATTAAAAATGCTGGTAGTTAAATGGCTAGAACCAGAACATAAATCAGTAGAGACGCTGATTGATGAGCTCGTTCTGGAGCAATATTTTGCAGCAGTACCTGAAAGGATGCAAAGTTTTCTGATGTTACAAGGATGTAAGAACACACAAGAGGCTATAACAATGTCAGAGCGATTCCTAGAAGCTGAAGTGTTAGCTAAGGATAGTTCTGTAGCCTGTACTAAATTGTCTATAGCTAGGTTGGATGATGATAGAAAGAATGTGAAGAATGTTTGTGTTCCCACCAATAGAAGGATGCAAGTGAAGCGTGCATGTTACCGGTGCGGAAGTGAACAACATTTAATACGTGATTGCAAGATGAAAACAGCCCTAGTGTTGAGCGACCCTAGTAAGAAAGGAGAAGGCTTTTTACTAGATGTGACGGTACAAGGCATACCAGTTAAAGCACTGCTTGATTCCGGATCGGATCAATCGATGCTTTCCAAACGCTTATGGAGAAGGTTAACAGCCCCAGGTTTAAGAACACCTCAGACACCTACGGGCAATGTAAACATTCGATGCGTTCACAGAACGGCGTGTACCTATCCAGTTTACTGTGTCCGCATAAAAGGATTAGGCATAGAGAGGGAGGTCCCCGTTACTATTGTTCCCAGATTACCCCAGGAGGTAGTGCTCGGGAGGGACTGGCCTCAATTTCAGCGAGGTGTACAACAAGGGTTGCGTGTTAAGAAAGGCTTGGTTTCCACGCGAGCCCAGTCTCAAGCCCAACAGGCCCTAGGGGAAGAGCCCATAGAGGGGGAGGCACAGGTTCTACCCTCTCATGAAGATTTAGAGCCCATAGAGGGGGAGGCAAAGGTTCTACCCTCTCACGAAGATTTAATGACCATTCCTCTAGACAAGATGAAAAAGTCCAAAGGAGAGAAACGTCATGAGAGGCGAGTGCGGTCTCAGAATAGGGACGAGCTCAGAGCTGACCTAGATTTACCTTGGATCCCAAAGGAATTGATGGCCAAATTCCCTTCCTTTGCAAAAGAGCAAGGGGCAGATCTTATGCTGGCCCAAGCCTTTAAATTTGCTAAAGAGGGACGGGAGATGTTGCCCAAATTTCAAGTGGACCGAGGGATTCTATATCGGGTAAACAGAGATCATTTTTCAAGAGACACCCGCCAGCAATTAGTAGTTCCAAAAATATTTAGGAGTTTAGTTTTACGGTTAGCCCACGATCATTTTGTAGGGGCACATAGAAGTATTCAGGACACTTTAAACCAGGTGTTGTCCCGGTTTTATTGGCCTGGAATATATATGGAAACGACCAGGTTCTGTGCAGCATGTAGCGTCTGCCAGAAGGTCAAAACAAGTAGACCTGCAGAGGTACCCCGATTCCTTAAGGACTTGCGAGGACGCCTAACGCGAGCCTCACAGTTGGCAGAAAGCAATTTAAAGGAAAGCCAACAACGACAAAAAGCGTATTACGACCGTAATGCAAAACCACGCCAGCTAGAGCTGGGAGAGAAGGTCCTAGTCATGGTAGCTGGAACTGCTCCAAAGTTTGAAAGCCAGTGGAAGGGTCCCTTCCGGGTGGTTAAGCAAGTAGGCCCTGCGATCTATTTAGTACAGACCAGGCGAGGCCGCAAGCAGTTGTTCCATATAAACTTGCTCAAGCCCTGGCATGAACGAATGGCACAGGTGCAGGGGGTCACAAGTACCCAGGGTAGGCAAGTAGGACAAAACAACAAAGAGTCTTATAGGAGAATTACGTGCTGTGATTTTATGGGAACCCCAGCCCGTAATATCTTAAGAAGGGGAATATGTGGTGAGGAGAGCACTGCTGAGTATAGAGATACACAGGGAAATGAGACCTGTACCTTTAATTCTGAAAGTATCAAGGGTTTCCCGGGTAACCAAGAGTCTATGACTCATAACTTAGTCATCCCTAAGCCCCGCCCACAGCAGCACGTCAGGGTTAGAGGGAAGCCTGACTCTAATCACATGTGCTGGGAGCAAGGCGTGGCACAGGAAGAAGAAAAGTTTAAAAAGCTGACTTGTAGAAGCACAGAGGAGAAGAGGGGGAAGAGGGAGAGTGAAAGAAAGTGTGAAGGAAAGAGTGGAAGCAGAAGAGAGAGAGCTCCCGAGAGATTGCCAAGAACAGCTGAGAGAGCAAGGGAAGGAGGATCCGATAAAGGTATTGGTGAACCTTTGAACAAAGGCAGCAGGAGAGAGATAAAGGCTGCTGACTTAAAGCTTCCAACTGCTCAGGGAGAACTGTTTGGAAAGGTGCCAAAACAGTTCCAGCTGAAAGATAGGCTGTTGCAATCAAACGAAGTTACTGCAGACGGAAGACAGCATGACTGGCTTACAGGGCAGAGAGAGATTCTAAACACCTCTGACTCCAGGCAAGTGTGTCCTCCTCATTTCTTAACCAGCAAAGGCTTAGGAGAATTAGCTTTAGAGTTAAAAGCTGATTCTAGCAGTAAGCAAAACCCCAGGATAAAGAGAGACTGTTTATCTGAGTATCAAGTGGCTCACATAGCAGAGGAGCTAGTGCAAAAGCAAGCCCTGCTTAAAAAGTTGAAGGAATTAATTAAGAAAGAGAACAGTCAGCTCTCCCTACAGATGCCCTTGGATGTGTGTGAGAATGATAGCATTGAAGAAATGGAAATAGGAGATGTAGAAGACAATTCCTTTGAAATGCAATGTGCTTTATGTCGAGCCTCTGATGTGGAAGAATGCTAATCTAGAGAGCCATTGAATGTGTGCATGCTTAAAGAGCAACCTGATTTGTGAAGACGTCACGACAGAAGAAAAACAGCTGAGTGCTAAGCTCAACTTATAAAGCTGAAAGTTGATAGTAATAATCAAGGGACATTCAAAGAGCTGTTTTTGCTTCATGAGATTTTTGTTCCTGTAAAGAGAAACATTTAAGAAGTATAGTTTTTGGAATAAGTTACATTTTTGAATACAAGCAAAGTTGTACCTGTTTTCTTTTGAGAAGCTGTTGCGCAGGAGTAAAATCCTATATTTTGGGTTTGTTCCACTTGTATCCTGTGTATGAAGGAATCCCTGATTACAACAAATAAATTTTCTCTGTCTTATGCCTAACCACTGGATCACAACTCCTTTGCCTTAAGATAAGACTACAATTCCCAGCAGCCCTCCTGGCAGCCATTTTTAGGGAAACTTATTTAAAAGGTAACAAAAGGCGACCTCTCCTGGTACCAGTTATCTACCTGGCCAGGTGGGGGCGACAAGCGACTCTAATCTCCGATCTCTCAGATCCTTAAGCGCCGCTGCTCCTTCTACCAGAATGGTGGTCTTCTTGGCAACCGCCGAGACCAAGGCATCCACCTTGGGCATCCTCAAGCTCCTGATCCTCCTGTGGGATAGGATAGAACTTTCCCAAGGGCCGGCTTCCCCTCAGAGTAGCCTCCAGATACTTGCATTCTGCCTCAATCATCTTTTTAATCACCCTGTGGACTGGGAAACACACCTGTGTCCCCTTAAAACCTTAAAGCAGCGGGTCCTCCAGTGGCTCCTCTGTTTGTGTTGCAGACTGAACAATATTCAGGGCAGCCAAGAAATGAGCATTGAATGCTCTGAGTTCCTCTTTGTGGGGCACCCAAAAGACATTTGGGTCATCCCCTGAGGCAATCTCTCCTTCTTCCAACTCCGGGGACCACAATTCCCCTCAGAGCTCCAACGGATCTTCCTCTAACTCCTCTACCCCTTGATCAACTGAGGAGGCCCTGCCACACCAATAGGGACAGCCTATCATGCCTTTATACCCTCTTGAGGTCCCCTCCCCGGAGTCTCTCTGGAATAGTGTCTCACCTGCAGTAGCCCCTGTAGATTTACCTGGGGAATCTCCTGCCGTTGCCTGTGTCTTTTTAAGGCAATATGCCTTATGCATCGACAAAATGAACCCCAGGGAGAAAAGGCACTCCAGCCACTCTGATCTTGCTGAAGTCGCTGTCTGAGGTGCTGAGACCGTCACAGCTGTTTTCTTTGCCTTGTCTTTATGTTTATTTTTCTTCTCCTGCTCCCCTGGCAAAATGACAGCTGATTGCAAAATGGCCATGGTTCCCGCCAAAACCACGGGAACCGCCGGCCTAGTGGAATTACTACCTGAGGCTGCTCCGTCCTGTTCCATGGCCCCTGCCACAAAATCTTGCTGCAGCTGATTGCCTCAACACCAACAAGTGTGGAAGAGACCCACCGATCCCAAGCCATGGGTGCTGCTACACTCTGTGTACACTGGAGAAGCTGGTCTCATGCACGTGCTGCCTGGCAGTAGCGCTCCAAGCCGATGCCGATCCATTGATCAATCAAGAAGAGGAGAAAACTATATAAGATCCACGTTGCCGCCAAAAAAAAAAAAGTGAACGGCCCCAGCGGCCCCAACCTTGACGAAAACACGGAAAGCAACTCACCCCAAGTAGCTTACCGCTTCCAGTCAGTCTTGCCAGCCTGGAGATAGCCAGAGAACCTGTAGTTAACAGATCTCTGGCTGCTTCACAGGGAAGATGGGAGGGAGGGATCTGGGGCTCCCAGATATGCACATTCCCAGGCAGTTTCTGGCACTCACCACTATGCTTGAGGCAGACCCTGCCTCTGCTGCCTCCTGCACTCCCCTGCTTACTCGTAGGGGAGTGCTCCCAGCCTTCACTGTTCTGGGCCCTGAGAGTGCCCTGCTAGAGCAATCCGGTGCTTCCCATAGTAAAGTTTTCTCCTCTATTCCGTTTTTCTTTTTTCGTAAATAGTTCTTATCTTCTCCTATCCTAAGTGCCTTGGAGCCCACAAGGAGGAGCTCCTACCCAGCTGCTGAGGACTGAAAGACTGGAGTCAGAAGAGGTAGGAGGAGCTCTTAAGCTAGATCAGCAAGACTCTGTCTTGTTCAGTCTTCAGCTGCTGGAGGGGGGGGGGGGTTGACTCCCTATTCATGGACTGGCCTGGAGGGATGATAAGGAAGCCATTTTTTATTGTCTTTCCCTCTCACCCACCCCAGGGATAATTTTATTTATTTATTTATTTATTCAACACTTTTATACCGCACTTTCCCATGGATCAAATGCAATTTACAATGAACAACAGTATAAATGCTTACCAATTCATATTACATACCAACAGGAATGCTTACCAATTCACATTACATAGAACATTTGTGAACTTTTTAGAGAACTTAGCAACTATATACATTACAGAATGTAGTGACAATCCGACATTCTGATATTTAATCAACTATATACAGTGGGAAGAAGTTGGTTGGTGTATCGCAGGTCTAGGCTTGAACGCTTGGATTATAATCTGTACTATAAACGTTACAGAGTGGAAAGACTATCAAGACTAACAGGGAGGTGAGTTTGATTGATATAATAATGACCTAGGTTTTAACATTTGGGTTATATTCTTTTAGCCTTTCTGATTGTGCTGTTATGGGGTGGGGTGTATTTTCATCCGTTTGTGCCCCATAGTGTGTGGTAAATAAGTGTGTTTTTAATTTTTTACAAAATACCCTAATGTCAGTCAACTGTCTGATATCTTCTGGAAGATCATTCCATAGGATCGGGGCAGAGTGTGAAAAAGCCTTGTTATTAGTGAATTTTTTAGCTTTTGTAAAGTCTTTCGGTAACTCAATTTTATTTCTGTTTTTACTCCTTTCACTGCGATTTGGTGTTTCCTTGGTGATTAGAGTGTTAAGGACCGATGGTGCTAGGTTATTTATTAATTTGAATGTAGTTACTAGAACTTTGTAGCTTATACAGCAGTAAATTGGAAGCCAGTGGAGCTGAGCTATTATGGGAGTTATATGTTCAACTGAGCGGACCTTCAATATAGTTCTGGCTGCTACATTTTGTACTAGCTGGAGCCTTTTAAGATTTTGTTTTGAGGTACCCTGCAGGACTGTGTTCGCAAAGTCGAAGTGGGTTGTGATGATTGCTTGGATTACAGTTATGAAGTCGTGCAGGTGTACCAATGGGCAGAGTTGTTTCAGTAGCTTTAGTTTGTAGTGTATTTTTTTTGTTGTGTTTTTGATGTGGGATTCCATGCAAAGGCTCTTATCCAGTATCACTCCTAGGTACTTCACTTAGTTTTTTGTTTTGATCTCATGGTTCTGAAGTACAGTCTTAGCTTTATAGGCTCTTAAACCTATTAAAGGGAAGGAGGTGCTCATATTCACTTTCAGGAGCGGCTGGTTATCCTCCTCAGGAATACATTAATTAAGGACCCGAGATTAATTAACAAAGACCATTAAACACATTGGGGGTTATTCTGAGCCATGAATAGCAGCTATTCGTTGCTTCTTCTGCCCCCGAATAACTTCCACGGAGGTTGTGCGGGGAAGTTAGACGGGGCGAGGAATGGGCGGGCCGGGGGCAGAGTCTGGGTGGGCAGTGGGCGGTCGCTGGCCCTGGACGTACAGGGCCAATTCTAATGTTGGCCCTATACGCCCAGGGCCGCCGACATGTTCGGGGAAGTTATTCTACCTCCTAGGTGGAATAACTTCCCTGGATGTGTTTTTTTTTACCATGCCGGGGCGCGGATGGGGCAGGGGGGCCAGATCGCGGATGGGCCTTAGGAGGCCAGATCTGAGGTTGGGCTGTGGGAAATAACCACTTTTTGCAGGCAGCCTGCATTGCGGCTCTTCAGTGGAGCCGCAGTGCCATGGCAACATGACACCATGGCACCGTTGAAGAGCCTTGACTGAGTTAGCCGGGGACAGTCCTGTACGTGCAGGCCGGACTGAATCCCAGTCCCGGCCTACACGTGCAGGACTGTTCGCGATTCTGATGCTGCGGGGCTAGACATGTCCCGCAGAATCAGAATTGTGATCCCCTGTGTATGTCTGGTTCAGACCGGATGTACAGAGGGGATCTATCTCTGGGACAAGTTCCTGGAGGAAAGGTCCATATACCATTATTAAAGAGGGCCCAGGAAATCCACTGCTTGCCCCAATACAAGTATTGTGGAAATTGTATGTCGTTTTTGGAAACTGCCAGGTACTTGTGACCTGGATTGGACACTGTTGGAAACATGATACTGGGCTTGATGGACCTTGGTCTGATCCAGTATGGTAGTTCTTATGTTTTTATGCTCATTTAACAAAAAAAAGGAATACAACATATACCATGACCTACGTGAGGCAAAAATAAGCATGGTACCGAGCCCCCAGCCCACAAATGGATTGAAGACGAAAACAGAAATAAACTACAAAGGCAAAGACATTTGCCCATATAGAATGAAAAGCTGAGATTGGCTTCCGTTAGACACAGGAAGGAGATTCTGCAGATCTCTGTGCTGGAGCACCACGGGCATTTAGAAAGGAAACTCATTGAGAAGGAAAAACAAAAACATAGGATAAACTCTGGAGCTTAATAAGGGACTTACAGGGGTACTTAAGGAAAAGAGGCTTAAAATGGAGAACCTGCGATCGCAGAACAAGAAATTCATGCCTGCGACTTTGGGTTTCTCTAGCCAGGTCAGGGAAGATCTTGACCAAAGAACCTTTAAAGGAAACATTACTTTTGTGAAAAAGCATTCAGGGTAGCTACTCTCTATCCTACACTAATGCTAGTAGCTGGAGTTACCAAATCTAAATCTGTATCAGATCTCTCTAAAACCTTGGAAATATTTAATATGGCAGCCACTTCAGGGCCAAGAATCTCCATAGAAACAGATGTTTTCTGGCCCTGTGATAGATAATACGCTTTAACCAAAGGTAGACATGATTAAGATGGGACCCCCAACACCTCCGCAAGATACTGAAGAAACATACCTATTGCAGGAATATTAGGGAACCTCAGAAAATTAATCAAAGGGAGATTTTCTAAATGAGTGTGATTCTCTAACTGCTCCAGTTTAAATTAAACGGGCCTGATTTTCAAAGACATTTACATGGGTAACTGCCCTAGTTACCCGTGTAGATACCATATCCGGGATTGGGTAGTGCCCTTGGAAAATCCCGGATATTTCACTAATGTGCCCAGATGCTATGCTGTTAGCATTAGGGCGTGTTCGGGCTTTCCGGGGCGGAGCGGGGGGCAGAGGAAAGGCCTAACCGGGTAGCACTGATTTTTGATGCTACGCTCTTAGCCCTCTGCACCTTAAAGATAAGCAAAGTTTTTCCTCGCCTATCTTTCAGGCACAGGGGCTAAGCAGGTAGCATCGAAAATCGCTGCTACCCAACTAGCTCCTGTGGCTTCCAGGATGTGTGGAGAGACCTAGATTTTCAATGCCAGCGCCGCATATGACCGTGACACTGAAAATCCGGGTTAGGCGGAAGGAGGGCGGGCTATGCACCATAGCACCACCCAGATGAAAATTGGGCGCTATATTATTAGAGTCTTTAATAAATTTGTCAAACTGCTCTTCCACACGGTCCATACGTGAAGATAAACCATCCAGCATAACATGCAGAGTTAATGGACTCCGTATTCCTCGAACAGTCACCAGATAACTTCTGCATCGGAATGTTTAAAGTTTGTATGTGGGGAGTAATGGCTTTCTCCAAAAGTTTTATTGCATTCCATATGGTCTCTAAAGTAAATTGTTCTGGCCTCTGCAAAGCTAAGGAAAAAGAAGCTCTACCTGCCTCAGTGACTGCAGGCTCCAGCATTTCCGTAGTTTCAAGCAGTACAGACACAGCGGACACTGTCCTCAGTGATTCAGCTAGACGCCCTTTCCACTGCTTCCCTCGCGTCTGATGATCCAGTGAGAGATCCGGCACCATGACAACACTTCCACTGGGCGTCCTCTGCGAGACAGCAGAAACACCAATGCCTGGAGATTCGGCGATCTCCAACCCATCTGGATTGGATCCAGGGCACAGTAGTTTGGGAGTACGCTGAGTCTGGGAGGGCAAAAGCTCACTTTCCGAGGGTGACCAAGAGCTGGGAAAACTGTATCCCCTTCCAATGTCAATTGTTGCTCTCGACACACAAAAATATCCAAAGGTCCAACTGCAACAGGAGAAGAGGTAGGCAAGCGAGTCAGGGACTCTTTCACCTGCTTTCTCTTCCTCTTCCGACCCATCGTGAAATCGTATCAGAGCCGGCCACTCAGCATTCTTCCTTCTTGGATCCCTGCACCTTGATAGCTCACTTTAAAGGGACGTCTACCATTTATGCAAGGCATTCATTCTTCATGCTTGTTCTGAAATGCAAAAGCTGAAGGTTATGGAAACTAGAAAAAGTACATATTCAAATCTGTTTATTTTTTATAAGAAAATAAGAAGCATGACGGATGCAAAATGAAAACATGACTAAATCATTTTAAGAAAACCCCAAATATCAGAGTCTGTGAAGTGCCCTCCCTCCCAAGAGAACCCACAGCTAGTAGTGGATTTTTATTTGTAGGGTCTTGAGGGGCAGGGGGAATGACACAATCTCTGCCCTGATGTGATCCTGGAAAGATGCGCTGTCATGAAGTTTAGCTCTGGGACGGCCACTCTATGAAGGTGTCGCCTCTTTAAAACTGCTGAGGCTCAAACCCCATTCTTTACTGTTTCAGCCACTCCACTTCTCCCTTCCAACACTACAACTCTTGCCACCGTACTGGTAGGGTGGCCAACTGGCTCCAGATTTGAGGGACAATCTGATCCAGTCCTGGTTTTACCTTGGTAGTTAATTGACTTGCTTTCTGGATTTCCTTAGAGAAATCAGCAAAGTAACACCATATTCCTGAATTCCCAAACCGCCATCTCATACAAGAAACCAGAAATCACACCTGTACCATGGTCTGACCACTACCTCATCAACATATCTCACACCCATCAACACACGAACAGCAAGGAGAGCAAACAGCATACAAGAAGATTTAAAACCTTCATTAAGGAAGATTTCCTAACACAAACTCTACCAAAACTCCACACACGCTCCAACAATATCGATAACCTAATCCACAATTGGAACACCAATATCTCCTCCGAATCCACCACAACAGCAAACAAGATTAAAACCGGTCACACCTCCACAAAAACCAGATGGTTCACCCCCGACCTCAGGAAACTAAAAACCAAACTCAGAAGAGCAGAGAGAAGATGGAGAAAAACCAAAACAGAAGACAACAAAACAAACGACATGTACAAACTAGATGCATACCATGCAGTAACAGACAAAGCAAAAAAGGCATACCATTCGAAGATCATAAACACATCAATAAACAGACCACGAGAGCTCTTCGAGATTGTCAAAAAACTGACAAAAACACCCAACCATTCTGACCAACTGCCAAACATCCCACCGGAATCACTAGCACGACAATACAAGCAGCTTCAACAACCACAAAATCCACAATTAAACACAGAAACAACAGCAACAAACCACCCCACCACCATAGACAGAGACTGGAGCACTTTCGAAACAATCACGAAAGAGGAAATATCATCCACCATCTCCTGCCTGAATACCACCACCTCCCCACTAGACCCCTGCCCTACAGAATGGATAGAGAAAACCAAAGAAGACCTGAGCACACCATTAGCCCACATTGTTAATGAGTCCCTCAGGCAAGGACGTATGCCAGACCTCCTCAAAACCTCAATCATCCGTCCAACCCTAAAAAAACACAACCTGGATCCCCTCGACCCCGCCTCCTACAGACCTATAGCAAGCCTCCCGTTCACCGCCAAGATCATTGAGAAGATAGTCCAGCAGCAGCTCCAAGAACATTTAGATACCAACAACATACTGGACCCGCAACAACATGGCTTCCGTCCGCTCCATGGAGTCGAGACCCTCATGACAACATTAATGAACACCCTCATCATAGGAACCCAAACCAAACACTCTGGATATGCCATGATCTTCCTAGACATATCAGCAGCCTTCGACACCATCTCCCACGACATCCTCATGCACAGACTACAAGCAATTGGCATCAAAGATACCGTACTTCAATGGTTCCACTCCTACCTAACTAATAGACGACAACTGATCCGCACAAACATATCAACCTCACCACCCTTCCAGCAACACCAAGGAGTCCCCCAAGGATCCACACTATCTGCCATGCTCGTCAACATCTATCTGCAACCACTCTGCACAATCATACGCACCCACAACATCAACTATCACATCTATGCAGATGACATAATGCTCTACGCACCAATCACAACCTCTAACCCAACAAATAAACACCTATCAGAATGCTTCACAGAAGTATCCAGCTGGCTACAAAAGAACAACCTATCCATCAACATAAAGAAAACAGAAGCCCTTATAGTAACAAAGGACCCAGACTTCACCCCACCTTCGCACCTCAACATTGGAACCACACAAATACAAATACAACCGCACATCAAGTATCTAGGAATCATCATAGATCAAGCACTCACACTCAAGCAACAAATCAAAAAAACCACTGGAACGATATTCCACAAAGCCAAAACAGTACAACGCCTCAGACCTCTCCTTGAACCACAGGACTTCAGAACAGTGATGCAAGCCATGACACTCCCCCACCTGGACTACTGCAACATAATCTACCACGGACTACCAGCCACCCACACCAACCCACTCCGAACTGCCTTAAATACCACAGCAAGGATTATCCAGAAAACAAAAAACCGAGACCACATCACCCCTGTCCTAAGGGAGCTACACATACTCCCCCTCGAAGCAAGAACCAAATACAAAGCCGCCCTACTTACTCATAAAGCTCTCTACCAGACTCAGACCTCCCAGCTCCGCACACTACTACCCCGACCAGTCCATAACAGAACAACCAGACAAACCTCCAACAACTCCCTCACCATCCCCCATAAACGAACCAAATGCAATCAACGGACCTGCAACAGAGCCTTCGAACTATATGCGCCAACCCTCTGGAACTCGCTACCAAGTTACATCAGAAACAATGGAGACCCCTCATCATTCAGGAAACAACTAAAAACCGCCCTATTCCAAGAATACCTCGGACCAGAAACAAGCACCCACCACTGACCACCTCCCAACCCCCCCCCCCAGCTCACCTCCATGAACCTATGCTCTAAAAGACTGTAACGCAACATCTATGTCTATATCCCAAGTATTTGTTAAAATCATTAATGTTGGACACCCGGTGATAGCCCCCACCCCCAGAAGTAGATTATTGTCCACCCCCCCCCCCTCTCAATGTTACACCGCTTTGACCCGGTGAAAGGCGGGATATAAATACAGTTAAATAAATAAATAAAATAAATAAATAAATAAACACCAGGACTGGATCAAGTTGTCCCTCAAATCTGGAGTCAGTTAGCCACCCTACTTACCAGGCAGACTAGATGGACAATGCTGGTCTTCATCTACTGTCATTTACTATGTAATTATTTCCTCACCACTCTCCTCTAAAACCTTTGGGCACCCTACATGTGTATTTATTTATTTATCTATTTGCAACTTCAATGCACTGGGTGAGATTTTAATTTGCAAAAACTTGATATCAGTCTGTTGCATGACAGCTAACAAATAAGGGCCCAATATTCATAAGCACTTATCTGGATAGTGATGCACGATATATGTAACATATTTAAGCGCACATCAAAATTTTACAAAATATCAAATGCAATGTTTAATATGGAACTATAAAAGTCTTACAGAGGGGAGAGCGTCGGAAGCTGTGTGGAGGTGTGCTGGGCTTTGTGAGCGTGCCCAGAGTGAGCCGGGACTGACCCTGTGGAGCTGACGCTGCCATCCCAGAGAACATCGGGCAGGCACACCCGGGAGAGACTACTCCTGGTGGGGCCTTTTTCCTTTAAATTACTCTTTCTCTCTCCGCGACCGCGGAGCGTGTTCTGAAGGGGTGTGTCTAAAGGGGCAGGTTCTGCCCCTTCGACGCCCCTTCGACGCTGTAGCAACGCCAGTAATGTTGGCTGGTCTCGCTTGCGGTTTTGAGGTCGCATGTGTGGACACTGCTTTGCTGTTCTATTTTATTCTTCTTGTAAGTACAAGGTTGGTTTCAGTTTGATAATATGGGGAAACGGAAGGCAAAGGCAGGTTCTAAATCTCAGAGTACCGGATCCGGAGGTACTAAACCGACCGGTCCTCTAGATAAGCATGTGGTCCCTCCACCATTGGCGCAGTCCTCCCCCGACGGTGTCTCTTTGAGTCCGGACGGGAGGTCCCCTCCTCCTTGCCCTGGTTCTGGGGTGTCAGTTGTATCTAGGGTTCCTTTTGAAAGTTTTGGAGAATTGCGAAATGTTATCAAGTTGCCCACTCTGGTTCTGGGGACAGATTCTAGTGGTTCTTTGGAACTACCGGATCTACCCTCTGAGGCGGATGTGACCTTGAGGGATGTTTGGGGGGCTTTAAAATGTATTGACTCAAAAGTATCTTTGAAGTTAACTTCTCTATGTACCTTTACCCAGGAGACTGCAGAAGCTCTGCAGCACTTGGATAAAAGGGTTACTTTATTGGATACAGCTGTTTCTAAATTAGAATCTCATGTTCCCTCTTTACAGGCAGTTAATGTTTCAGGTATTACGGATTCCTTAAGTTTGCATTCCAAAGTAGAAGCCTTAGAGAATTCTATGTGTAGGTGTAATTTAAGGTTTTTGAATTTTCCTCAGTCTTCTTTGCTTTCTGCAAAAATTCTTTTGGATAAATATCTCAAGGAGGTTTTGGCTATATCTGATTCCATAGAAGTTTCGCAAATATATTATATCCCATCAACCTCTAAAAAGGTTAACTCGGCTGATGACGAACTGGATGAGATAATTCCTACTATTGTGAATCTTACAGCTTTTATTGAGGATTCCTTAGATACCATTACCTTAAGGTCTACTTTGTTAGTTACCTTTCCTTCTATTTTGATTAAGCAACACATTCTTAAAGCTTATTTCAAGGTTAAGGCAATTAAGTTTTGTGGACAGGTTGTATTGATTTTTACAGATGTTGCACGTGCTACTCAATTGCGCCGGAGGCAATTCTTGGCCTTAAAGCCTCGGGTATTGGCTCTGGGCGCTACCTTTTTCTTGAGATTTCCATGTAAATGTACTATCAATTTTGATGGTGCTTCTTATATCTTTGTGGACGTTATGCATCTGGAAAAGTTTCTGCAGGATAGACAAGGTGTCGTAGGAGACGGTACTGTTGGATGATAATTCACCTCTTTAGATGTGGGTCTTTAGACCCAGGTTATTACTTAAGTTGTGTTATTTTCCTTTTGTTTTTGACCATCGCTCTCTCATGACGTGGACTATATAACCGCGCTCTTAAGAATCAGTGCGGTTCACAATGAACAGAACAATGCTACAATGCATCAACGACACAGTGCGCTTACAGAAAACAGGGTAATAGCTTAGGGGAGAACCGGGGAAAACTATTTACAGCACATTTTACAGTTGAAACAGGTTTGATGGCACCAGGAAATTTGTACCAGGGGGTGAGCTGATTAACCATTCTCCCGTTGAGTTAGAGTGTTGGGACAGTTAGGAAGGAGGGTCAGGGGGCACATCATGTGTTTTCCAGAGTTAGTTTCTGGATAGTGTTTTTGGAACAGATGGTGTTTTAGCGCTTTTCTGAATAAGGTAAGGCTCGTGATGGCTCGAATTCCAGTGGGAAGGGCATTCCAGGCTATGGGTGCATAAATCGAAAAAGCCCTACTGGCGGTTGACTTCGTGCATTTCGTCTTTATCTTAGGGACTTCTAAAGCATTCAGCATTGCAGATCTTCTGTTTCTGTTGTCAGGCATGTTATTGATCAGCTTGCCGATGGGTGTGGGAGGCTGGTTCTTCAATGCTTTGAAAGTCATGACAAGTGCCTTGTAATGGATTCGGGCCTGTAGTGGTAGCCAGTGGAGTTCCTTCATTACTGGCGTTATATGTTCCGACCTTGGTTCCAACCTTGGTGTTGTCCTATTAATTCTCTACTAGGCATAAGGGGATTATGTAGAAACGAGATCATGTGTCCAGCTCTTAGAGAAAAGGACTGCAGGGAGGGCCACAGATGTATTCTGAATCCTGGGATAGACCACTACAGAAGGGAGTTGATGAGAATGTCTGTGACCTGATCTGGTCCCTTAGGGCCCCGGAGACCTGCTTTCACTGGGAAGCAAGAATCCATTCAGCTGTCTGCATGTGCAGATGGGCATATGGAACTACATGTACTGTGGAGGCCATATGGCCTAGACGTTGCAGCATCTTCCTGGCCGAGAGATTGTCTCTGAACCTTACTTGAGATGCTAGCTGCACTAGTCTAGTACAACAGCCCAGGGGTAGAAATGCCCTTCATCGTTGAGTGTCTAGAAGAGCTCCTATGAATTCTAATGTTTGAGTGGGAACTAACTATCACAAATCCCAGATCCTGCAGTACCTGTATTGTATGAAGGAGGGATAGATGAACCTCCTGAGAAGTGGTTGCTGTTATTAGCCAGTCATCTAAGTAAGGGAAGACGAATATTCCGAGAGTCCTTAGATATGTGGCTTCAACCGTCATGCACTTTGTGAAGACTCTTGGGGCAGAGGCGAGTCTGAGTGGAAGGACTCTGTACTGATTGTGATTTACCTGGAAGATGAAGCGTAGATACCTCCTGTGTTCTGGATGAATGAGGATATGAGTATGCACTTCTTTTAGATCTAGAGAACAGAGCCAGTCCTGACTCTGGAGATAAGGTAGAAAGGTTCCTAGTGAGATCATCTTGAATTTCTCTCAGACTAGAAACTTATTTAGGTTCTAAGATCTAAGATGGGTCTGTACCCTCCATTTTTCTTTGGTATGAGAAAGTAAGGAGAATAGAATCCCATCCCCTGTTGGGATGTTGGAACCTCTTCTATGGCACACTTTGACAGAAGAGAGGTGATCTCTTGCTGCAGGAGAGCAGTGAGAGGGCGTTGAGAATGATATTCCCCCACTACAGTGGAGGGGGGTATGCTTTGTAGATGAAGCTTGTACTGCTCTGAGGTGATAAGATGCCACCTGTGGGCATAATGGCAAAGCCTGCCTGCTATGTGGAGGGGGTGAGGGTTCTCCAGAGGCAGGGTGGCTATGTTCTCTAATGCTTCTTATGTTACTTGGGAGGCTGTTGCTTCCTCTGGGTACCCTGAGGTTGGTATTGAGAAGCTTGGGGGTAAGAAGGGTAGAATTTCTTCTTCTTACCATAGAATGGCTTCTTTGCAGCTGCTTTTTTCTTGGCAGGATTGGCAGTAGCTTTGGAAAGCCTATCGACGGTGGTATTCTCATACTCTAACTGAGAAGCCCTATCTTGCCAATCCTTTCCAAACAGGTTCTCACCAGTACAGGGAATGTTACCCAGCTTGTCTTGAATCCATTGTTCAAGGTCAGATGCCTAAAGCCAGGCAATCCTACATGCACCTATGCAGATAGATGTTGCTCTGCTAGTGCATTCAAAACAGTCAAATGTTGCCCTATTAACAAACTTGGAAACATTTTAGGCATGTTTGACTAATGTAAGATAGTCTGCCCTTATCATCCGGGAGAAGAGGAGACATTGATTCCAGATCCCTAGTTACCTCCCTAACAGGGGCGGCCCAAGGGGGTGCGGGGCCATGTGCGGAGATTAATTGTGGGGCCTCATTTGCATAGGGAGCCTCATTTGCATAAATATTTGCATAATGTTAACATGCATTTTTAGTAAACATGCTTCTTAATGAGTGTCTGGATAAAGAAAGACTAATAGATTTCTACGTTACTATATTCCAGTGCCAACCGCCAGGCCCATTAGGAAGTACTATAAACACTGACCTTTTAGAACTCATAGCAAATCCACCATATCATAACAGCTCTGCCAGGACTCACAAAGCACCAAACCCTACCTATCAAAAGGCAACACTGCAAATATTAAACCAATACATCTCAGAGAATACCAATGCATCTCCTACTGGGGAAAGAGAACAAGTGACATGGTCAAATAGAAACTACATGAACAGAATACCTCAGCTTGGTTAAAATGCAGAACATAGGCTGTCACCAAAGAACAAGGGATCACAATTTAGAAATAGGAAGACAATAATTAAACTGGGAACCCCAAAAGCCAAACTTGCGATGTACAACAACACTGGAGAAATAAAACTATAAATTAATTTCCTCTTGTACTAAACAAAACACAAAAGATGTTAACAATGCACATTTCCCAGAGCTGATATATTCCAGTTAATAAATTCAAAATAAAAAAGTATTTTTCTACCTTTTGTTGCTCGTGCATTTTCTTTTCAGTTGCAATTGCTCCAGTCACTTTCTTCTGGTTTCTTTGTGTCTTCTGCGAGCTATCCATTTTCCTTTCTTCTCTTTTAGATTTTTTTCCAAATTTTTTCTCTATATCTGCTTTAACATACTGATCTTTCCCCTTTTGCTCTTTCCTCCATTTCTTTCCTTATTGCTTTATCATCCACTCAAATTTCACCCTTCCATTCTCAATCTACACTTACTCTTCCAATACCCGGCCCTTCGTAGACTTTTCTTCCCTCCCACACAAAATATCTTTTCCCCTCTCCATTCTCATTTCCCATCCCTTTCTAGTCCTCCCCCAAAATCAGCTCCTAGACCCACCCAGCATCTGCCCCCTTCTAGTCCCAGTCTCCCAAGCTTCCACATCAGCCCATTTCCAGTCCTAGCCTCCCATATGCTGTTTTCCAGTTCCATTCCAGCCCCCCCATCAGCCCATTTCCACTCCAAGCTCCCCATCAGCCCATTTCCAGCCCTTTTCCAACTCCCATCAGCCCACTTCCAGTCCTATTCCAGCCCCCATCAGCCCATTTCCAGTGTCCTATTCCAGCCCATCACCCATTTGCAGTCTACGTTCCCCCCATCAGCCCATTTCTAGTCCTATCCTAGCTCCTCATCAGCCCATTTCCAGTCCTAGCCCCCATATGCTCTTTTCCAGTTCCATTCCAGTCCCTCATCAGCCCATTTCCTCCACGCTCCCCCATCAGCTAATTTCCAATCCTAGCCACCTCGTCGGCCCACTTTGCCCTATTCCAGCCCCCATAAGCCCATTTCCAGTCCTAATCCAGCTCTTCATCAGCCCATTTCCAGTCCAAGATCCCACCCCCATCACAGCCCATTTCGTCCATTCCCCCCACCATCACAGCCCATTTGCAGTCCTATCCCCCCCACCATCACAGCCCATTTGCAGTCCTCCCCCCATCACAGCCCAATTGTAGTCCTTCCCCCCATCACAGCCCATTTCCAGTCTGTTCTCCCCCCCACCACAGCCCATTTCCAGTCTGTTTCCCCCCATCCCAGCCCAATTTGTCCGTTCCCCCCCATCCCAGCCCATTTCCAGTCTGTTCCCCCCCCCCACATCACAGCCCATTTCCAGTCTTTCCCCCATCCCAGCCCATTTTCAGTCTGTCCGTCCCCACCATCACAGCCCATTTCCAGTCCTATCCCCCCCACCATCACAGACCATTTGCAGTCCTAATCCAGCTCTTCATCAGCCCATTTCCAGTCCAAGTTCCCCCCCCCATCACAGCCCATTTCGCCAATTCCCCCACCATCAAAGCCCATTTGCTGTCCTATCCCCCCCACCATCACAGCCCATTTCCAGTCCTCCCCCATCACAGCCCAATTGTAGTCCGTTCCCCCCATCACAGCCCATTTCCAGTCTGTTCTCCCCCCCCCCAACCACAGCCCATTTCCAGTCTGTTTCCCCCCATCCCAGCCCAATTTGTCTGTTCCCCCCCCCATCACAGCCCATTTCCAGTCCGTTCTCTCCCCCCCCCCCCCCACATCACAGCCCATTTCCAGTCTTTTTTCCCCCCCCCATCACAGCCCATTTCCAGTCCGTTCCCCCCCCCATCACAGCCCATTTCCAGTCTGTTTCCCACATCCCAGCCCATTTTCAGTCTCCCCCCCCCATCCCAGCCCATTTCAATTCCGTTTCTCCCCCCCCATCACAGCCCATTTCCAGTCTGTTTCCCCCCCATCACGGCCCATCCAGTCCTAGCCGCCCCCCCGAAGAGCCTCGCGCCATCTAAGGGGCTGCAGAGGGAGCCGGGGAAGCCCGCGCGAGGCCCCGGCTCCCTCTGCACAGCCCGCCAGCGTGAAGAACCTTTACCTTCCCGCTGGCGGCTGTTTCAATGAAGCCGCGAATGCCGGGAAAGGTTAAAGGCAATGCCCTTTAACCTCTCCCGGCATTCGTGGTTTCATTGAAACAGCCACCAGTGTGAAGGTAAAGGCTCTTCACGCTGGCGGGCTGTGCAGAGGGAGCCGGGACTTCGCGTGGGCTTCCCCGGCTCCCTCTGCAGCAGTCCATTGAGCGAGAATGTGGTTCGCGCGGGGCCCTGTGCGAACAACATTCTCGCTCAATGGACGGGCCGGCCCTGCTCCCTAAGGAACATACCCATGTAGAATATGTATGAACTTATGCGGGCTGAAAGCATGGAGGCTTGAAAGCACTGACACCCAAAGGCATCGAGCGTTCTCGATTCCCTGCCCGGGGGATTGGAGGAGCATGTCTTAGAACTCTTAATTCGAGGCGTAGCCAATTCCACTACCATTGAGTGGTGTGGAAGCTGTGTTTTCTGGAACCCGGAGCTTTTCGGAACCCGATACATGGTATCAAGTCATCGAGTATGAGGAGAAATCATGAGGTGCGTTTCCCACATCCAGAGCATAAGATCCTGGAGTATTCAGTGAATAGGCAGAGTAGTCGCCTCTTTAGGAGCTGTAGGGTATTGGAGAATCTCCAACTCCTCTGCTCTGGGTTCTTTCTCCGATGCAGGAGTAATGGATAGGCCCCTTGCCATATCCTTGATAAACTCTTGGAAAAACATATCTTTGGGAGGGGACATGCACCATTGCGGTGACAGTGAGGGTTCCTTCGGAAGACTTCGCATTTTTTGCGTACTGATCGATTCATCAGCTGAAGAATTGGAATCAGTACAATCAAAGTATTGTCGGGAACGATGCTCTTGCTCTTGTAATGTCCGGTACCGATCGAGATTAGTATCAGCTTGAGAGGCCTGCCATACAGGTACCTTGGATCCGGGAATGGACTCTAAGGCCGGTATGGGTTGAAGTGTAGCGAGCAGCATGAAACCCAATGCTGACTGCATCGGCATCATTGACGGTACCTGTACCGCCGGTAAAATCTTGACTGGTACCGACGCCACTAACAGAGCCGCTAGACTCCACAAAATGGCCAGCATACGCTGATCCATAGAGCTTGTCAATGCCTGGGGATCGGTACCGGAAGCATGGGCTACTGTTCCAGAGCATGGCACCAGGAGCTCTCCTGAGTTGGGGCCCCGGGATCATCCTGGAGCCTTTTTGTGGCTTTGGAGGGGAAGTTCTCCCCCCAGGGTAATTTGGCCAGTCAATCCAACTCCAGGGCAACGCTCGAGGCATCTCTATTTTTACATAGAGATCTACCCTTGAGAGGATGACCTGTCTTGGAGGAAGACTTGTGTTTTGATACCTGAGATCCATGTGAGGAAGATGATGCCCTTGATGACATTGAAGCAAGTGAAACCATATCTGAGGCAAAAAGGGAGCCGGGTTTTGTGGCCCAATTCTGTATGTCTCTCTTTGTCATCTTCTTGCATAGGGGACATTCAGATGGCTGGTGATCTGGACTGAGGCATTTAAGACACCAGTCATGGGTTTCAGTAGCGGAGATAATGCTACTATACTTAGAACATTTCTTAAAACCACTAGTTGGTTTTTCCATCATGTCATTAGACTGGATGGAAGGCCTAAGGCCAAAATGGCGTTGATGCACCTGGAAGAATTAAAGTTTTTTTTTTTAACAGAAAGAAAAGAATAAAATCAAAAAAATTGATTCCGGCGTCGACGGAAAGACAGACGCAAGCACAAAAAATAACAAAGAAGAAGAATGAAGACATTTTCTGCGGTGACAGTATTTGCTTCCTGCTGGCTCCGCAGAAAGCAGAGATCTGAAGAGGGAGAGTCACAAAGGCAGCAACGTGGGCACAGTGGCAGTGGCATGCTCTCAAAGGCTTTCCTATTGGACACTGGGGAGCGTTCCCGCGCGGGCTCTGTCGGTACCAACATCACCCGTATGTGAAGACTACATTCTTGCTTGTTCCTGGAGATAGACCTACCAGTATGGTCCATCTAATCTGCCCAGTAAGGTGGATAGAGTGGTGACTGCCGTTCCATGCCAGTTACCCCCATAGTATAAGCTATGCATATTGGTGGCCTTACCCCAGAATGCCCCAAACCCAACCTCCTCACCGAATGCATGGCATTATTAATAGAGCGGGATATTTAAATACAGCTCTATAAATAATGTTGCTGAAAATAAAATAAAAAACAATTAGACATTTAGTACAGTGCTGAACATCTAGTTGCTTTTTAAATACTACAAAAAGTAGGCGCAGGCATCAATAGTAGTCATAGAGTTAGAATCCAAGTATTTGTGGCATAAATCAACATGCACATCTTTTCACTTACACCCCTATATTATAAAACCAAGGACATATGTACTTGACTTAAATATGTATTAATATAGGCACCCTATCCAATTACCCAGAATATGTTCCTCTTTAGCAGTTGCAGGTAAGACCTCATTTGGTCAGTGGACTTCATCATAAGGCATATGGGGAGAGACTTAAGATCTCAATATATATACTTTGAAGGAAAGGCAGGAGAAAGGAGGTATGATAGAGACGTTTAAAAGCTCTGTGGCATAAAAGCACAGGAAGAGAGCCTTTTTCAACTGATAGAAAACTCTGCAACAAGGGGACATAGGACGAAGTTAAAAAGGGATAGATTCAGGAGTAAGCTAAGGAAATAATTCTTTATGAAAAGGTTGATGGACACATGGAACAGTATGCCACTGGAAGTGGTGGAGATAAGGACTGAATCTGGATTCAAGAAAGCATGGAGCAGGCACAGAGGATCTCTGAGGGAGAGGAAAGGAATGTTCTATCTTTCTGTGTGTGCCACATGGCACATGGCTCTGTCTCTGCTACACTGGGTGTGCAACATGGCAGATTAGCAATGACTCCGTGTGTTCACACTGGGTGCGTAGTGTGGCAGATTAGCAATGGCACTGTGTGCGTTACACTGGGTGCATAGTGTGGCAGATTAGCAATGGCTCGATGTGTGTTACACTGGGTGCGTAGCGTGGCAGATTAGCAATGGCTCTGTGTGTCTTACTCTGAGTGCACATCATGACAGATTAGCAATGGCTCTATGGGTGTTACACTGGGTGTGTAGCATGGCAGATTAGCAATAACTGTGTGTTCACACTGGGTGCGTAGCGTGGCAGATTAGCAAGGGCTCTGTGAGTGTTACACTGGGTGCATAGCGTGGCAGATTAGCAATGGCTCTGTGTGTCTTACTCTGAGTGCACATCATGACAGATTAGCAATGGCTCTATGGGTGTTACACTGGGTGTGTAGCATGGCAGATTAGCAATAACTGTGTGTTCACACTAGGTACGTAGCATGACAGATTAGCAATGGCTCGATGTGTGTTACACTGGGTGCGTAGCTTGGCAGATTAGCAATGGCTCTGTGTGCGTTATACTGGGTGCATAGCATGGCAGATTAGCAATGGCTCGATGTGTGTTACACTGGGTACGTAGCATGACAGATTAGCAATGGCTCTGTGTGCGTTACACTGGGTGCGTAGCATGACAGATTAGCAATGGCTCGGTGTGTGTTACACTGGGTATGTAGCATAACAGATTAGCAATGGCTCTGTGTGTGTTACACTGGGTACGTAGCAGGACAGATTAGCAATGGCTCTGTGTGCGTTACACTGGGTGCATAGCATGGCAGATTAGCAATGGCTCGATGTGTGTTACACTGGGTACGTAGCATGACAGATTAGCAATGGCTCTGTGTGCGTTACACTGGGTGCGTAGCATGACAGATTAGCAATGGCTCGGTGTGTGTTACACTGGGTACATAGCATGACAGATTAGCAATGGCTCGATGTTACACTGTGTTACACTGGGTACGTAGCATGACAGATTATCAATGGCTCTGTGTGTGTTACATTGTGTTACACTGGGTGCATAGCGTGGCAGATTAGCAATGGCTCTGTGTGTGTTACACTGGGTACGTAACATGACAAATTAGCAATGGCTCAGTGTGTGTTTCACTGGGTGCGTAATGTGACAGATTAGCAATGACTTTGTTCACACTGAGTGCGTAGCATGGCAGATTAGCAGTGGCTCTGTGTGTGTTACATTTATTTTATTTATTTATTTATTTTATTTATTTATTTAACATTTTTTATATACCGCACTATTCATCATCAGTGCGGTTTACATTGAACAATAATATACCTGTCAATACATGACTGATCTAGGTTTACAGATAACAGGGAAGATAAACTGGGTGTGAACTGGGGGTAACTGGGGGTAACATTGGGTGCGTAGCGTGGCAGATTAGCAATGGCTCGGTGTGTGTTACACTGGGTGCGTAGCATGGCATATTAGCAATGACTCTGTGTGTGTTCACACTGGGAGTGTAGAATGGCAGATTAGCCATGACTGTGTGTGTTATACTGGGTACATAGCGTGGCATAAGAACATAAGATATGCCATACTGGGTCAGACCAAGGTCCATCAAGCCCAGTATCCTGTTTCCAACAGTGGCCAATCTAGGTCATAAGTACTTAGCAGTTTCCCCGAAAGACACAGGTTCCTCATTTCTTGTGTTGGGTCAAGCAGTGATATCCTGGGTCCCTTTTAATAATGGTTTATGGGCCTTTGCTCTAGGAACTTGTCCAAACCTTTTTTAAACCCAGCTACACTAACAGCCTTTACTACATCCTCCGGTAACAAATTCCAGAGTTCGATTACACATTGAGTGAAAAAATATTTTCTCTTATTAGTCTTAAATAGTTTACCCTGTAGCTTCATTGCATGTCCCCTAGTCTTTCTATATTCTGATAAGGTAAACAATCGATCTACGTTTACCCGTTCCACTCCATTCATTAATTTATAGACCTCTATCATATCTCCCCTCAGCCGTCTCTTTTCCAGTTGAAGAGCCCTAACCTTTGTAGCCTCTCTTCATAGGAGTAGTCTTCCATCCCCTTTACCATTTTGGTGGCTCTTCTATGTACCTTTTCTAATAACGCTATATCCTTTTTAAGATACAGCGACCAGAATTGCACTCAAGATCTCCAGGAAGACGCGTAATGTAGTCGTCACATATGGCAGTTTTGCAGTGGCTCTGTGTGTGTTACACTGGGTACGTAGCATGACAGATTAGCAATGGCTGTGTGTGTGTTACACTGGGTGCGTAGTGTGGCAGATTAGCAATGGCTGTGTGTGTGTTACACTGGGTGTGTAGTGTGGCAGATTAGCAATGGCTGTGTGTGTGTAGCGTGGCAGTTTTGCAGTGGCTCTGTGTGCGTCACAGTGGCTGCATATATTTGGTAGGCTGCAGGACGCAGGACTACAGAGAGACACACGTGCTTACTGACAGGCTGATACATAAGCTCCAGGGTGCAGGAGAAAATTATGCAGCAGCCGCCTGATGCTCTCTTCTGTTTAAAAAGAAGAAAGACACTGAGCGAAAGAATTGCTCCTTGGCTTAGCACGAGCCGTTTTCCATGCTGCGATAATGAAGTATAAAGATGCGTTCGGAGAAGTGATTTCCTACTTTTAACTCACTACTAACCAGGCCTCTTTGTGAGGTCCTCTGGAACATGCAATCCCTGTCCCACGCAAACAAAAGAGCTGTGAATTCATTAAACTATTTAATTAGGCTTTTTTCTTTTTCTCCATTAGGCAGCTCTGCCAGCACATGGTAAATAAAGGCGCTTTGGGCTTTCCTCAGCAGACGCATGGGCTCTTTCTATTCTTCATTCAGTTTACAGGACAAAAGATTCTTTTCGGCCCCCCACCCCCTTTTCCTTCTTGGGGGGTTTCCTAATAGAAGCAGAGCAAATAGAAGCCGCCCTCTGTACATGTGAGGCGGCACACAGCACTGCACGCAGAAGTACCAGCACTTTACAGCCAAGCAAGGAAAAGATATTCGCTTTTTTTAATATTCTAGTAAATTTGCTTTTTACATCTGGTCCTTTTTCAGAAGCGCAGGTTATGGAGCTAACTGTCCACAAATTCCATTGATCTCAGACTGTGACTCAATCTATGTGCAGCAAGGCAGAGCCATACAAATCCTGTTCGGGCTACAAACGTATTGATTTTATAGATTTCTCCCAAAGTTGTGATAATGATATATCATTGTTAAATTTGGTAGAACAAACTGCTTTCCCAGTCTGTCCATGTGAGCATGGAAAGCAATTCAGAGCCTTGTTTAGAGCGTGTAGGGCCATAAGCAGCGGCAGCTTTCCAATACCTTGCCAGGGGCAGCAGGCCTGACAAATGAGACCTGCAGCAGGCCAGGTGGTCAGACAGCACCAGAGTGGCCACAACTGACCATCTTTAGGCTTTGAAAACTCTTCTTAAATTAGCAACAAGTAAAAGCACATCTCATTCACATCAACTGAGTTTTACATAAAATCCAGCTAGATGAAAAAGAAACAATTAGGTTTTTTTTTAAAGTTTAATCACAGTTTTTCCACTGGACTAATGTTTCTGAAAGATAATTGTTGCCGTTTTTGGAAAAACAGGCCTGGCTTTTGGCACTTCAGCAGCTGTCCAGGACTGATGCCTTCAGCGGACATGTCTCTTAAGCAGCTACATAGATAGATATTCTATTCTTTTTCTTTTACTATGAAATCAAATCACTTTTTAACCATGAAAAAATTCTCACAAATGTGCTACTTCTTGCAGCCGTTCCCCTTCCAACTATTTCTGCAGATTGAGAGCCTTACTTTTGCTTTTCCCATCAATGTAATGTTTTCTTTTTCGTTGGTGTCATGCAAAGAAAAGCAGCTCCTAATTGCAGTGCTGTGAATTTGCAGGGTTTCATACAGAACGACGAGTTCCCCTTGCTCCTAGATTTGTTCGGCTCCTTTGGGAGGAGTAATTTACAGAAAGCATTGATCGATTTTTCCCATAATAGGTACAGAGATGCTTTGCTGTCCCTCCCGGTTGCGTGTCAGGCAGGCATCCCAAAACCCTCATTATTCCTAGCATTATTTTAGTAAATCTATCAGAAGATTGGAAAAAAAAAGATGAAACTGAAAATTATTTTCACCTGGCAGTACAGAGAAAGGTCAGCATCCTGCCCTGGAAATTACTGCTTTGGCTTCTCTTTTTCTTAAGAAAAGAGGAGGGAAGGGAATTGTAGGCTCAATTCAAACAGAAATTAAGAGCAAGGTGCTGGCAGCTCGTTCGAGCAGCTGTTCCCGGGGCTCTCGTTGCTCTGCAGGCCCCCTCTTTGCCTAGGATTACTGTTTTGTGGGATTTGCTTTGTTTTTTTATACCAATAAGTATCATTGCCCAGTGGGGGGAAGCTACCTTTAGAAATACTCTCTGAATGCCAGGCCACCCACCTTATGCTGAGACTCCCCCTTCTCCTCGTCTCTGCTCGCTTATTTGGCTGCTTTTACTCCCTTTTCTTCGGGGTTTTGGTTGACGGAGGTTTCTGTTCTGTGAGCATTAAGGGGGCTCTTGGCACGCTGCTGCGCGGTATGGGGAGGCGCTGTGATAGCATAGCGCAGCATGTACAAAACACGAGGACTGATCTTTCTTTTTGGGCGCGTCACTTTTGCTGCTCCGATTATTCACATTGTTTGAAGCTATCTTTACATATTTCTGATTTCTGCTTCTCTTTTGATACTCAGCAGCCGCTCTGTACCAGGAATTCGGCTTTAATGTCTTCAGCCAACACTGTACGTGCTAGATCTGAAAAGCTTTCTCACGTCTCTTGCAGGGAAGGAATTCCTAGAATATTCCTGCTTCCTGCACCTAATCTGAGCTGCACCCTTGCTGCTCTTTGAACGTCTATACTTTCCTAGTAGCTTTACATTGTTTTCACTATAAAACCGTCATGTTGCTCTTAAGTGCTGCAAGAAAAAACAAATGGCCAGTTGCGAAAAAGAGTAACAACAATAAAGAAATGAGAAAACAGTACAGGATATTTCATATCTGAGAATACCTGGAGCCTGTCTACACACGAGAAGTCCTGTAAAATCATTGTGACCGGCAAGGACGAAGGCTGAGGCGCAGATGTACCAACAGCTTAAGTGCTGGAGGTAATTCTGTGCATTCAAGGAGTAATTTCAAGTCTCACACTCTTGTCTGTTTTTGACATTCTGCTGTCCAAAAAATACAATTCAAAATGCACTGAAGCCTTTTGTTAGAATTTGTTGTGGGGTTTCGAGGTTGGAGGAATTGGTTGGGTCTGGGTTGGCCTTTAAGCGGTGCCGTCCCTTCCCACTTAAAGTCACGCAAAAGTGTATTGGGGAGGGGTGGGGGTGGGGGGAGTGATTGTATTTTTATTGTAAGCTGTGTTGGACGACCTGGAGCCGGAGTGGTACGGGATATGAATGTTCAAGGAAATAAAATGAAAGGAATGAAGGAATTACTTTCAATGATCTACACGTTTAACATGAAAGAGCAGCTATAGAAATATTCAAAAACGGTTCAGAAAGATGCTGAAAACACTATTATTTCAAGACCGCTATGGGATATTAAACGTTTCAGTTCATGTATATCTAATATCAGTTGTAATCATACAATTGGTTAACGTTTATGTAATTGTAACCAGCTTTCACCTAAAGCTGTAAGGCGGGGCCTGACTTGATTAAATAAATATAAATAAATAAATGATAACACTGTTTGATTTTTGGTAACATATTGATTGGTTTAACACTCTTTTGAAAGCTAAAATCCTTATATAAAAATTCAAAGCGTGGAAAAATGCACCAAAAGAGCATGTAAATTCATAATCTTAATAGAAAATCCCAAAATGCAGCCATTTTATACCTATTTTATAAAGGCAACAGAGGTGCCTCTGTCAGTCTGTCCCTGAAAGAGCACACATTTATAACTCAATGCGTACACAAGTGGATTTCATAAAATTCATGCAAACACTGAGACTCTACCACAGGTCAGTGAAACTAAGCCCCGAGGACTCCCTGAGCATGCTCTACATATCTTGTATGCATGTATTCAAGCACAGAACTTTATCAGAGCCGCTTTCCACATCTAACATGCTTCATATGTGCCAAAAGCTTCATGAAATTATCCCCTAGAGCAGTGGTTCTCAACCCTTTTTTGTACCATGACCCCTTTTACCATTGGTCAACTTGTGGTGACCCCAATGATAAAATCAAATGCGTCTCTCTTCCTTTACCATTAACGCATTGTCGCTGTAATCATTTGTTGAATTATTAATATATTATAGGCCTTTACAATATGTTTTTATTTATAAAATTTACTTATTTAAACCACAATAATTAATCACAATAACAAGTAACAATATTTGATTTCAAAATTATGATTTTGTAGTCAAATCACTAATATGAAATAAAACTATTTTTTCTACCTTTGTTGTCTGACCAATTTATTCTCTGATCATGCTGGTCCTGATCTGAGGCTTCTGCTTTCCTGTCTTCTCTTAGCTCTCTTTCTGTGGTCTATGGTCCATCTGCCATTTCTTATCTCTTCTTTTGTTTTCTTCACTTCTTTCCATCAGCCTATTTCCAGTCCCAGTAACCCTCCCCAGTATCAGCCCCTTTTCAGTCCTCACTCCCAGTACCTTCCAATGTCAACTTGCATTCCCATGACTGCCACTGGTGTCCATTTCCCTTCCAGTCCCCCTCCTTCCCCACTGACCAGTCCCTTCTAGTACAAATACCATGGCAGCCCCTCTCAGATCCACTCCCTTCCAGTTCCATTCTCCCATCCCCTCGTATCAGCCCATTTGTAACCTTAGCCCCCCCAGTTTTCTTCCAGGGCCAGCAGCTCTATCCTCCCCTCCCCACAATCAGCCCATTCCCAGTCGCAGCCCCCAATCAGCTCACTTCCAGTGCTAGTCCCCCCTCAACCCCATTACCAGTGCTAGCCTCCCCTAATCAGCCCAATACCAATCCTACCCCCCCATCAGCTCATTACCAGTCCTAGCCTCTACTAATCAGCCCATTTCTAGTCATAGCCCCCCCGATCAGCTCATTTCCAATGCTAGCCTCCCATCAGTCCATTACCCCACCCCATCAGCCCATTACCAGTCCTAGCCTCCCCTAATCAGCTCATTTCCAGTGCTAGTCCCCCCTCAACCCCATTACCAGTGCTAGGCTCCCCTTATTTTTTATTTACATTCTCTTATATACCGCGCTATTCTGCATCATATTCTTATCAGCCCATTACTAGTCCTACCCCCCCATCAGCCCATTACCAGCCTTACCCCCCCATCAGCCCATTTCCAGTCCTAACCTCACCAATCAGCTCATTTCCAATGCTAGCCCCCCCATCAGTCCATTACCAGTCCCACCCCCCCCCCTTGATCAAGCCATTCCCAGTCCTAGCCTTCCCTAATCAACCATTTACCAGTCCTAGCCCCCCCCATCTGCCCATTACCAGTGCTAGCTCCCCCATCAGCCCATTATAATCCTAACCCGCACTGTCTCTCCCCTCTGTCCAGGATTTATCCCCTGTCTGTCCAGTATGTCCCCCTGTCGCTCCCCTTTGTCCATGTCAGCCCCCTTCCCTCCCTCCCTCCCTCCCTCCCTCCATGTCAGCCCCCCTTTTTCCATGTCAGCCCCTCTCCCTCCCTCCCTCCCTCCATGTCAGCCCTCCCCTGTTCATGTCAGCCCCCCTCCCTCCCTCCATGTCAACCCCCCTCTGTTCATCTTAGCCCCCTCCATCCATCCATCCATCCATCCATCCATATCAGCCCCCTCCCTCCCTCCATGTCATCCCCCCTCTGTCCATGTCAGCCCCATCCCTCCATCCATGTCAGCCCCCCATCTTTCCATGTCAGCCCCCTCCCTCCCTCCCTCCATGTCAGCCCCCCATCTGTCCATGTCAGCTCCCCCTCCCTCCATGTCAGCCCCCCTCTGTCCATGTCAGCCCCCCCTCCCTCCCTCCGCCATGTCAGCCCCATTGCAGGTTCCCTGCCCCCTCCTCCCCTCTCCCCATGTCTGCCTCCTTCTTCTGCAGCCACGGCTCCCTGTCTCTTAGGGAACCACGGCTATGCCTGTGAAGCCATTGCGGAGCCTTCCTGTCTCTAAACTGGCTCCATATAGTATTGTCCCGCTTCCTTTGGAGGCAGGACAATGCTGCACGGAGCCAGTCTTGAGACAGGAAGGCTCCACAATGGTTTTACAGGCATAGCCGCGGTTCCCTAAGAGACAGGGAGCTGCAGCTGCATTAGAAGGGAGGTGGTTAGTTTGCCACAGCCGAGAAGTGAACTCGGCAGCGGCAGCAACTTGTGCGCTTTTTAAAAAAATTTTTTACTTAGCGGAGTGAGGCGACCCCCACTAAATCCTGTGGCGACCCCCATGGGGGTCGCAACCCACAGGTTGAGAACCGCTGCCCTAGAGTCATCAGGGGTTTGGGAGGGTCTCTGTGTTCTTTCCTCATTTTGATATTTTCTTCTATTATGGGAATATGTCCCTTAAAAGCTGTGCTGCCTGTTTCAGTGCAGAGGAAAGTAGAGGGCTTTGCACTTCATGTGCTCCAACATCTAGAGGAGACGGTTCCTATGGTGGCTAAGGGAGGGCTTAACCAGCTAGGAGAGGACATCACTTTAAGACCTCCAAATCATTTGCCACTGCTATTGAGGGGTAGCAGTAAACCGAGCTCTGGAATTGCGTTGACACTGATGAATGACATCATTACCCAAGACCCAAGGGCTTTCCTAACCAGGGCTCTACAGATCAACAAACAGTAAGGATTTGAGGTGGAACTTTCCTTGAGCACAGTAGGTTGCTGAACTCTAGTAACCTCCTCAGGTTTAGAAACTGCTAACACCTAATCAGGAGTTAGTGGGCCTGATTTCCTGAGTGCAGCTGAGGCCTGCATAAAAGGCTCCAGTGCCCTGCCCTGTTGAGGCTTTCCTAACCAGGGCTCTACAGATCAACAAACAGTAAGGATTTGAGGGTTTGTTTGTTTGTTTTTATTATATTACATTGCTAGCTCTCTGACTGGGAGCTCTTAAAAGGGTGTTTTGTATATTTTTCAAAGCAAGGTTACTTTCTTTTTGGTGCTTTAGTGGAACTTTCCTTGAGCACAGTAGGTTGCTGAACTCTAGTAACCTCCTCAGGTTTAGAAACTGCTAACACCTAATCAGGTGTTAGTTCCCTCCCTACCCACCCCGACTCCCACCCACCCCTAGTGAGCAGTCTTGCTTTATAGGGCACCTCCCCCTTTAACAAATCACAGAGAATTGGACCAGCACATTTTGAATATAATTAAAGAGATTTAACTGCTTTTTCTCTGAAAGGACAGCTGGGAAACTGGCTGGTACTTGGTAGATCTCTCTCTTTTGCTTTAACAGATACCTAAGCTCCACGAACAGAACAATGGCTGGGAAAAATCATATTGCTAAAGCTGTTGCCCCTGTTACAGCTTCTGCCTCGGTCCAGACAGAGGTCCTAATGCCAGTTGAAGGACCGGTTCCATGTGCAGGGTGCCTTCTTGCTAAAGCTCTGAGGAAACAAGTGGAGGAACTCAGATAGGAGGTGGTGAGGCTGAGGAGCATTCAAGACAGTGAGAAGTACATTGATGAGATGCTTCTTGCAGCAACCAAGCTCTCCAGCACAGGAGAAGATCGGTGCCAACAGAATGTCGATGGTTGGACACAAGTCACCAGGGCCTGCAAAATCACCAATCCAAATTCTCCAGCCCTTGAATTGAAGAACCATTATGCAGCCCTGGAAGTGGAGGAGGTGAAAGCATCCCTGGAAAGGGAAGAACCAGAGTTCAAGTACCCCAAAGTTGCAGAATCAGTGACCAGAAGGAAACGAAGGGTAGTGGTGGTTGGAGACTCTCTTCTGAGGGGTACTGAGGCGTCCATCTGCCGACCAGACTTGATGTCCAGAGAGGTATGCTGTCTGCCTGGTGCCAAAATCCAAGATGTTACGGAGAGTTTGCTGAGACTCATCAAGCCCACTGACTATTACCCAATGTTGCTAATCCATGTTGTAACAAATGATACTGCCAAGTATACCTCGGAACGTATCAAAAGTGACTTCATGGCTCTGGGACAGAGGGTAAAGCAGTTAGGTGCACAGGTGGTGTTCTCTTCAATCCTCCCTGTTGAGGGTAAAGGCCAAGGCAGAGTGGCTTGCATCGTGGAGATGAATGCATGGCTGCGCGGATGGTGTCATCGAGAGCGTTTTGGTTTCCTAGACCATGGGATGCTGTTCCAAGGGTTGCAGAGCAGAGATGGCATCCATCTGTCCAAGAAAGGTCAACGCATCTTCGGTAGTAGACTGGCTAATCTACTGAAGAGGGCTTTAAACTAGATTCGTTGGGGATGGGTGAAGAAAGCCCCCAGGTAAGTGAAAGGCCCCAGGTAGGTGATACATTAAATACCTTTATGGAAATGGGTAACAGGGGTAACATATGGAAAGCAGTGTGTATAAATGCCCGTAGCATGGGAAATAAGACCCTGATGTTGAAGCTTTGGTGGGAGTGGCTGACTTGGATTTAGTGGGAGTTACAGAAACATGGTTCACAGAAAACCATGATTGGGATGTAACTATACCTGGCTATACTTTATTCAGAAAGGACAGGGTAGGAAGAAGGGGAGGAGGAGTGGCACTATATGTAAAAACTACTATTAAAGCTTTGGAATTACAGAGCTTAAAAGGGAGAGAGGAGGCATTGTGGGTTAAACTAGAAAGAGGGAAAGAGAAACCTATTTGCATTGGTGTGATATACAGACCTCCCTCACAAGAGGAAGAGGTAGACAGAAAGTTAATTGAAGACATACGCAGCATTGCTAGGAAAGGGGAAGTGCTACTGATAGGAGATTTCAATATGCCATATGTTGATTGTCACATTCCTGCTGCAGTATCATCTAGAAGTAAGGAGATCCTGGATTCTCTACAGGGAGAACTATTCAGGCAATTGGTAACAGACCCCACACGTGAAGGGGCCATACTGGACTTGGTGCTTACCAATGGTGAAAGTGTTTCTGATGTTGTAGTGGGAGATCGTTTTGCATCCAGTGATCACCAGATGGTGTGGTTCAGTATTAGGACTAGGGCTGTTAGAATCCATTCCAAGGTGAAGATCTTAGACTTTAGGAAGACTAACTTTGCGAAGATGGGCCAGTACCTCAGGGAGTCGTTAGTGGGATGGGAACAGCTGGGGGATGTAGAAAAACAGTGGGCAAAACTGAAAGGGGATATTTTAAGGGCAACCAACCTTTTTGTTAAAATGGTAAATAAAGGCAAAAGGAAAAGGAGACCGCTATGGTTTTTGAAGGAAGTAGCTGAAAAAGTCTCCACCTTCCAGCCCCCTCCCGTGCACATCTCCAATCCACCCGTAAATCAGCATTTTTCTACCTCGGTCCTTCTCTCTGGAACTCACTACCCACTGCTCTCAGACTGGAAGAATCATACCCCAAGTTTCGGTCCCTTCTCAAAACCCATTTATTCTCCTGTGCCTTTCCTGGATCTAACTACCCTCCCTGACTTTCACCCTCCTCTTTCTTCTGTCCTCTGTCCCTCTTTCTTCTCTCTTAAGTAATTGTAACTTTCTATTTCTGACTTTGATTTTATTTTTTATTTATTTTAGCAAGCATTTGTAGCCCGCTCCTTCCAGCGATCAGAAGCGGGTAGGATTACTATTGTGAAACTGCCGAATCAAGGCAGGTACAAATTTTGTTTACATACAGATTGTCAGAAAAGCACATCATACAGAGTTAACACTTCTTAGCTATGGGGGAGTTCATTTACATATATACATAAATACATATATACAGGATAAGCTTTTTGGCCACAGTGGTCAGGGGCTGCTCCATCTGTGGATTTAGTTCAGGTTGAAATGAGATTGGAAAATGTGCGTTTTGAGTTTCTTTCTGAAGTCTAGAAGGTCATTGCTAGCTCGTAGTTCTGGTGGGAGTTGGTTCCACAGTGTTGGTGCCACATATGAGAAAGCCCTGTGGCTGGTGTTAGCTTTGGCAGATCTTATATCTGTTGGAGTGTGAAGGATGTTGGAATTGTGGGTTCTTCTGTTTCGGGTAGTAGGTTGCGATCTTACTAGGTTGTTGAGGAAGGAAGGTGCTAAGTTGTGGATGAGTTTGAAGGTGGTTGTTAGTATTTTGTATTTTGTTCGAGCTGTTATGGGTAGCCAGTGTAATTGAATTAGCACTGGTGTGATGTGGTCACTTAGATTTTTCTTCATTATGACCCTGGCAGCTACATTTTGTGCCATTTGTAATATGTTTAGGGTTTTTTTAGGTAAACCTTGTAGGATGGCGTTGCAGTAGTCAAAATGTGGCATGATGAGTGCTTGGGCCACTGTTCTGAAGTCTTGGGGATCAATAATATTCTGAATGGGTTGGAGCACTCTAAGCTTGTGTAAAACTGCTCTGTTGGTCTTTCGGAGGTGTTTTTCCATCTTTAGGTCACAGTCAAATGTGACTCCTAGATACTTTATTTCTTTTTTTGTTTGGTAAGTGTTGTTACATAGTGTTATTGATGTGGGTGGGTCAAAATTCGGTTCTTTGGAGATATACATTACTTCGGTTTTTTTGTGATTAATTGACATACTACTTTGTTGCAACCAGTCTTGCATCTCTCTGATACATGTCTCTAGTGGGTTGTAGTCTGGGTTTTTAGTGTCTAGTTGTGAGTATAGCATGATATCATCGGCATAGATGTGGTAATTAATTTCGTGTCGTGAGAAAATTTTGCATAGTGGCTGCATATATATGTTAAACAGAAGTGCTGAGAGAGCAGAGCCTTGGGGGATTCCCTGCGTTTGGGAGAAAGATTCTGCTTTTTCTCCGTTGAATTGAACCTGTTGTGTTCGATTTGAGATGTAGGATGAGAACCATTTTAGTGGTGTTCCTGTTATTCCTATTGATTTTATCCTATTTATGAGGGTCCCATGATTGACTGTATCAAAGGCAGCGGAGATGTCAATGAATACAAGAATGTACATTTTCTTTTTGTTTTCAAGGCCCTTTAGGAGGTTGTTAAGTAGAACTAGTAACAGGGTTTCAACTCCATGATGTTGCCTGAAGCCATATTGCTGGTCATCAAGAGGAGCATTGTCAGTCAGATGGTCTTGGAGCTGTAGAAGGACCGTTTTTTCTATGATCTTTGCCAGGAATGAGATACTTGATATGGGACAGTAGGACCCTGGGTCTTCTCCGTTGAGTGTAGTGTTTTTTAGGATCGGTCTAATGACTGATTTCTTTAATTCTGAGGGCATGATTCCTTGTTGTAGGGATAGGTTAACTAAGTGTGCTATGTGAGGTGCTATGTCTTGTTTCACTGCCTTGATCCAGGATGCAGGACAGGGGTCTAGTGGGGAGGTGGTGCTTTTTAGGCTTGTGACAATGGTTGTGATTTGCTGGGTTCCTATTTTGTGGAAGTGCTCCCATAACTGGTTTTGCGTCGTGTTATTCTCACTTCTGATTTGTGGTGTTGGTGGGGGGGGGAGGTGGAGGACTATTATGATGTTTTATTAATATTGTAAACCGCCCCGATGTAATGGGGGGCGGTATATCAAATGTTTTATAAACAATAAACAATAAAAAGAGGGAGGCCTTCATGGAATACAAGAGATCACAGAGAGAGGAAGACAGGCATCTGTATTTGGAAAAACTTAGAGAAGCTAGCAAAATAGTCAAGAAGGCAAAGATTCAAAAGGAGGAGGAAATAGCCAATGCAATAAAATGGAGGGATAAGACATTTTTCAGATATATTAGTGAGAAGAGGAAGGGCAAAAGTGGTATTGTCAGACTCAAGGGTGCAGGGGGGGAATATGTAGAAGCTGATAAGGATAAAGCGGAATTGCTTAACAAATATTTTTGTTCTGTGTTCACAGATGAAGAACCAGGAGCAGGACCTCAGAAAACACCCACAAATAGGAACAGAAGCGAGGGACATCTTGAACAATTTTCAGAAGACTGTGTTCGTGAGAAACTAGCTCAACTTAAAGTAGACAAAGCGAAGGAACCGGATGGGATACACCCTAGAATACTGAGGGAACTTGGGGACGACGTTCTAGCAACTCCACTGACTGACCTTTTCAATGCCTCGTTGGAGTCGGGAGTGGTGCCAAAGGACTGGAGAGAGGCTCATGTGGTGCCTTTACACAAAAGCGGAAGTAAGGATGTGGTTGAAAATTACAGGCCGGTTAGTTTAACTTCGGTGGTGAGTAAATTATTGGAAACGCTGCTGAAAGAGAAAACAGTGAGGTTTCTGGAGTCCAGCGGATTACAGGATCCGAGGCAGCATGGATTCACTAGAGGCAGGTCTTGTCAGACAAATCTGATTGATTTCTTTGACTGGGTGACCAGGGAGTTGGACCGAGGGAGAGCTCTAGATGTGGTGTATTTAGATTTCAGTAAAGCCTTTGACACTGTTCCTCACAGGCGACTTATAAACAAACTGAGCACCCTAGGGATGGACCCTAAAGTTACTGATTGGGTTAGAAATTGGTTGGGTGGGAGGCAACAAAGAGTACAAGTAAATGGAGCTCACTCTGGTGAGAAGGATGTTACCAGTGGTGTGCCCCGTGAATCTGTCCTTGGTCCGATTCTTTTTAACATGTTTGTTAGTGATATAGCGGAAGGGCTGAACGGGTAAGGTTTGCCTCTTTGCGGATGATACCAAAGTCTGCAATAGAGTAGACACCCACGAAGGTGTTGATAACATGAGGAGGGATCTAGCTAAGCTTGAAGAATGGTCTAGAATTTGGCATCTGGGATTTAATGTTAAAAAATGTAAGGTCATGCATTTGGGCTGCAGCAATCCAAGGGAGAAATACAGTATAGGAGGTGAAGTACTTTTGTCCACTAAAGAAGAGCGGGACCTAGGCGTGGTTGTGTCTGATGATCTTAAAGTAGCTAAACAGGTAGAAAAGGCGACGGCAAAAGCTAGAAGGATGCTTGGGTGCATACGGAGAGGAATGGCTAGCAGAAAAAAGGAGGTGATAATGCCTCTGTATAAGTCTTTGGTGCGACCTCATTTGGAGTATAGTGTGCAGTTCTGGAGACCGCACCTTCAAAAGGATGTGAACAGGATGCAGTCGGTGCAGATGGTGGCTACCAAAATGATTAGTGGTCTTCATTATAAAGCATATGAGGACAGACTTAAGGATCTTAATATGTACACCTTAGAGGAAAGGCGGGATAGAGGTGATATGATTGAGATGTTTAAATACCTCCGTGGCATAAATGTTCAGGGAGAGAGCCTCTTTCAATTGAAGAGGGGACATGGGATGAGGGTGAAGGGAGATAGATTCAGGAGTGATATGCGGAAATATTTCTTTACGGAAAGAGTAGTGGATCCATGGAATAGTCTCCCAGTAGAGGTGGTAGAGATGAGGACAGTAACTGAATTCAAAAAACATGGGACCAACACAGAGGATCTCTAAAGGTAAAAAGTGGACTGTTGTAGTTGTTGATATGGAAGGACAGACTAGATAGGCCATGTGGTCTTTTTCTGTCATCATGTTTCTATGTTTCTATGACCTGGTTTTGGGAAGGGAATGCATTCAGGATTGTGTTTTGAGAGATCAGTTGGAGTTAGGGATGGAACTGAGTCTGCAACTTCAGGGTGAATTTGGGGGCTAGTAGCGAGCAGAGTTACACCCTGCATGATCAAGGAGTTGTAATATCACTAGGGGTATCAGAGGCAAAGTTCCCTCTAAGATACACAGGTATCTTCCGCCTGGATTCCTACCAACTGGGGTGATCCAGCAATATCATGCTACTAATTGCATGGGGCAAACAAGTTATCTGGGAGTCCCACAGAACTTGCTCGTCCTGTGCAATTGAAACTGCAATATTGCTGCACCAAACCCAATGATAGAAATGTGAGTGGAGGATCTACTGTGTGCTTTAGATGGAACGCTGATCAGGAGCCATGGTCAATACACCCACACCCTCTCTTGTGAAGACGGTGGTGATTATATTAGATACCATATGGCAGTGGTTCCCAACCTTTATGATTGCATGGGCCTCTTCTTAACCTCTGAAACGTTAAGTGACCCATGGTTCATCCCCATCACGTTTGCCAGACACCACTCTTCAGCATAAAGTCTGTCTCCACTAGTCCTCTTTATCTCCCTTCTTCTTCCTGTATCCAACAGTCTCTATCTCTTCCTCTCAGCCAATTTTCATCAACCTCTCTATTTTTTTTATCTTTTCTTTGTCCTGCAGACCCAAAGAATGGTCTCACAAACCCCCAGGGGTCCATGAACTACAGGTTAGGAATCACTGCCTTACAGGGTGCATTTGTGAGGCTGGACTTTTCCTTTTCTGTTCCTCTCATCATATTTCCTTTTCTTTTAATGAGAAAGTTTGGTGTAAGAGATTCAAACTGTTCTAAGAAGCAGCTGAAGAAAACCAAGGCTTTGTAGAAGGACATGGGAGATATTAGATCTGTTACTAAAGACATGAAATGAGAGTCATAAGCTGCAAAGATGTCTTACATATTGGGACATGGAACATACGAAGCATGAACCAAGGAAAGTTGGAGGTGGTCAGGAATGAAATGGAACGTGTACACCTCGATCTGTTGGGTATCAGTGAACTGAAATGGACTGGCATTGGGCACTTTGCATCTGATGATCACATGGTCTACTATGCTGGAAATGAAAGACAAAGAAGAAAAGCTCACAATCTACCTGCAATCGTACTTTCTCCCTCTATGCCCCCACAGAATGGAATGCCCTCCCCCCTTCCCTCTGCAATTGCTCAGATCATGCCGAATTTCGCAAAAAACGTAAAACACTCCTCTTTCATAAGTGCTACAACACCAACCTATAATGCAACACTCATAAAATTCCTACCTAGATTTCCCAACCCCCTCCCCTCCACTCAATTTCCCCCTACCCTACTCCCCCTCCCCCTAAACTTCTCCCTTCTATTGTACATAGTTGCCATTTCCAGCACGATAAACAAATGTTACTTATGTTTATTAAGTTCTTTTTCTTTGTAAAACAGATGTTCTCATACTGTTAGTTCTGAGTTCCCTGTAAACCGTCTTGAATTATAGAAAGACAATATATAAAAAACATTAAATAAATAAATGGTGTTACATATATAATTAAAAAGAAACTTGCAAGAACTGTAATGAAATACAATGCAGTCAGTGAATGCTTAATTTCTATTCATCTACGAGGAATGCCCATCAACACAACTGTATTTCAAGTATATGCCCCAACAACAGCTGCAGAAAAGGATGAGTTCTATGAACAAGTACAAGCTGAAACTGACAGAACATGCAAACAGGATATCCTGATAGTTATAGGTGACTGGAATGCAAAAGTTGGCAATAAAGAAGAAGGTAAACTGGTTAGAAAATATGGACTTGGCAACAGAAAGGAAGCTGGAGAAAGACTGATAGAATTCTGCAAGACCAATGATCTATTCATCTCAAACACCTTCTTCTAGCAACACAAGTGGCGATTGTACACATGGATTTCACCCAATGGATTTACAAGAATCAAATTGACTACATCTGTGGAAGTCAACGATGGAAAAGCTCTATAACATCAACAGCCCTGGAGCTGATTGTGGTACAAATCACCAACTACTAGTATGAAAACTCAAGCTAAAGTTGAAAAAGAGCAAGCCACTCATAAATGTAGCAAAATATGACATTTATGTTTATTGATCCTTTCTTCTCTCTCCCCCCCCTCCACTGTCTCTATTTCTTTCCTTTAGAGGTTTTATTGGCGTTCTTTTTCTTTTTTCTGCAGCATCCTTTTTAAATTCACGAATTTTATTATTGATTGTAAACTGCCTAGGTACTTTTCTGTAAGGGCAGTATATAAAGTTTAAATAAACATAAACATGACCTTGAGAATATACCACCAGAATTTAAAGACCGCCTGCAAATTTGATTTGCTGCTTTAGATACAAATAACAGAGCTCCAGAAGAGTTATGGGATGACATCAAGAAGGTTGTGTTGGAAAAAAGTGAGAAGTCTCTACAAAGGCTGAAAAAGCAAAAAATGGCTAAAATGGATGACCAAAGAAACTCTGAAAATTGCCCAGAAACGTAGAGAAGCTAAAGCCAGAGGAGAAAGAGAGGCAATTGCAGAACTCATCAGAGATTTCCAACATGCAACAAGACAAGACAAGGAGAAGTACTACAATGACGCATGCAACAAAATAGGATCAGAAATTATTAGAGGAAGAATAACAAAGGCTTTCCTAAAGCTATGAGAGTTAAAGAAATAATTCCAGCCTTGAATTGGAATGTTACAAGATGCTCAAGGATCCATGTTGAATGATGCTGAGAAGATGATGAAAAGATGAAAAGAATATACAGAGTCATTATACAATAAAGATGAAGTGGCCCAACAACTATTCAACCTATACCATATGATCAGGAACCATTGGTGATGAAAGAAGAAGTCAAAGCAGCAAGCACTGGGCATTGATGGTATTCCCATTGAAGTATTACAGCAATCAGATGCAGCTGTTAACATACTTACAAGGCTCTTCCAGAAAATTTGGAAGACCACATCATGGCCAATTGACTCGAAAAGATCTGTGTATAGTCCAATATTGAAGAAAAGTGTTCCAACTGACTGTGGATATTGAACAATTGCTCTGATCCCACATGCCAGCAAGATTCTACTCAAGATCATTCAGCAGAGACTACAACCTTTACATTGAACAAGAAGAAACAGTTCATATGGAACAAGGAGAAACAGAATGGAATAAAATCAGCAAAGGAGTATGACAAGGCTGCATACTTTCCCCTTACCTTTTTAATTTATATACAGAACAAATCATCAGAGAAGCAGGACTGAATGAAGGCAACAGAGGTGTGAAGACTGGTGGAAGACTCATCAATAACCTTTGCTATGCTTATGATACCACATTACTGACTGAAAGCGAAGATGATCGAAAACATTTGCTTCTCAAGATCAAGGAACATAGTCTTAAAATGGGCCTGCACCTTAATGTAAAGAAGACAAAGATCCTGACAACAGGTAAAATCAATAGGTTCATCATTGATGGAGAACAAATTAAAATAGTGGACTACTTTAACTTACTTGGATCAACTATCAATGAAGAAACAGCAAGCAGTCAAGAAATCAGATGAGGCATTGCTTTTGGCAGAATGGCTATGAAGAACCCAGACAAGATTCTCAAAAGCAGAGATGTCTCTCTCCATACAAAGGTTCGACTTGTTCAAACCAGGATATTTTCGATAATGTCATATGGATGTGAAAGTTGGATATTGAAAAAGATAGGAATAAAACTGATGCCTTTGAATTATAGTGCTGGCAATGAATACTGTGTATCCCATGGACTGCCCAAAGAACAAACCAGTCAGTAAGAGAAGGAAATCAAACCTAAGCTTTCCTTAGAAGCTCAAATGACAAGACTTCGACTTTCATACTTTGAACACATCATGCGACGAGAGAAATCATTAGAGAAAGACATCATAGAAACATAGAAAAATGACGACAGAAAAAGACCACATGGCCTATCTAGTCTGTCCTTCCATACCAACAACTACAACAGTCCCTTTTTTCCCTTTAGAGATCATCCGTGTTTGGCCCATGCTTTTTTGAATTCAGATACTGTACTCAGCTCTACCACCTCCACTGGGAGACTATTCCACAGATCCACCACTCTTTCTGTAAAGAAATATTTCCGCATATCACTCCTGAATCTCTCTCCCTTCACCCTCATCCCACTTCCATTTGTAGCAGAACTTGCTTTCAATTGAAAGAGGCTCTCTCCCTGTGCATTTATGCCACTGAGGTATTTAACCCCTCAATCATATCACCTTTATCCCCCTTTCCTCTAAGGTGTACATATTAAGATCCTTAAGCCTGTCCTCATATGCTTTATAATGAAGATCACTAACCATGTTAGTAGCCACCCTCTGTACTGACTCCATCCTGTTTATATCCTTTTGAAGGTGCGGTCTCCAGAATTGCACACTATACTCCAAATGAGGTCGCACCAAAGACTTATACAGAGGCACTATCACCTCCTTTTTTCTGCTAGCCATTCCTCTCCGTATGCACCCAAGCATCCTTCTAGCTTTTGCCATCGCCTTTTCTAACTGTTTAGCTACTTTAAGATTATCAGACACAACCATGCTTAGGTCCTGCTCTTCTTTAGTGGACAAAAGTACTTCACCCCCTATACTATATTGTTCCCTTGGATTGCTGCAGCCCAAATGCATGACCTTACATTTTTTAACATAAAATCTCAGCTGCCAAATTCTAGACCATTCTTCAAGCTTAGCTAGATCCCTCCTCATGTTATCTACACCTTCCTGGGTGTCTACTCTATTGCAGATTTTGGTATCATCCACAAAGAGGCAAATCTTACCCAACATCCCTTCCACAATATCACTAAGAAAGATGTTAAAAAGAATCGGACCAAGGACAGAACCCTGGGGCACACCACTGGCAAATTCCTTCTCCTCAGAGTGAGCTCCATTTACCTGTACTCTTTGTCACCTCCCACTCAACCAATTTCTAACCCAAGCAGTAACTTTAGGGTCCATCCCTAGGGTGTTCAGTTTGTTTATAAGTCGCCTGTGAGGAACAGTGTCAAAGGCTTTACTGAAATCTAAATACACCACATCTAGGGCTCTCCCTCAGTCCAACTCCCTGGTCACCCAGTCAAAGAAATCAATCCGATTTGACTGACAAGAACTGCCTCTGGTGAATCCATGCTGCCTCGGATCCTGTAATCCGCTGGACTCCAGAAACCTCACTATTTTCTCTTTCAGCAGTGTTTCCAATAAACTAACCGGCCTGTAGTTTTCAACCATATCCTTACTTCCGCTTTTGTGTAAAGGCACCACATGAGCCTCTCTCCAGTCCTTAGGCACCACTCCTGACTCCAACGAGGCATTGAAAAGATCAGTCAGTGGAGCTGCTAGAATGTCCCCAAGTTCCCTCAGTATTCTAGGGTGTATCCCATCTGGTCCCATCACTTTGTCTACTTTATGTTGAGCTAGTTTCTCACAAACACAGTCTTCTGAAAATTGTTCAAGATGCCCCTCGCTTCTGTTCCTGTTTGTGGGTGTTTTCTGAGGTCCTGTTCCTGGTTCTTCATCTGTGCACACAGAACAGAAATATTTGTTAAGCAATTCCGCTTTATCCTCATCAGCTTCTACATATTCCTCCCCTTCACCCTTGGGTCTGACAATACCACTTTTGCCCTTCCTCTTCTCACTAACATATCTGAAAAATGTCTTATCCCCCCCATTTTATTGCATTGGCTATTTCTTCCTCTTTTTGAATCTTTGCTTTCCTGACTACATTGCTAGCTTCTCTAAGGGGCTTGTTTACAAAGCCGCGGTAGCGGTTCGCGATCATTATCGGAGCCGCGGCCCCATTGTGGGGCCGTGGCTCCGATAACGATCGCAAATCGCTACCGCGGCTTTGTAAACAAGCCCCTAAGTTTCTCCAAATATAGATGCCTGTCTTCCTCTCTCTGTGATCTCTTGTATTTCAGGAAGGCCTCCCTCTTTTTCTTCACCTTTTCAGCTACTTCTTTTGGAAGCCATAGCGGTCTCCATTTATTTACCATTATAACAAAAAGGTTGGTTGCCCTTAAAATATCCCCTTTCAGTTTTGCCCACTGTTTTTCTACATCCCCCAGCTGTTCCCATCTCGATAACGAGGTAGAAGATCAATGCAAAAGACGAAGGCCAGCAATGAGATGCATCGATACAATCACAGCAGCTATGGGTGTCAGTCTGTCAACAATGAGCCGCCTGACTGAAGACCAAACACAGTTTAGGACAACTATTCAGAGGGTCGCCATGAGTCAATACCGACTCGATGGCACTTAACAGCAACAATAAAGACACCTCTGGCCCTGTACAAATCCAGGCTAAAAAGTCACCTCTTTTAGACTGCTCTTAGATCCTTAGGAGGTCATTCTGTCATGCAAACAGTTTCTGTATGTCCCCGTGGGATGTGCAGTTCCGCTACTCGCATGGACCATATGCCGCGAACCAGGCTCTTCACATGTACAAGGCCACTGTGCAGGGAGCCCTTGATGGAGGTGGGGGGATGGGACAGTGATAGGGTGAGGGAGGGGCTATGTGACTGGATGTACAGGGCCTATTCAGCTCAGAGCCCTGTATGTCTGCCGGCTGTCCTCAGCACGCTCAGTTTATTCCACCTTGAAGTTGGAATAAGCACCAGGTGCCACAGCAATCTTGCCCTCCAGCCCCCCTGGCCTCAGTGCGCTGCAGCGGGGGTGCTTCCAGGGCGATGACCCAGGGCTTGGGATACCCCCTTTAGGGCCGGGCATTGGACGAGGGTGCTCCCAACACACTGGGTCTTCTGCTGCTCCTGCTGGACGTGCCGGTACCATGGTGACAGGATACCGCTGTAGCGGCACACCAGTCAGAGCATAGGGCAAGCTGTATGAGTAGATCAGTGGATGTCTCCTGTGGCAGTATTGGGGGCATGCCGGACCATCCAGGAGGCCTTATCCTGTCACCACAGGAACATCTCGCTCCCGTGGTGCAGATTCGGGTTCAGATCAGCCCCATCCATATTTGGGGCATTTGGATGGCCCAGAAGTGCTCCTGTCTGAATCAGGCTCTTAGGGGTATGTTTACTAAACCATCTTAATGTGCGCGCCGCGTTAGTGTGCAGGATGCCATATAAGGAGTGGGCGGTCCGGTCAAAAATAGAGCAAAACGGGATTAGCGCACGCCGCGCGCTCTTGTGCGCCGTGCACAGTAGCGCACGAGGAACGCACGCAGAAAGCATAAGCAGGTGCGCTGATGTGCAAACAGAGGAACAGGGCTGCAGTACAACGGTAAAGACACTGACAGATGGTGCAGGGGTCATGGGTTCAATCCCCCACTATGCCCAATGAATAAGGCTGGCTGAGGCACTGCCATTTATGTGTAATATTGCATTATGAGGCTTTTTAATTTTATTTTAATTACTGCTGCTAGCAAACGCACTCTCAAAGCACTGTAACATAAGGTGCTGCATAAGGCACCCCATAAGGTACCCCAGAGGGCACATTTTAAAGTGCACTGTCTGCCACGGCACCCTACAATGTTGCTGAAAGGGTGGCCTATAGGGCGCCATATAGGGTGCCCTATGAGGCACAGCAAGGTCATAGCACTGTTTTTGATGGCAGCACTGTGCATTTAAACGCATGGAAATCTTAAGTAGCTGCGCTGACATGTAAGAAGGAACAGCAGTGTAGCACAATGGTTAAGGCACTGACTGATGATACAGGGGTCATGAGTTCAAGCCCCAGTGTGCCTAATACGTAAGGCTGGCTGAGGCATCAGCTTTGACATGTAAGTATTGTTTCCTGTGGCATTTTATTTGTATTTTATTAATTGCTGCCAGCAAACACACCCTCATGTGCCGTAACCTAAGGTGCCGTATAAGGCACTCCATAGGGCACATTATAAAGTGCACTATCTGCCATGGCACCCTATAATGTCCCCTATAGGGCACCCTATCAGTCGCTCCATAGGATACTGTATAGTGCACCTTATATGGACGGTAACCATAAGGTGCCCTATAGGGCGCCCTATAAAGCGCCCTCTGAGGCACCTTATGGGTACAGTACGCTGAGGGTGTTATTGCTGGCAGCACTAATGTACATTAAAAATAGATAATGCTTTGGACAGCCCTATCAAATAACCCCACTGTGGGTTTGAACCTATGACCTCTGGCTCCACTGGCAGTGAAGTAACCAGTGGGCTACTGCTCTATAGCTGCTAGCAAACCCCTGGCTGGCAGCAGAAGGACTGCAAGTCACCTCACAAACAGTCTGCTGTGGTCACCAGGATAGGGTTAACCCACACATACCCATGATGCACTGCACATGCAAATCAGCAGTCTACAGATGATCACAAGATGGGGTATGCACCCCCACAGCACCTCGGCCTGGTAGGGGGAACTGACCGTGTGTGGTACTGGCACAGAGTAGCTACACACCGTCACATTGTGCAGGTACTGCACTCACCCTGAGGGTGAGGTGGGGCGCCCAGCACCAGGTCCACAGCAGAACTAGGCCATGCTGCAGGTCTCCAGCAGTGCTAATCTGTGAGATAGGTAGTTTCTGCAGACACACTTTGGATATATCTGTATGTCTCAGTCAGGTGTAGCCCCTATGGACCCCTAGGAGGATTATGTACCACCACCCTCTTCTTCCTCCAGGGCTGAGGGTGGTAAACAGGGTCTCCCACCAACAGAGCCACATTCTTCCTCCCTGCAATGGTGGCAGTAGAGGGGACCATCAACCCCAGTCCTGCTGGGGAACAGACACCTACAGGGCATTCAATGCAGCTCTGTACACATCCATAACGCAATAGCAGACAGACATTAGGCCCGGATATGCTAAGCTGCACCCCACCACTATCTGATATTCTCCTGCAGCAAGCCTTCAGCCGCTGCACCCTGCAAGGCGCTTCATCAAGACACATACCAGCTGCAGACAGCATGCTAGCTAGTCCATAGTGCATGTTCCTGGTGGAAATGCGTGCACCCAGAACTGGAATGTCAGCATACACACCAAGCAGATAAGTCAGTGACTGGACCCCAAAAGAAAACCCATAAATATCACATGAGAAAAACACTATATAGCACTATGGGGTGCCTAGCCATGCTGTGGTCACTGCACAGTCAGGGTGAGAGTGATCTCCCAGCAGGACATGCTGTGGCCACCCTGTCTGTGCAGGTGGTGGCCGGGCACTACAACGTCCCAGCTAGTGCCCTATGCCCTGTGCAGATGCATCCTGGCCAGGCCACCCTGTCCGGACTATACCCATGGTACCTTGCTCCTCATTATGCACATTCGCAGGCCAATACTGGCAACAGTGCTGGCAGTGTGGGCTGTGGAGGGTGTTTGCAGCCACCACACACTGGATAGACAGACACACACTCCCACACCTATGCCAGCATTGTGCTACTATAGAGGAGTTTAGCAGCCCTGGCCACCACACCAGTCCTGGGCACAGTGCAGGCATGGATATGGTACGCAATACTGTTGGGGGTCACTCCCCAGGGTGGTAAACACTGTCAGAGACCAGACCTGAAGCACACTCCACAGACATCAGAAAGGTTGCTATGATGGAGCTCAATCAGCAAACTGTGCTTAACGTAGGAATTGGTATCTGCCAGTAATCATAGCAAACGTTTGATAGCTGTGTACCGTATTCCCAGGTGTAGGGTGGCATTGCTAAGGTATGCAAGGGCTAGTACAGCCATTCCTCGCTTAACGACCGAGTTCCGTTACAACGACCCGGTCGTTAAGCGAATTGGTCGTTAAGCGAGGAAAGGCATACTTCAGCTTATGGGATCCTGCGCAGGAGAAATCGACGCTGACAAAAGCAAGTGCAGACATACCTGATAAAAGGGAACACCAGGACAGATGAGGGAAAACATGAACAAGCAGGAATGACTGTGAGAGCTCGCACCTACGACCATCGCTTCGCCGTTACGACCGCTCACCGTCGGTGATATGGTCGTAAGTGTGAGCGGTCGTAACGGCGAAGCGAAGGTCGCAAGTGCGAGCGGTCGCTAAACAGGTAGGTCGTTAAGTGAGGACTAGTTGTATTGGGAGATGCACGCAGGGCCCAATGTCCTGCCTCTCCAGGAGGCATTGGCTAATGGAGCCTGTGGGTGTGGGTGTGGGTGTGTCTGCCCCTGTTGGCTTCTGCTTTACGGCAGAGGTTCCCAACTCCATTCCTAGTGTGCCAAACACTGTTCAGGTTTTCATGCTGTCCCTCATGAATATGCATGAGATACATCTGCATACCATGGGGGTGGTGCATAGATATGCAGCACAGGCATCTTTATTAGAGGCAGCATGGAACCTCAATGGTGTTTGGCCCTCTAGGACTGCATTTGGGAGACTCTGCTCTAGGTAATCCACTTGTTTATGGTGTCTTTGCTCTGTAGGGTAAAATGTAGATGTTTTGGGCATGTTTACATCATCTGCACTAAACGTTCTGTCTGTATTAGCACGTTGTAGTAGTGGGTAAAATATGGGGATTGGGTTGGCAGGCACCATAGCTGGGACTTGAACCTGTGACCTTCTGCCTCCAAACACACTGGTTGCGTGCACTGCACCACCGTGTTGCCACAGAGACAGTGCATTCCCTGGTGAAACCATGACTGTTTGTCCAGCAGGGCCTGTCTGTTGCAGTGCATGGCACCCACCTACACACGGCTAGGCCATGGTCTGCTCTGGGCAGCTGCCACTGCCCCCTCCACCACCAGTACCCCTCCGCCACCATGCTGACATGGCCTTATATTGGAGACAGCATAAAACCTGAATGATTTGTGGCCCTCCAGGACTGCATTTGGGGGACTCTGCTCTAGGTAATGCGCATGTTTCTGGTGTCTGTGCTCGGTGGGGTAAAATATAGGCGTTTGAACCATGCGTATGTTCTCTGCAATAAAGGTTTGTCCTTACTATAATGGTTTAGTAGCGGGTAAAATATGGGGACTGGATTGGCAGTAGCCCCAGCTGGGACTTGAACTTGTGCTCTTCTGCTCCTGAACACACTGGCTGTGTTCACCGCACCACACTGTGCTCGCAGAGACAGTGCAGTCCCTGGAGATACCATGGTTGTTTGTCAGACAGAGCCTGTCTGTTGCAGTGCATGGCACCCACCTACACAGGGCTAGATCATGGTCGGCTCTGGGCAGCTGCCACTGCCCCCCTCCACCACCAGTACCCCTCTGCCATCATGCTGACATGCCCTTCTGCTGGTGGTGCTGGTGGTGTGCAGTCTCAAGCCATCCAGGGTGCAGGTAGGCGGCTGCCTATGGTGCGTGTTCTGGGGTAGGGGTGCCTGCATAGGCGTCCATGCTCCCCCCCCCCAACACCGCCTGCCAATGTTCTGTGCCCTTGGGAGTACCTGCTGGGTACTATCCCCTGTGACACTGTGATGGACACCCTCATGCCCATGTTGGGCCCTCATCAGTTGCTGTCTGGCTGCTGTTCAGTTTCAGCATTCGTAAGTGCCATCTAGGCATCTGCCTAGTCCTCACTGTGCCCCAGCTGCACCACAGCATGTGCCGCCTGCAGCCCTCTGTATCCCCTTTCCCAGCATCTGTCCAGTTGCCCATTCCGACATGCCCGCCCTGCTGTTGTGGAACATGTGCATGCCATAGGTAACCTGTCCAATGGAGAGGGAAACCCTGATCAGTGCTATTTCACTGTGGGATCATTCACCTTGTATGGGGACGGAGCGTAGACCCTTCCAAAATTCATATTTATTTTTTGGGGCTTTCTTGGGAGTGTTTTTTGATGTTTCCCATTACTATCACTATTGCCCAGCTTGATTATGATTTTTTTTTATTTTGTTGGGGTACTTTTCAATGTTTATTTGTACCTTTGTTCTGTGCACATGTATCACACTTATCAGTTTTTTGTAGGTTTCCCTGGTTTTGCTGTACATTGCTGACAGAAATGGTTTCTCTTCCCTTTAAATCGGCTCTAACGCGAGGTTTTCACTTGCATTATTTTTGGTCTCGAATTTCACCTCGCTAGTGTGCGGTGAGCCTCTCCCCTCCCACTCTCCACCCATTGACCCCTTCTCTCCGCCCCTGGGGAGCCTTCCTCCGCCCTCCGGGAGCCTTTCCCCGCCTTCAGCACTCGTGTGCGCCGCTGCGCGCATGAGCGCATTTTTGCCCCGTAAAGCATCATTAGCGTGCGCTAAGGTACCTTAGCGCGCGCTCATGCGCGCCGCGCACGTTAAGAAACTTTAGTAAACATACCCCTTAGTCTCCTATTCACATGCAACCCACCACCACCATATAAAAAGTTATATTTACATTGTTAGCGTTAAAATTCTTTTTACTCATTGTTCTCTGTAATGCGCACCTTATTGTTAAAGTTACTGCTTTTGGCACGAAGTTCTCTGTAAACCATCTTGACTTATAGAAAGATGGTATAAAAAAGATGTTAAATAAATAAATAAAGTGCTGCCATTGCCTGTTCAATTCTATGAGCCATTGCAGCACTTAACGCACGTTAATCTTTATTATACATGTGTTTCCTTACAATTCCCCTGAATATATTCTAATCCCCCATTGTTGTTGTGTCTGTCATAACCAGACGTAAGCTCTGATGAGCAGGGACTGTCTCTTACATGTGTCCCTACAGCACTGCGTATGTTAGTACTAGTATTAGTTAATGCTTCAATTTTACAAGATAAGCTTAATTTAAACAGTAAGTGTACCGTGGAATGTCGAAGAATAAACAAGTCAGTATTAGAGAAGATCAGAACTAAGCTCTCTTTAGAAGCTCAGATGAGGGGAGTGTGATCTTCAGCGCAGCTGTTCCTGCCCTGTGTGTGTTTAATCACACAGAGGTGATGTCCTTGGGGCCTAATAAAAGCGCGGCCCCTTTCGCAGGACGCAGCCAAGGGTTTGTGCCCGAAGGGGCATGTCTAAAGGGAAAGGACATGCCCCTTTAGTGCCCCTTCAATGCATGTCGGTACTAGTCCAAGGAAACCAACGAGGGAGATGGGCAAGCAGAAGAAGAAGCTCATCCCGGTGGAATCTACGGTGAAAGCCTTTAAGGGGGAGGGCTCCCTTGACAAGTTTCTTGCGAGGAAAGAAATGGAGGATGCTTTATCCGTTTAGTCTACTTCTGTTAGTACTGGCTGTCCTTTGGACTTGTCCCCGGTAGTGGGGGAGTTAACCCAACCCATCTCCCCTGAGGAAGCTGTATTAGCAAAAAAGGAGGGTTCCTAGGGATTGGTTTCCCCTACGGGACTGCAACTGGTGACTGGTCAGTTTGCGGTGTCGTCTCAAGCTCCGATGGTTACAACTGTACTCATGCCTAAAGTTTTGCAGTTGCCTACTTTGTCAGGTGATCTTCAAGAAGTCTCCCTGGTTCGGGAGATTTCTCTTAAGGATATTTGGATGGTAGTTTTGAGAGCTGAGGCTGCTCTGAATGGCACTTTGAGTCAGTTACAGGACTTTACAAGAGATTCTGTGGCAAAATTAGGGGAGCGTGGTTAAAAACTGGAAATACGCTGTCCCGAGTAGATAAGGTTGACACTCATGTCGCCACAGTCCAGTCAGCCTCAGCCGCGTTTATTAAATACAGTGTTTCTATCCATCATCAGTTGGAATTACTTGAAAATGTTTCTTGCTCGAGGAATTTACATTGCCTGAATTTTCCTATTACTCATTATTTGTCACCTTCAATATTGTTTTCTAAATATCTTGAAGGAAGTTCTGTTACTCTCTAATTCAGAAGGAATCAGGATTTCTAATATATTTTATATACCTCATGGGAGGAAGACTGTCATGGCGGCTGAGGAGGATTTGAATCAGGTAGTGACTCCTGAAAGCTTAGATATTTCTGAGTTTTTAGAGTCTTCATCAGATGTTATAACCTCTCGTTCTACTCCTTCAGTCACGTTTGTATCTGAACTTGATAAAGATTCAGTACTTAAAGCTTATTTCTTGAAAAAGGATTGCTTGTTTTGTGACAGCGAGTTTTGCTTTCCCTGATGTATCCCGACCGACACAATTATGTCGAAAAGCATTCCTGGAGCTTCGGCTTCAAACCGTGGCTCTAGGAGCATCTTTTTTTTCTTAAATTTCCTTGCAAATGCCAGGTGGTATATCAGGGTAGACATTATTGCTTTTTTTGATCCATTGCAACTTGAAGATTTTCTTAAGTCCCACAACTCTGGAAATACCCCAGGTGATTAGTACAATTTTGGGTTTGTGTAGTTTATGGGGACAGCTAGCTTTTGCTGAGTTTTGTTTGGGTTAGATTTTTCTTAGAATATTCACTCCTCCTTTTATGTGGGCTAGAAACAAATGTTTGTATTATTTGTTATTTGAAATTTGTATTAAGTATTGATATTTGTTTTCCTTTTGGGTTGTGTAATTTCCTGGCTTTCTTATTTAGTTTGATGTATCTCTTAACAAAGTTAATAAAGTATATAATTAAGAAGCTCAGATAACAAGACTTCAGCTTTCATACTTTGGACACATCATGCGAAGAGAGAGACCATTACAGACAGACATCATGTTTGGAAAGATTGAAGGTCAATGCAAAAGAAGAAGGCCAGCAAGAGATGCATTGATACAATAACAGTAGCTATGGGTGTCAGTCTGTCAACAATGAGCTGCCTGACTGAAGACCAAACACAGTTTAGGACTGGGGTCTCAAACACGCGGCCCACGGGCCACATGCGGCCCGCGAAAGAGCTTTGTGCGGCCTGCGACGGAGGGAAACAAAAAAAAAACCCTGGCTTCTGCTGCTGCTGCCGTGACAGCGGCAGAATCAACTGTCAATTTAAAAAAAAAAAAACCGGCTTCTGCTGCTGCTGCAGCCGTGGCAGCAGCAGAATCAGCTGTCCCGCGGCCCCTTCCCCTCTGTCCGGAAGAGCCCTGAGTCTGCTCCATCAGCGACGGGCTTTTCAAGCCGCGAAGAGAGTATTTCCCTCTCGCGCGGCTTGAAAAGTTAATACGCTTAAGCCACGTGAGAGGGAAATACTCTCTTCGCGGCTTGAAAAGCCCGCCGCTGATGGAGCAGACTCAGGGCTCTTTCGGCCAGAGGGGAAGGGGCCGTGGGACAGCTGATTCTGCCGCTGCCATGACTGCAGCAGCAGAAGGCAGTTTTTTAAAAAATTAACAGTTGATTCTGCCGCTGCCACGGTGGCAGCGGCAGCAGCAGAAGCCAGGATTTTTTTATTTTATTTTATTTACTTGGGCTGATGGGGGGGGGGGGGTTAGGACTGGAAATGAGCTACGGAGGGGCTAAGACTGAAATGGGGTAATGGGGGGTTAGGACTGGAAGTGGGCTAATGGCAGCGGGGGGGGGGTTAGGACTGGTAATGGGCTATGGTGGGGGCTAGGACTGGAAATGGGCAGATGGGGGTTAGGGCTGGAGGTGGGCTGATTGGTGGGTTAGGACTGGTAATGGGCTATGGGGGGGCTAAGAATGAAAATGGGGTGATGGGAGGGTTAGGACTGGAAGTGGGCTGTTGGGGGGCTTAGTACTGGTAATGGGCTATGGGGGGGCTAGAAATGGTAATGGACTGGGGGGTTGCTAGGACTGGAAATGGGCTTAGTGGGGGGCAGCTAGGACAGGAAATGGGCTGAAGGTGGGGCTAGGATAGGACTGGAAATGGGCTGATGTGGGGACTAGAAGGAAGCGGATGCTGGGTGGGGCTGGAACTAGAAGGGAGCTGATGTTGGGGGAGGATTAGAATGGGATGGGGCTGGGAGAGTGAAATGTTGAGGGGAAAAATATTTTGTGTGGGAGGGAAGAAAAATCTACAATTGGCCGGGTATTGGGAGAGTAAGTGGGGATTAAGGATGGAGGGGTAAAATTTGAGTGGATGAAATAGGAATGAGGAAGGAGCAAAAGGAGAAAGATTAGTATGTTAAAGCAGATGTAGAGAGAGAATGGAAAAAAAAACTAGAAGAGAGAAGAAAGGACAAATGGACAGCAGACGATGGAGAGTTAGCAGAAGACACGAAGAAACCAGAAGAAAGTGGCTGGAACAACTGCAACTGAAAAAAATGCACAAAAGGTAGAAAAATATCTATTTTGAATTTATTAACTGGAATATGTCAGCTCTGGGAAATGTGCATCATTAACATCTGCGCTTTGTATGGTTGTTGTTGTTGTTGTTGTTAAGTGCCGTCGAGTCGGAGTCGACTCATGGCGACCCTCTGGATAGCTATCCTAAATTGTGTTCGGTCTTCAGTCAGGCGGCTCATTGTTGACAGACTGGTACCTGTAGCTGCAGTTATTGTATCGATCCATCTCATTGCTGGCCTTCCTCTTTTGCGTTGACCTTCTATCTTGCCAAGCATAATGTCTTTCTCTAATGATCTCTCTCTTCGCATGATGTGTCCAAAGTATGAAAGTCGAAGTCTTGTCATCTGAGCTTCTAAAGAAAGCTTAGGTTTGATCTCCTCTAGTACCGACTGGTTTGTTCTTCGGGCAGTCCATGGTATACACAGTATTCGCCGCCAGCACCATAATTCAAAGGCATCAATTTTCTTCCTATCTGTCTTTTTCACTGTCCAGCTTTCACATCCATATGATGTTATTGAAAATACTATGGCCTCAACAAGTCGAATCTTTGTATGGAGAGAGACATCTCTGCTCTTGAGAATCTTATCTAGGTCTTTCATAGCCATTCTGCCAAGAGCAATGCGTCGTCTGATTCCTTGACTGCTTGTTGCTTCTTTATTGATAGTTGATCCAAGTAGGTTAAAGTTGTTCACAATTTCAATGGTATGGTAACATTATGCAAATATTTATGCAAATGAGGCCCCACATCTTATGCGGCCCGCTGGTTACTTTACAAGTCCTCATTTGGCCCTCAAAGCAATTTGAGTTTGAGACCCCTGGTTTAGGACAATTATCCAGAGGGTCGTCATGAGTCAACACCAACTCAAGGGCACTTAGCAACAACATGAACAAACAGTAAGATGGAGCTGCTGTTGAACTTCACAAAATTTCCCTAGTTTTCCAGGATGATGTCTAGGAACTTATTCAAAGGTATCACATGCAACTCCTTAAGATGCCCCCTCAATCTTTTTGAGTACTGAGTAAGATCTTCTGTTTGTCACACACTCCGGGTATCACCCATTCAGGTGTAGAAGAGTCGTCTTCTGATCTGGATGGATCGGCCCTGTATACGGTATTCTAGTATGGCACGCAGGAAAGACCAATACTGATCTTCTCTCTGTTTTTTTAACAAGATCTCAACACAATTATGCAGCTCTACTTTCAAAATGTACAGTAATTGTTTCTGGACACAGAAAGCATGCAGGACAGATGGAAACTTTTACTGGCAATGCACCATGAGATTCATGGGTTGAATGCTTCTTTTTCTTGACATATCCCTGCAAGTGTTTAGTTAAAAACATGGGTGCGAATTATGTTTTCTGTGTCCCAGGACAGTTACATTTTTTCCTGGATGCTAAGAAACTTCCCGGCACCCGTAGGAGTGGTGATAATGGTTGATTATTGATCCAATGAGTGCAGTCAGATAGATTCCATGCATGAGTCTTTTTATTTATGCTTTGTTTTCTTTTTAGGCTCTCTGCATTAGTTTTTCTCTCCCCCTCTTCTTATGGAACTAAGGAGAGTAAATGGACAGTGGGCAGGATTAAGCCATAGGCAAACTAGGCACATGTCTAGGGTCCAAATATTTAGAAAGGGCCCTCTCAGATGTCTCATTCACTGGCTCCCAAAGCAGACGTTTGCCCTGGTAAGTCAGCTGCTGACTGAAAGGAAAATGGGAGGCAAAGGGAAGAAGACCAGAGTCAGGTCCCCCCTGTGCACGGTCAGTCCCAGCAACAGGGAAGTAGCACGTCTTACCTGCGCTTCCGTTGCCACTTTTCTTCTTCTTTTATTTTTTTAACTAGATTTTTCTCATGCCTTTTCAGTAGTAAATGGCTCAAGGCACATTACATTCAGGTACAGAACCATGCTGGGCTTTATTTCTGTGCATTTTAAAATGTAATTATATTACAATGGGGACCAATGTGCTTGGAAAAGAGAAGGCTGAGGGGGGATATCATAGAGGTCTATAAATTAATGAATGGAGTGGAACAAGTAAATGTAGATCCGTTTACGTCATCAAAAAGTAGAAAGACTATAGAACATGCAATGAAGCTACACTGTAACAAGAGAAAATTTTTTCACTCGACGTGTAATCAAACTCTGGAATTCGTTACCAGAGGATATAGTAAAAGCTGATAGTGTAGCTGGGTTTAAAAAAGGTTTGGACACGTTCCTGGAGGAAAGAGGACCCAGGAAATCTACTGTTTACCCCAGGACGAGCATTGTGGAACCTGTGTGCCTTTTTGGGAACCTGACAGGTACTTGTGATCTGGATTGGCCACTGTTGGAAACAGGATAGTGGGTTTGTTGGACCTTAGTCTGACCTAGTATGGCATTTCTTATGGGCAGCATTTTCGAAGGCATTTACATAGGTAACTGCCCTAGTTACCCATGTAAATGCCTTAACCAGGAATTTCCTAAGGTACCTACATGAGTAGTGCCTTTGGAGAATCCCAGCTAAGTCCCTAATGCGCACAGATGCTATGCAGTTAGTATCGGGACGTGTTGGGGCATTCTGGGACGGAGTGGGGGCAGAGGAAAGGGCTAAGCGAGTAGCAGCAATTTTCGATGTAACCACACTTAGCCCTGCATGCCTTAAAGATTGGGGAGATTTTTCCTTGCCTTCCTTCAGGCACAGGGGCTAAGTGGGTAGCATCGAAAATCGCTGCTACCCGCTTAGCCTCGGCAGCTGCCAGCGTGTCCAAGCAAACCTGGATTTTCACTTCCGTCGCTGCGGAAGTGAAAATCCAGGTTAAGAGGGTCGGCGGGCAAGCCGACGCGGCGCATATCCTGCCCAACTGAAAATTGAGCCCTATGTGTTTTGCCTGGGGCCCAGCAGACAGTGTTTCCTGCCCTGTTTATATTTTTATTTCCTCATTGTTTTTTATTTTGTTTTTGCTCTCAGTTTGATCTGTATTTCTAAACAATTGTTCATTGTGCAATTATATTTTGAAATTGCATAAATAATTAAATACTAAAAAATACAAATGATTAAATAAAAACACCATAAAAAGCATAAAATGTTGTGAAATAGTTATTTTCTTTTTTGTGTTCTTTTTACATAGTAACATAGGGCCCAATATTCATTTATTTATTTAACAGATCTTCTATACCGCTTTATCACTTCGTCAAAGCGGTGTACCACAAACAAAACAGAACATAAAACAATGTAACCATGTAACTGAATTGCAAACATTTGCGCATAGCCGTCGCCACCGAACTTTAACCCCAGATATTCAATGCCCAGGTAATATGCGTCCACGGCATTGAATAGCTAGGGTCGCCGCACAGCCAATGACGCCGCAGAAGCTATTGAGCTGCTGCCCAGTTAGCTCCCTCAGGTAAAGATAGACCAGCTTTTGCTGCTCCTATCTTTACCTGCGGGTTGTTAACCAGGAAGCAGTGCAATATCGCCGCTGCCTGGTTAGGGACTGGTGCTGCCTCCGCTCCGCCCTGGTATGCCAACACGCCCCAATGCTAAGCGCCTTGATACCAAAGTGCAAACTTTTATACTGGCAGCATTTTATAAAAGGTAATTTATGTGCATATGTGGCCACAAAGCCTTGAGAACAACTTTATAAAACTAACTCCTAAAGGTTGTCACAAGGTAGACCTATTGGAGCCTGAGAAAATGGAAATCAGCAGCAGTGATCAGGGGAGAGATGACAATATAAACAAAAAACTGTCAGATGGTTGCTACAGACAACCTAGGCACACGTGGGTAAGGGCTGAGAACACACCCCCAGATAGCAAGCAAAGGGAGTTTGCTTTGCTTGATAGGAATCAGGTGGGTAGAGGTGGAGCCCAGAAACACAGAGATATAATACGCTCCCAAATAGTTAGAGAGGGAGAGGAGGTGAACCAGCAAGTCTCACAGCAAGGGAGACAACGGTCAGCGCAGCAGAAGCTGGGAAAAGTATGGAAGTGGAATGAAAGAGAGTCTGAATTACTGGGACAGCATGCAAGCCCACACGAAGGTCTGAGTGAGTCTCAAACCCAGAGTGAAACATTTGGAAGGCAGAAACCTGATATTGAATGCATTTGTGAAGAGCATGGGAGATGGGGGAGAGTTGCAGTACAAGGTAACAAAGCCAGACGTGTTGATGGTGGCTGTTTTCTACCCGAGTGGGTAAAACCCTGCAGCAATAGAAAAAGCCACCCAGAAATAAGCTTTGGAAATAATCCCTTCCCTTGTGCTAGAAAACCCAGGAGAAAAGAAGCTCACTTACTTGGAGAAGCTAGAGATTCTAGTATCCACTTTAAACTCCCAGAGTTTGAGCAACCTCCGTGTAGAGCAGTGCAATCTAGGGCAGCTGTGAGGCAAAAGCTAGACCCAAGCACGCTCAGAGTATACCATAATCACTCTAACAGCAGAGCCAGAGAAGTTCCTGAATGTCCTTATGCTTACCAGCAGGGGCTGAGCTCCCATAAGCCTCATACAAAACTATATGGTAGTTCCCAGGGAGGCTTTGAGGGAGAAGGACAGAACAACTTCCTGCTTGATGAGGAAAACCTACATTATCCTTTTGAAACAGCTGACCTTGAAAACGTGAGTGTTAATGAACCAGAATCTATGGAATATGAGAATACAGAGTTAGCAACAGTTCCTGAGCCCATGGAATGCTCAGTCTCGGTAATTGACCCAGAGTTTTCCTTAAGGTGAAAAGAGTTGAAGATAACCTGAGTAAGAGTCACAAAGTGTGGGCTGGAAAACGTGTCTCACAGAAAACCATGTGAATGAGCTGTGCTGTAGCAGCAAAAAGGAAAGCCTGTGAAAAACATTGAGAATGTTTAATTCTTTTCTTTTTGCATTTAAGCTGAAGTAAGCTATTTTTGTTTAACCTTTTGATTTCTGTTATATGCCCGAAGTGGGTTGTTTGCTTTGTTTTGCCAAGGAGAAAATACCTCACGGACGGGGAATAAAACCCTGAGTTTGGAACACAAGTGTCTTTTGTGGTTTATAGAGAAGGTACAACTACCACCCTCAGGCAGTACCAAGGCCTCACCGGTAGGGCACCTGGGGGTGCGACAAAATGGCGTAGTATTGAGGATTTTTTTTTCTCCTGTGGCACAAGCCAATTTTCCTGGACAAGAGGAAAAAGGACATTTCTGAGAAAAGAAAAGGTGGATACAAGCACGGTTGGAGGAGAAATTCGACTGGCAGATCGGCCAGAGGACGGACAAAAGGCTTTTTCTCACATGCTGAATTCTACCAGGAGACTAAGGTACTAGTAGCCTGGGTAGACGGGTACGGGATACCAGTGAGAGAAAGAGGGCGCTATAGCTGGGATAAAATTTCCTGTAGAAAGTACCGCACTTGGTGGGTCTTTCTTTTCTTTTCCATTGCAGGTGCAGAGTCCACAGAAGAGGAAGATGGATCCACAGGACATGCTATCCTGGATGAATGCCCAATGGGAGAAACAAGCAAGGATGGTGCAACATCTGCAGGAGCAGTATATGACAGCCATGAGAGAACAGCAACAACCATTGCTGGAGGCAGTCATCGCACTAGTGAACCAGTCTCGTGGAGAAGAAGCAGCATCTACTACCACACCGCAAGTAGAACTGAACACTGGTTTTGCTTTATCATTAAGACATTTGAAACAGGAGGACAACCCTGATGATTTCATAGAAGCATTTGAACATATAGCTGGAAATCTGAAATGGCCTGCAGAGCAGTGGGCAATGAGATTTGCCATGACTTTAAGTGGTGAAGCTCTGTCTGCTTTTAAGGCCATGCCCGCTAGCCTTGCTAATGATTATTATGAGATCAAAAAAGCTGTAAAGGATCGGCTTGGTCTTACTCCTAGACATTATAAGAGGTTGTTCAGGGGAGCACAAATGCTAGAGAATGAAACACCAAGAGCCTTATGCCAACGACTTAAAAGTCTGGCGTATAAGTGGCTAGACCCAGATGGTAGAACACTAGAATCTCTCATAGATGAGATCATTCTAGAGCAATTCCTGATAGCAATACCCTTAGAAATGAAAACCTTTCTAACACTGCAAAACTGCTCTAGCACGGAGGAGGCAGCTAAATTGGCCGAGGTATATAGGGAAGCCAAACAAGCGGATACCTCCAAAATAAGCCTTTTAAAAGTGGCTGGTGTGAAAGAGATGGATGAGTGTAAGAAGGATGAAAGGGTTAAGGCATATAGGTATGATTCTGGTAAGAATGTGATGACTGGAAACATGAGGAAATGTTATAAGTGTGGTAGACCTGGACATCTCAGGAAGGAGTGTAGAGTGAAGACAGTCCTCGTAGTAGGGACAGAAAAGCAGATTCCCAAGGGTATATTCTTACAAGTCCAAGTAGATGGATTAGACACCCTAGCTCTGCTTGATTCGGGAGCAGAACAAAGTTTGATTGCCCAAGAATTTTGGGAAACCATGAGACCGTCTCGCCCTGTAGCTCCGAAGCAAGTACAAGTAAAATGTGTACATGGTATGCAGCTTCCCTACCCCCTACACCAGGTTTGTGTTAAAGGACTAGGGATAGAGAGAAAGATACAAGTGGCAGTAGTCCCCGGGCTACCACAGAACCTAATCCTAGGATATGACTGGCCTTCTTTTCAAGGAGGAATAAGACAGGGGATATGCATAAAGACAGGATTGGTCTCTACCTGATCCCAAGCCACTGTAGCGGAGACCCGAGAATCCCCGGTAGGAGAAGTACAAAAACCGGAGGAAGAGGGTGTTAAGGAGGCTCCCGAAGAGAGGGCTGAGGCAGATACACTTCCCAACCACGACGATTTGGTTCAAAGCCCGGTTGAGGGAGGGAAGAAAGCCAAATCTAAAAAACGACATGAGAGGAATAAGAGAACCCAGGGAAGAAGGGAACTAGAAGTGGGGGAGGGGTTGCCATGGGTACCCGCCGCTCTGGTCCAAAAATTCCCATCTTTCCCAATGGAGCAGAAGGCAGATGCAGCACTCAAAAGAGCTTTTGAGTGGGCTCAGAAAGATAGAAATGTGTTACCCCGATTCTTCTTAGACGAAGACATTATATAGAGAAAGCCTGGATCCCTATACAGGGGCTGTAAGAAAACAACTGGTGGTACCAGTAGCTTTTAAAGCAGTGGTTTTACGTTTAGCGCACGACCATCCGGTTGGGGGACACAAAGGCGTTCAGGGAACGCTAGACCAGATTTTAGCGCGCTTTTATTGGCCGGGGGTGTACCAGGAAACAAAGCGCTATTGCGATTCCTGCCCCGCTTGTCAGAGGGTTTCCATAGCCAAACCCAAAGCCGTGCCTATGGTACCATTACCAACCATAGCGACACCTATCAGACGCATGGGTATGGACATTGTAGGCCCATTAATAAAAACACCTAGGGGTTTCCAATACCTTTTGGTTATTGTCGACCATGCGACCCGATTCCCCTGGGCTATTCCCCTCAGAAATATTTCGGCCAAGATTATAGCGCAGGAACTGGTAAAGTTGTTTTGCGAGGTGGGGTTTCCCCAAGAAATCTTGACTGATCAGGGCAGTAATTTTGTCTCAAGATACCTCGCTAGGGTTTGGGAGGCGTTTGGTATACGCCACATAAAAACGTCGGCATACCATCCCCAGACCAATGGGTTGGTGGAGCGCACCAACTAGTCAATTAAGCATTTGTTACGAAGGGGATTAAGGAGTGGGGAGATGGCGGAATGGGACACACTACTCCCATTTGTTATGTATGCTTGCCGGGAGCGTGTTCAAACCTCCTTAGGAGTATCCCCATTTGAACTTTTATATGGTAGGACCCCAAGGGGAATACTTGATATTCTACGGGATGAATGGGTGGAACCTAAGGTACCAGAGATAGGGATTCCACAGTTTTTAAAAGAGCTGAGGACGCGCCTGAGGAAAACATCCCAGGCCTCAGTAGAAAATTTAAGTCGTAGTAAACAACGACAAAAACAATACTATGATAGGGGCACACAGGCCAGAGAGCTGGCAGTAGGAGACAAGGTCCTTATACAAGTAGCGGACCCAGGTCCTAAATTTGAAGCTCGCTGGAAAGGACCAGGCATAATAATAAAGAAAGTGGGATTCGTGTCATACCTTGTTGAGAACGAGAAAGGACGTAGGCAGGTATAACACGTCAATGTGTTGAAGCCATGGAAGGAAAGGGTGGCCACAGCTAATTTGGCCTACCATGAGCAGCATTATAGAACCCCGCAAGGGATTACATGCTGTCCGCCAGAAATTGCGGCAGCAAGTAATATTTTAAGGGGGGGAATGTGTCACAAGGTAGACCTATTAGAGCCTGAGAAAATGGAAATCAGCAGCAGTGATCAGGGGAGAGATGGCAATATAAACAAAAAACTGTCAGATGGTTGCTACAGACAACCTAGGCACACGTGGGTAAGGGCTGAGAAGACACACCCAGATAGCAAGCAAAGGGAGTTTGCTTTGCTTGATAGGAATCAGCTGGGTAGAGGTGGAGCCCAGAAACACAGAGATATAATACGCTCCCAAATAGTTAGAGAGGGAGAGGAGGTGAACCAGCAAGTCTCACAGCAAGGGAGACAACGGTCAGCGCAGCAGAAGCTGGGAAAAGTATGGAAGTGGAATGAAAGAGAGTCTGAATTACTGGGACAGCATGCAAGCCCACACAAAGGTCTGAGTGAGTCTCAAACCCAGAGTGAAACATTTGGAAGGCAGAAACCTGATATTGAATGCATGTGTGAAGAGCATGGGAGACGGGGGAGAGTTGCAGTACAAGGTAACAAAGCCAGAAGTGTTGATGGTGGCTGTTTTCTACCCGAGTGTGTAAAACCCTGCAGCAATAGAAAAAGCCACCCAGAAATAAGCTTTGGAAATAATCCCTTCCCTTGTGCTAGAAAACCCAGGAGAAAAGAAGCTCACTTACTTGGAGAAGCTAGAGATTCTAGTATCCACTTTAAACTCCCAGAGTTTGAGCAACCTCCGTGTAGAGCAGTGCAATCTAGGGCAGCTGTGAGGCAAAAGCTAGACCCGAGCACGCTCAGAGTATACCGTAATCACTCTAACAGCAGAGCCAGAGAAGTTCCTGAATGTCCTTATGCTTACCAGCAGGGGCTGAGCTCCCATAAGCCTCATACAAAACTATATGGTAGTTCCCAGGGAGGCTTTGAGGGAGAAGGACAGAACAACTTCCTGCTTGACGAGGAAAACCTACATTATCCTTTTGAAACAGCTGACCTTGAAAACGTGAGTGTTAATGAACCAGAATCTATGGAATATGAGAATACAGAGTTAGCAACAGTTCCTGAGCCCATGGAATGCTCAGTCTCGGTAATTGACCCAGAGTTTTCTTTGAGGTGAAAAGGGTTGAAGATAACCTGAGTAAGAGTCACAAGGTGTGGGCTGGAAAACGTGTCTCATAGAAAACCATGTGAATGAGCTGTGCTGTGTCAGCAAAAAGGAAAGCCTGTGAAAAACATTGAGAATGTTTAATTCTTTTCTTTTTGCATTTAAGCTGAAGTAAGCTATTTTTGTTTAACCTTTTGATTTCTGTTATATGCCCGAAGTGGGTTGTTTGCTTTGTTTTGCCAAGGAGAAAATACCTCACGGACGGGGAATAAAACCCTGAGTTTGGAACACAAGTGTCTTTTGTGGTTTATAGAGAAGGTACAACTACCACCCTCAGGCAGTACCAAGGCCTCACCGGTAGGGCACCTGGGGGTGCGACAAGGTACAGTCAGAGGTGCTCCTCAGCTCTATGGAGACTGGTAATATTCAGTCACTTTAGGCCCGATTCTGTCCCGGATGTACATGCTGTCTGTGCACCCAGTCTGAACCAGACAGAAAGAGGGCGTCGCAATTATGATCCCACAGGACACGTCTAGCCCCACAGGATCAGAATTACGATCAGGCCTGCACATGCAGGCCGAAACTGCGATTCAGCCCGGCCTGCCCATATAGGCCCTGCCCGACTAACTCAGTCAGGGCTGTTGAATGGAGCCACGGCGCCATGGCATCTGGTTGCCATGGCCCCGCAGCTCCATTGAAGAGCTGCAATCCCCGACCACCAGCACCGGCATCAATTTCCCCGCAGCCCAACCCCCCATCTGGCCTCCTAAGGCCAGGGTCAGGCTGCAGGGAATGTCCTCAGCCCCCCTACCTCATTCGCACCCCGGGCCGCCGATCCCCAACGTCTAGGGAAGTTATTCCACCTCCAAGATGGAATAACTTTCCTGTACAGGTCACCAGCCCCGGACGTACAGGACCGATATTAGAATTGGCCCTGTACATCCAGGCCCGATGACCGCCCACTGCCCGCTCTAACTCCACCCCTGATCCGCCCCTTCCCTGCCCCCAACTAACTTCCCCATACAACCGGCGGAGAAGTTAGCCACTGGCGGGAATGGGCACGAATAGAGGGGATGGATGTCCTGTTGGGATGTCCATCCCTGCTATTCGTGGGTCAGAATGACCCTGTATATGTATCGCTAAGTGGTTTAAGTCAGGCCGACACTATACACATAGTGCTGCTGAAAATTCATGGATAAGGTGCTTAGGGCCCAATTTTCGAAGGCAGTTACACGAGTAACAGCCTGTGTTACTCGTGTAAATAACTTAACTGGGATTTTCCAAAGGCACCTACATGGGTAGTGCCTTTGGGAAACCCTGCCTAAGTCCCTAACATGCCCAGAAGCTATCCACTTAGCATCGGGGCGTATATGGGGTGCTCTAGGGTGGAGCGGAGGCGGGGAATGGCATTCAGCGGGTAGCAGTGATTTCTGATGTTGCCCTCTTAGCCCTCCACACCTTAAAGATAGGCAAGGAAAACTCTCGCCTATTTTTAAGGCGCTGGGGCTAAACGGGCAGCATCAAAAATCACTGCTACCCGCTGCCAGCCTGTGTGGCATGACCCGGATTTTCATTTCGTCACTGAGGAAATGAAAATCTGGGCTAAGGGGGTTGGCAGGCAGGCTATGAGCCAATGCGGCGTTGGGCCTTAATGTTTAACAGCCATTGCTAAACATATAAGTGCCTTTGAATATCTGCTTTTCTGTGTCCCTTTCAGCCATTCCAAGGAACTGAGAAGGATTCAGCCAATTAACATGTAATTCATCTAAGCAGGTGAAGGCACATTTTACAAATGTTGTCCAAGTCAACCTGGATGTCCAAGCCAGAACGTCTGAAAAAAAGCAGTTCAGGCACAATTTCACAAATGTGAACGTACCCAATATGGACATTGGTGGGGGCATCTACATAGATCTTCCCGCAATAGTATTCCAGATTGTGGATACCTAGAAATAGCCTAATGGTTAGAGTAGTGAACTGGGAGCAAGGAAGCCAGGATTCAAAATCCACTGCTGCTATCCTTTGATTGTGTAGAGTACTAGGGATGGTGGAGTACCATCTTCTCTACATTAGAAACATAGAAACATGATGACAGAAAAAGACCACAAGGCCCATCTAGTCTGTCCTTCCATAACAACAACTACAACAGTCCACTTTTTACCTTTAGAGATCCTCTGTGTTGGTCCCATGCTTTTTTGAATTCAGTTACTGTCCTCATCTCTACCACCTCCATAGAAACATAGAAACATGATGACAACTGGTTGCCAACTGGCTCCAGATGTACCTCACAGACTTGTTCCAGTCCTGGGTTTCCACGATTGCATGCAGGGACATGTATACTGATTTCTCCACTGCACTCCATAAGAAAAGTAAGACTACAAGTCAGTAGTAGTAGTATGGTTTTCAAAAGGAATAGCTGAAAAGGTGAAATAAAAGAGGGAGGCCTTCATGAAATACAAGAGATCACAGAGAAAGGAAAAACTTAGAGAAGCTAGCAAAGTAGTCAGGAAAGCAAAGATTCAAAAAGAAAAGGAAATAGCAATGCCATAAAATGGCGGGATAAGACGTTTTTCTGATATGTTAGTGAGACGAGATAGGGCAGAAGTAGTATTGTCAGACTCAAGGTTGAAGGGGAGGAATATGTAGTACCTGATGAGGATAAAGCGGAATTTCTTAACAAATATTTCTGTTTTGTGTTCACAGATGAAGAACCAGGAGCAGGACCTCAGAAAACACCCACAAACAGGAACAGAAGCGAGGGGCATCTTGAACAATTTTCAAAAGACTGTGTTTGTGAGAAACTAGCCCAACTTAAAGTAGACAAAGCGATAGGACCGGATGGGATACACTCTAGAATACTGAGGGAACTTGGAGACGTTCTAGCAGCTCCACTTACTACCTTTTCAATGCCTCGTTGGAGTCAGGAGTGGTGCCAGAGGACTAGAGAGAGGCACATGTGGTCCCTTTACACAAAAGCAGAAGTAAGGATGTGGTTGAAAACGACAGGCCGGTTAGTTCAACTGCGGTGGTGAGTAAATTATTGGAAGCGCTGCTGAAAGAGAAAATATTGAGGTTTCTGGAGTCCAGCAGATTACAGGATCCAAGGCAGCATGGATTCACCAGAGGCAGGTCTTGTCAGACAAATCTGATTGATTTCTTTGACTGGATGACCAGGGAGTTGGACCGAGGGAGAGCCCTAGATGTGGTGTATTTAGATTTCAGTAAAGCCTTTGACACTGTTCCTCACAGGTGACTTATAAACAAACTGAGCACCCTAGGGATGGACCCTAAAGTTACTGCTTGGGTTAGAAATTGGTTGGGTGGGAGGCGACAAAGAGTACAAGTAAATGGAGCTCACTCTGAGGAGAAGGATGTTACCAGTGGTGTGCCCCAGGAATTTGTTCTTAATCCGATTCTTTTTAACATCTTTGTTAGTGATATTGCAGAAGGGCTGTCGGGTAAGCTTTGCCTCTTTGCGGATGATACCAAAATCTGCAATAGAGTAGACACCCAGGAAGGTGGGTGATAACATGAGGAGGGATCTAGCTAAGCTTGAAGAATGGTCTAGAATTTGGCAGCTGAGATTTAATGTTAAAAAATGTAAGGTCATGCATTTGGGCTGCAGAAATCCAAGGGAGTGATATAGTATAGGGGGTGAAGTGCCGCTGTCCACAAAAGAAGAGTGGGACCTAGGTGTGATTGTGTCTGATGATCTTAAAGTAGCTAAACAGGTAGAAAATACAACAGCATATGCTAGAAGGATGCTTGGGTGCATAGGAAGAGGAATGGTTAGCAGAAAAAAGGAGGTGATAGTGCTTCTGTATAAGTCATTGGAGTATTGTGTGCAATTCTGGAGACCGCACCTTCAGAAGGATATAAACATTGGAGTCGGTACAGAAGATGGCTACTAAAATGGTTAGTGGTCTTCATTATAGAGCATATGAGGGCAGACTTAAGGATCTTAATATGTATACTTTAGAGGAAAGATGGGATAGAGGTGATATGACTGAGACGTTTAAATACCTCCATGGCATAAATCCACAGGAGGAGAACCTCTTTTGATTGAAAGCAAGCTCTGCTATGAGGGGACATAGGATGAGAGTGAAAGGGGATAGACTCAGGAGTAATATGCGGAAATATTTTTTTACGGAAAGAGTGATAGACCGTGGAATAGTTACCCAGTGGAGGTGGTAGAGATGAGGACAGTGTCTGAATTCAAGAAGGCATGGGACAAACACAGTGGATCTCTGAAGGAAAAAAGAAGACTGTCGTAGTGGTTGATATGGAAAGGCAGACTAGATAGGCCTTGTGGTCTTTTTCTGCCATCATGTTTCTGTGTTTCTAATTCAATTGTACTGCCCCAGACATGCCTTCACCATGGCCCTTGCCTACTTGGACATCGCTGCAGTGGAGACATCCTAAAAGAACATGATTCCAGAGGATGTCCCCATGATTTGGATATCTAGATGCATGTTTTTGGGCATCCACATTACGTCTAAGAACATACGATATGTCATACTGGGTCAGACCAAGGTCCATCAAGCCCAGTATCCTGTTTCCAACAGTGGCCAATCTAGGTCATAAGTACCTAGCAGTTTCCCCAAAAGACACAGGTTCCACAATGCTTGTATTGGGTCAAGCAATGATATCCTGGGTCCCTTTTAATAATGGTTCATGGACCTTTCTTCCAGGAACTTGTCCAAACCTTTTTTTAAACCCAGCTACACTAACAGCTTTTACTACATCCTCTGGTAACAAATTCCAGAGTTTGATTACATGTTGAGTGAAAAAATATTTTCTCTTATTAGTTATAAATAGATTACCCTGTAGCTTCATTGCATGTTCCCTAGGCTTTCTATATTCTGATGACGTAAACAATCGATCTACGTTTAGCCATTCCACTCCATTTATTAATTTATAGACCTCTATCATATCTCCTCTCAGCCGTCTCTTTTCCAGGTTGAACTAACCTTTTTAGCCTGTCTTCATAGGAGCATCCTTCCATCCCCTTTACCATTTTGGTGGCTCTTCTCTGAACCTTTTCTAATAACACTATATCCTTTTTAAGATACGGCGACCAGAACTGCAGACAATATTCAAGGTGCAGTCGCACCATGGAACGATACAGAGGCATTATATCATCCTTTGTTTTATTTTCCATTCCTTCCTTATGATGCCTAGCATTCTATTTGCTCTCTTGTCTGCCACTGCACAGTGGGTAGAGTGTTTTAACATGTTATCCACAATGACACCTAAATCTTTTTTCTGGGTGGTGGTTCCCTTAGTCATCTTCACCAGTGTCTTAACGTGTGTACCTTGTATTCTGGCTTTTCCTGCCTTCTATGCTTTGAGTATAGAAGTCTGCAGGTCACTTACACATGCTCTGGGAGTTTCCAAGAAAGACTTTCTTCTTCATATCCCCTATAGGGACAGTTCTGCTGTGGTCGTTATGTGGTATCACTCTTGAAGAAACGTATGAATTGACTAAATTGAAGAACACACTACTAAAACCCTTGTCCACACTTTAATCACTTCCCGTCGCCACTATTGCAACCTCCTCCTTGCTAGTCTCCCTCTGAGTCATCTCTCTCCCCTTCAATCTGCTCAGAACTCTGCAGCATGCCTAATCTTCCGCCAACCTCGATATACTCTATAACCCTTCTTCTCAAGTCACTTCATTGGCTCTCTTTCCATTTCAGTATCCAATTCAAACGTCTCCTTTTGACCTACAATACATTCATTTCACTGCTCCTCACTACCCTCTCTCTCTCCTTTCTTCCTACACCCCTCCTCGTGAACTCCGCTCTTCCACTGGCTTGCTTCTCTCTATGCCCTTCTCTTCCACTGCCAATTCCAAACTGCGATCTTTTCACCTTGCTGCTCCTTATGCCTGGAACAAACTTCCGGAGTCTCCCCCTTTTCAAATCCAGGCTAAAACTCACCTCTTTGAGGCTGCTTTTGGATCCTGATCCCTTGTTCTTTCCTTATGTCTCCTTTCCTTTCCCTATTTGTATCCCTTGTTCTCAGCTATTGTCTATCTTGAATAGATTGTAAGATCTATCGAGCAGGGACAGTCTTTTATATATGTCTGTTCAGTGCTGCATACACCTTGTAGCACTATATAAATGATTAATAATAGTAGTAATAGTAGTTGCTTTACCATTCAAAATACTTCCAATGCGGTGTATTGTGTTATTTGTCATGGGAAGACGTCAAGCCCTGTTGGTTTGCATTGTTCCCATTTTGGACATTCTTTTGATTAATCGAATATTTATCACCCACTGAGAGAGGATGCAATTGGGTCTTTTGTCATCAGAACAATGTTGTATCTTTAAAATGAGTAGTCTCAAACCAAATGGATTAATCCAAATGGGAAAAGCCACTTGTATCTCAGCTCAGCTCGCCTGAGGTACGCTGTGACTTCTCTGATCTCTCTCCTTCGCTGCAGCGTTCCCCTGGGACAGGTCTTGATACAACTCCACCTTATGTCCCTCCCAGTGGAAGCTTTTCAACTTGCGGTTGGCTCCCAGCAGGAGTTCCTTGCTCTTAAAGGAGCTCAAGCATACAACTACTATGTCTCTCGGCCTATTTTCTCGGATGGGCCCTAGGCCTCTGTGCGCTCTTTCTATTCCAGGGCGCGTATCTTCCTCGGCCGCCCCTTGTCCAGTTGCCTCTAGGAGATCCTGGAAGACCCTCTGGACCACCTCCTCACAGTTCTTATACTTAGGTTCTTCCGGCACCCCTCGCACTCGGAGGTTGCATCGTCGTGAGCGGTCTTCCAGGTCTTCTGTTTTTGCTTTGAGTACCTCCTGCGCCGACTGTAGCTCTTCCCAGCCTTTCTGGACCTGTGCCAAAGTCTCTCCTTGATTCTCCAGCTTGGCTTCCGCCTCTTCAACTCGTTCTCCCAGCTCCAATATATCTTGGCACATGGTCTGCACAGCCTCCTTGATCTCATTTTTTACCCTGCACATCTCCACCTTCAATTCCTCCTTCAACTCGAGTAGCCATTGTTTAATCTGTTCCGCAGCGGTCAAGCCCTCTTCTCCACCGTCACTCCCCCCCGGACTCTGCGGGGCCTCCGTCGCTGGTTTGCCTGCTTTCTCACCCTCTTTCCCGCCTTTGGGGGCTGCATACGGGGAGCGGAACTCGGCCAGTTTCTTTTTCATCAGGCTCTCTTTTTTACTGGCTTTCTCCATTGCAGACCTGTGTACTCTTCTTTCTGCTCCCTTCACAGCCTGCGCTCCGGGCTCACCGCCCTCTCTCCTCCTCGCGGCCTTTGCAGTAAATAGGCCTCACTCCCAGGCTCACTCAACCTCTGTCCCAGCCCTTGGTATTACTTGGGCTTTGGAAATTCACCGCTGCTGCCCGCTCTCCCGCTTTTCCCCACTCTTTACTACAGGGGCGAATTGTTGGTGTATCTGTCTCGGTGCTGCACCAGCCACGTGTTGGGCCCTTCGCGGTTCACGCTTTTCCCGGTCAACGCGTGCCACGGCGCACCTCTACATGTAGCGACTCTACATTTATCTTGCCTGTGCGGGTTCTTGCGGTTGCGTGCACGATCCGTCTGCTCCCTCAGCGGCCTTTTGCAACCCTGGAAGCGCCGCAATCGCACCTCTTTCTCCCCGCCGCCTCTGCCCAAGAAGCATGCGGGTGGCTGATCTGCCGCTCCCGTTCGGCTCTCGCCTCGCCGCTTTGTCTCCCCTCCTTCACTGACCTCCGTTGGGGTAAGTTGGTGCCCCCTTGAACGCGCCCACACTCCACGCTGCCCCTTCGATGCCCTTGGGGGGCTATTTGGCCATTAAAAAGCTTGCTGGTGGCGGAGCTCCCGCGCTACGCCGCCATTCTGGTGGGTGACATCACCGGAAGTCCAAACCAAATGGATTAAATTCAGGTAGTGAATAGTCATCATTTTCTAAGACCTGCAATGTCGGTTGGATTCATATCATTGCATGCAAGCACTGGATTTGGAGTCTAGCAATGCTAATAGTACAACTCCCCCACAAACAAGCTCAGAAGAAATTAAGTAAATTAATTTTACTCTTTTATTGTTTGCGAAGAGCACTGTTGATGGGGAACCCTCTTAGCATGTATCCAGTTTTTTATGCTATATCATCTGCATGATTGGTTGGGTTTTTCTATAGAGATGCTCTGCCTGCAGTCTTTGAATCTAGAAATGTAGACATTCCTACAGAGAAGCAGATTGGGTAACTTAAGTATTTTGGAGATACTTAGAAATTTGTGGGTTTTTTTCAAATTCCCTTTTAAATATTTTGATCTTAGCTCCTGGAATGTTTAAAGATGACGGCACCTTCATGTCGGACTGGATAAAAATTTTAAACAAATGTTCTTTAGATTTAATGATTTTATTGATTAACACCTCCAAACGCATGGCAGAAGTCTTAAAACCTCAAATAGATTCAAAGGTAGAAATACTTAAAAGACAAGATACGCAGTATGAAATTGAGAAAAAAAGTTTTGATAAGAACACAATAGAATATAAACAAGCAATCAAAGATAAAAAGATCAAAAAATTTAAAGGGGATGAAGAAGACTATAAACTGAATACAGTTTATTATTGGACATATGGTGGGTCTGAGTTTAAGGATAGACATAGAAACACATCACATAAAAGACCTTTTTGGTCGCCCAAACAATATACTAGAAATAATTCGAGAAACAATCAAAAGTCTAGACATAGGTCTCCTTCCCTCACTCCAGAACAAGAAAGGAGTCACAAAAGAAGTCATCACCAATCTAATGGACAGTTTGAACCATCTGGCTCTCTGTTCTCTACGGCTCCTCCTCCCCCCCCCCCCTCGTCCACAACGTAGTCCAACACGAGATTTTCGAATGGATGCCCTTTGGAAAGTAAGTGGTCGCGGCACCTTTCAATATCCTTCAAAGTCACCACTAAGTCGGCAGTCCAAATTCAGGGAATACCAGCCAATGAATTTCCCTCAGCGGGAGAGGGGAAGAGGACACGGCCTGCCATCCAAGAGACAACTAGACTGGGACCTTTAAGTGGTATCAATCTCTCTAGTCACCAACTATCAGATATGGAACTTCAAGTTTTGGAAAAAGGTCTTTCCTTTGTGCTAACTAAAAAACATGATAAATTTTCGACTCACGTAGAACTTTACAAATTTTTTCGAAAATTAAAAATTATAGACTATTTCGACAAAATTGATTCAGATACCACTGATTCTTCAGTGGTAAAGAAATCTACGTGGATACCACCTTCCAATACTAACACCATGATAACGGCATACGAGAACATAGTTCTCTCTAAAGTAGAACAATTATACCAAAAAAACAAGAATCACGTTTTTTACAATCTCACTGGTCTGCAGAAATCTGCATTAAAAGGATTACAAACCAATAATACAATTATTATAAAACCCGCTGACAAAGGCGGAGCACTAGTGATACAAGATAGAGAGAACTACATTAAAGAAGTATTACGCCAATTGAATAATAAGGAGTTCTACTTAAAAATCTATGACGACCCCACCACAGCTCTGCAATAGAAAGTAGATACTTTGTTGTATATAGGTAAAGAGGCAGGTTATCTGACATCAAAAGAAATTTCCTTTCTTACAGTTTCTCATCCAATTATTCCAACTATATACATGGTTCCCAAGATACATAAATCTCTTCGACCCTCCAGGACATCCAATCATCTCTGCAATAGGATCTTTGTTTGAGCCCTTGTCCAAGTTTTTGGATATCTTCTTAAGACCCTTTGTTACAAAAATAGAATCATACGTGCGCGATTCAACCCACATCATTAATATCTTACAGGATTTTCAAGGATACCATGATAAACTTCTACTGGTCACTCTTGACATCAATTCTCTTTATACCAACATCCTACAGCAGGCGGCTTTAGAAGTGCTTGCTAATGTTTTAATTCAAAGATCCAAACCAATACGTATACCTACTTTTTTTTCTGACACAATTAACATCATTAGCCATGACAGAAAACTATTTTAGTTTTAAGGGACTTTTTTATAAACAAATAAAGGGAGTTGCCATGGGGTCTCCCATGGCACCGGATATAGCCAACCTTTATGTAGCTAATTTTGAGGAACAATATTTGAGATTTCATCCCTTTAAATCGCATATTCTCCTCTGGAAATGCTACATAGACGATGTGTTAATGATATGGGAAGGTACAGAATCTTCACTACAAGCCTTTTTCATCTGACTTAATTCCCTAGATTCGAACTTACAGTTTGAAGGATCGTTCAGCTTGGAATCCATCGCATACTTAGATATTATGATAAAAAAGATAAAAAGGGTTTTGTTACAGATCTGTACCGCAAACCAACTGACAGAAACACTTTACTTAAATATGACAGCTTTCATAATACATTCCTTAAAAATAATCCACCTATTAGTCAATTCTTGAGAATAAAAAGATTATGCACTACAGAAAAAGACTTTGAGCACCATGCAGCAGACATGCACCAGAGATTTAGACAACGTGGCTATCCACAAAAATGTATATAAAAAGCCTACTTAAGAGCATGTACTACAGAACGCACATCACTCCTACGAAACAAAGACCGCTCACACACAGACAAGATTGTCTGTGCTCTTACCTTTTCAAACCATTCCAAAGAAATTGTTGATATTTTAAAACAAGAGTGGTACCTTTTAACATCATTGCCATCATTTACTTCCAAACAGTTCATGGTAGCATATAAGCGCAATCCGAACCTTGCAAACATATTAGTTCCGTCAACTCTTACATACTTCAGACCCCAACCAAAAATTAAAGGTCATTTTAAATGTGGGAATTGCTCAGTGTGCCCCCACACTATTTCCGTGAAAGATGGTTTTACACATCCAACATCAAGTCAAAAGATATATTTACAAAATTACTCCAATTGCAAGACAGAAAATGTAATTTACTTAATATTATGCCCATGTAATCTAGTCTATATTGAAAAAAACAGAAGACAAGTTCGAACTCGGATTATCGAACATAGAAGTTGCATTCAAAGAAAAGTTCCGGACAAACCTCTAGTTGCACATTGGGTACAAACAGGACACTCAATCAGTGATTTAAAATATTTGGTCTTGAAGACCGTCACACCACAATGGAGGGGAGGTAATGCTGACAGAACTTTATTTAAATTAGAACAACGTTACATTTATGAGTTTAATAGTTTAGAACCACATGGCTTGAACCAAGAGATTGATCTTTCTGTGTTTTTATGACCAATAGCCAGATCATGCCAGTTAAAAGTTTGACTCAGTTTTTCATGATACATTTAACCACAGTCTTTATAAGGTTCTTAAAGTTAAATCTGTAATTCTGAAGAAGTAAGTATAAGTACCATCACACAACCGGTATGGCTTTTTTCTTTTTCTTTTTTATAGATTGGCATTTCATGCTACATTTATTTATAGATTCATTATGATTTTTGTCCTTGTTATTAAGTTTTTCTAAAAAGGGTCGCATACATATCTTTACAACCTGTCACAAGTCATATTACTTTACCAGACAGCCTCAGTTTAAGCCCCTCCCTCATTCTGAGTCGACGCAGCTTTAGCTCCACCCACAGATTCACTTTCATTTTTGGCGCGATTTTAGGCGTCTATTTAAAAGGTTGCCGCCTCATCGGAAGTTTCCTATTTCTAGTTGTTATCGCCAGAAAATCTGGATTCCTTACATATAGGGGTGTGTTTACTAAACTGTCTTAACGTGCACTCTGTGACGTTATTGTGCGATAAGGTACCTTATCGCGTGATAATGGCGCTTTTCCAGGTGCACAGGTACCTTATCACGCGATAATGCACGCAGTGGCGCAAATGAGCGCTGAAGGCGGGGAAAGGCTCCCGGAGGGCGGAGGAAGGCTCCCCAGGGGCGGAGAGAAGGGGTCAGTGGGTGGAGAGTGGGAGGGGAGAGGCTCCCCGCACACTAACGCTGTGAAATCCGAGGCTCAAAACTATGCCAGTGAAACCCTGGCATTAGAGCTGCTTTAAAGGGAAAAGAAACCATCTCCGTCAGCAATGTACAGTAAAACCAGGGAAACCTACAAAACGTGATAAGTGTGATACATGTGCATGGAACAAAAGGGCAAATAAACAGTGAAAATGAACAGAAGAAAATGGAAAAATAAAATAACCAAGCTGGGCAATAGTGATCTCAATGGGAAACATCAAAAAACACTCCCAATAAAGCACCAAAAAAAGGATATGAATTTTGGAAGGGTCCATGCTCCGTCCCCATACAAAGTGAATGAGCCCACAGTGAAATTGCGCTGTGCAGGGTTTTCCTCTCCATCGGACAGGTTTCCTAAGGCGTGCACATGTGCGGCAACAGCAGGGCGGGCAAGTCGGAATGGCCAACTGGACAGATGCTTGAAAATGGGATACAGAGGGCTGCAGGCGGCACATGCTGTGGTGCAGCTGGGTCACAGTGTGGATTAGGCAGATGCCTAGGTGGCACTTAGGAATGCTGAAACTGTACAGCAGCCAGACAGCAACTGATGAGGGCCCAACATGAGCACGAGTGTGTTTATCACAGAGTCGCAGGGGCTAGTACCCAGCAGGTACCCCCAAGGGCACAGAACATTGGCAGGTGGTGTTGGGGGGGAAGCGTGGACGTCTATGCAGACACCCCTACCCCAGAACACGCACCATAGGCAACCACCTACCTGCACACTGGATGGCCTGAGACTGCGCACCACCAGCAGAAGGGCATGTCAGCATGGTGGCAGAGGAGTACTGGTGGTGGAGGGGGGCAGTGGCAGCTGCCCAGAGCAGACCATGGCCTAGCCCTGTGTAGGTGGGTGCCGTGCACTACAACAGACAGGCTCTGCCGGACAAACAGTCATGGTATCACCAGAGAATGCACTGTCCCTGTGGCAACATGGTGGTGCAGTGCACACAACCAGTATGTTCAGACACAGAAGGTCACAGGTTCAAGTCCCAGTTGTGGTTCCTGCCAACCCAGTCCCCATATTTTACCCACTACTAAAACGTGCTAATACAGACAGAACCTTTATTGCAGATGACATAAACATGCCCAAAACACCTACATTTTACCCTACAGAGCACAGACACCATAGACATGTGCAATACCTAGAGCAGAGTCTCCCAAATGCAGTCCTGGAGGGCCAAACACCATTCAGGTTCCATGCTGCCTCTGATAAAGATGCCTGTGCTGCATGTCTATGCGCCGCCCCCACGGTATGCAGATGTATCTCATGCATATTCATGAGGGACAGCATGAAAACCCGAACAGTGTTTGGCACACCAGGACTGGAGTTGAGAACCTCTGCCATAAAGCAGCAGCCAACAGGGGCAGACACACCCGCACCCACAAGCTCCATTATCCAATGCCTCCTGGAGAGGCAGGGCATTGGGCCCTGCGTGCATCTCCCAATACTAGCACTTGCATACCTTAGCAATGCCACCCTACACCTGGGAATACAGTACACAGCTATCAAAGGGTTGCTATGATTACTGGCAGATAGCAATTCCGAGATTAAGTACAATTTTCTGATTGAGCTGCATCATGGCAACCTTTCTGATGTCTGTGGAGTGTGCTACAGGTCTTGTGTCTGACAGTGTTACCACCCTGGGGAGTGACCCTAACAGTATTGCGTACCATAGCCATGCCTGCACTGTGCCCAGGACTGGAGTGGTGGCCAGGGCTGCCAAACACCTCTATAGTTGTACAATGCTGGCATAGGTGTGGGAGTGTGTGTCTGTCTATCCAGTGTGTGGTGGCTGCAAACAACCTCCACAGCCCACACTGCCAGCACTGTTGCCAGTATTGGCCTGCCAATGTGCATAATGAGGAGCAAGGTACCATGGGTATAGCCCGGACAGGGTGGCCTGGCCAGGATGCATCTGCACAGGGCATAGGGCAATGGCTGGAACATTGTAGTGCCTGGCCACCACCTGCACAGACAGGGTGGCCACAGCATGTCCTGCTGGGAGCTCACTCTCACCCTGACTGAGCAGTGACCACGGCATGGCTAGGTTCCCCCATAGTGCTATATAGTATTTTTCTCATGTGCTATTTATGGGTTCCCTTTTGGGGCCCAATCACTGATTTATCTGCTTGGTGTGTATGCTGACATCCCAGTTCTGGGTGCACGCATCTTCTCCAGAAACATGCACTATGGACTAGCTAGCAGACTGTCTGTAGCTAGTATGTGTCTTGCTGGAACACCTTGCAGGGTGCAGAAGCTGGAGGCTTGCTGTGGGAGAATATCAGATAGTGGTGGGATGCAGCTGAGCATTTCCAGGCCTAATGTATGTCTGCTATTGCTTTATGGATGTGTACAGAGCTGCATTGACTGCGCTGTAGGGTGTCTGTTCCCCAGCAGGACTGGAGTTGATGGTCCCCTCTACTGCCACCATTGTAGGGAGGTAGAATGTGGATCTGTTGGTGGGAGACCCTGTTTCCCACCCTCAGCCCCAGAGGGTAGGGTGGGTTTGGTGGTGGTACATAATCTGCCTATGGGTCCATAAGGGCTAAACCTGACTGAGAAATACAGATGTATCCAAAGTGTGTCTGCAGGAACGACCTGTCTCACACATTAGCACTGCTGGGGACCTTTAGCATGGCCTATTTCTGCCATGGAAGGTGCTGTGGACCTGGTGCTGGGCGCCCCACCTCACCCTCAGGGTGAGCACAGAACCCGCACAATGTGACGGTGTGTAGCTACTCTGTGCCAGTAACACACATGGTCAGTTCCCCCTACCAGGCCGAGGTGCTGTGGGGGTGCATACCCCATCTTGTGATCATCTGTAGACTGCTGATTTGCATGTGCAGTGCATCATGGGTACGGGTGGGTTAACCTTATCCTGGTGACCACAGCAGAGTGTTTGTGTGGTGACGTGCAGTCCTTCTGCAGCCAGCCAAGGGTTTGTTAGGAGCAATAGAGCTGTAGCCCACTGGTTATTTCATTGCCTGTGGAGCCAGAGGTCATGGGTTCAAGCCCCCAGTGGGGTTATTTGATAGGGCTGTCTGAAGCATTGTCTATTTTTAATGTACATTAGTGCTGCCAGCAAAAACACCCTCAGAGTACTGTAACCATAAGGTGCCTCAGAAGGCGCCTTATAGGGCGCCCTATAAAGCGTCTTCTGAGGCACCTTATGGTTACAGTCCGTATCAGGTGCCTTATAAGGTGTCCTATGGAGCGCCTTATAGGGTGCCCTATAGGGGACATTATAGGGTGCCGTGGCGGACAGTGCACTTTATTTAAATTCTTTATTTTCGTTTTGTAACAACAAAGGAAAGGAAGACATACAGCAAAAGACAAATACATAACAGGTAATACATACACCAAAGTAAACCCCTACCGCCCCCCTCCCCCCTGCTTCTTCTCTAGAAAACTAAACATTCCCAAAGCGGGCGTGTATTTACATGATTGCATTACAAAACTTAGCGGTGATCTAAAACATGATGAGTGCACATTATACAGGCATGTTGGAGCAATGAGCAAATTGTACATAATCATTAAGGATCTGCCAGTTAGACAAGCAGGAGGAAGTTTGGACATGGGGGATAGCTCTCCGAGGTATCTGCTCATACGTACTATATAAGCAGACGAGGTTCCACCATTTATTGACAGTAAGTCGAGAGCTATCCTTCCATTCCTCGTGATTAAGCATATGGTTATACCTAGCATGAAATCAAGGAGAAAGCGACCCTTCTTAGGAAGAAAGGGGACCTCCGCCACAGAGCGGAGTCCCACGACCGTCCAAGAAAGGTTCTTGACAGTGTAAGATAGAGTGAATACGACCCCAGACCCGCCCCCAATAGACCTGCAATTGAGGACATTCGTAAAGAACATGAGCGAAGGATCCCACAGCAGTATGGCAGAACCAACACAGGTCCCTAGCATTTGGGTTCCATTTGGCTATTTTTCTGGGGGTATAAAAACATCTGTGTGCAGGGAAGAAGAGAATCTGGGTAACAGAGGCAGACCGGGAAACCCACACTACTTTACTCCAAAACGCTCCATTGCACAGGGGTTATAGTGGTTTGCAGTTCGCGCTCCCAGGCTTGTTAAGCTCTAAAAGTGTCCACATCTGTGCCTTGACAAAGTATGTTATAGAAATTAGAGGCTACCCCATGTGTACTGCTAATGGAGTGAACCAGCTCTAATAGCCCAACCTCAGTAGGGGCAGAGGGCGGCATGCTCCGAGCACTTTGGATGCAGGGTTGAAGCTGCATCAATTGAAAGTAGTGTTTCGCTGGTATCGCCAATTCCTCTTGTAAATCCGAAAAGGTTTTCCAACGAGCTGCAGAGAACAGCTGTTGGGGTGACCAGAGCCCCTTGAAAGGAAATGACAGCATGATCTGAAATATGTTGGGAGTGAATCTTTGCAGTGTCCACCTGAGGAACTAGCAGTTTTAAGACTAGAAAGAAGTCTATGCGAGACTGAGATTGAGGAGAGGAAGAGAAGAAGGTGAAGTCAAGCCAATTGGGGTGTAGTAATCTCCATAGATCAACTGAAGCAAGAACCTTGATCAGGAAGGGAAGCGTAGCATGACTCTTGGGGGGACCACTCGTCCTAGGCAGCTATTTGCCAGTCAGGGGACAAGGACTAGATTGAAATCCCCCCCAATGATCAGTGAAGTATAAGCAGAAGCTTGCGCAACCTGAGCAATGGTAGCAAAAGGCAGGGTCATCAGCATTAGGAGCGGAAAAACAGATACATGTAACTTCTAGGCTACCTATCGTGAGGAGAACTCTAGACAATCTACCTTCTGTATCTGAGCTAGTCGCAACACCAGTAGCATGCAAAGATTTCCCAACCAGTATGGCAACCCCACATATCCTAGAAACAGCAGGGGAACAAGCGGCCACCATGTAAGGTGTAACACTTAGTTTAAGAGTTTCCTTCGAATTCAAATGCATTTATTGGAGAAAAGCAGCTCCGCTGCCTCCTAACTGAGGTAGCTTAGGATTCTCTTCTATTTTATCGGATTATTGATGCCTTTGACGTTCAAGGAAAAAATCTTACATGGTGCCATCATGCGGTAAAAGACATTTTAGGTAAGGGCGCTTGGTAACATAGAACATAAGCAGAGTCGATACAACAATGTCATAATCACCGAGTATGTTAGCTAATACACCCCATATTGGAAAGTATGTAACAACGTATCTTAGAGAAGAAGCAAACCCCCAAAGAATATGGCGACCAGATGTCTACGGGAGGAGGCCCAAGAGAGGAAATAGAAGACATGTATAAAATAGAGAAGAAACACCAGAGTCCATAACAACACTGTCTCTGATACTCATCGAGGCTACCGTGGGTAGATGGAGTCGGGTCACAGATACCATCAAGAGGAAGGCAACAAACTGCCCCCGCCAGACTCTTTGCAGGGCTGCGGCGGATCCGATACGGCAGGTACAGCGGGTATAAGAAGACTTGCAGGAATATTCTGGAAGTCAGCGCATCAAGTCGGCTTCTTTGGAATCCAAAAACTTCGCTAGTAGATCAGGGTCCTCGAATGTGCTTGTCTGATTGTGAAGCGTGACTCGGAGCTTGGCCGGGTACATCAGGCCGTAGCGTGCTTGTAGTTGCCGAAGCCTCGGCCGGAATTCCAGAAAGCGCTTTCGGCGGTCGACTGTGGGTTTAGACAAGTCGGGATAGAAGGAGATTTTGTGGCTCTCAAACTCCATATGGCCCATTGCCCGAGAGGCACTTAGAATTTGCTCCACATGTTGATATCTCAATAGTCGAAAAATGATAGGCCGCGGGGTCTTCTTGTTGAGCGTTATGCTGGTGGGTACACGATGAGCGCGATCAATCTCCAAATCTTTGGTAAAGGTGATGTGGAGCAAGGAAGGGAGGACCTTGCATAAAAACTCTTTCATGTCTCCCGATTCCGCTCCCTCCGGTATGCCCACGAGTCGTAAGTTATTGCGGCGCGCTCTATTATTGCCATCTTCCACCTCTTTCTGCAAGGCCCGCATCTGTTGTTCAACTTTGTCGAGTTTGGACAACCGGGCCGCATGGGAGTCCAATATGCTCTCCATTTTGTCCTGACGCGAAGAAAGCCCTTCTAGCCTGCCTTGCAGCACACCAAAATCGTCCCGCAGCGCTCGAAGTGCTTCACCGTTTGCCTGCACAAGGGTTTTGACCCCTCTAATCTCGACGAGGATTTCTTGCTGCATTTCGGGGCCCTCGCACGAGGCCGGCCCCTTCTGCGGGGACGGAGGTTCAATTTTAGAACGTTTGCCGTGAGAAGCCGCTGGAGACCCAAATTCCAGGCGCGTTGGTTTGGTCCCCGCCATCTCACCAAGGTGCCCCGGCAAGATCAGAGTAGAAATTCCAAATATTTGAGGTGTTAATTCAGGATTCTGAGTAGGCCTCTCGGGAGCCTCAGCGTTATGCGACCATCCCGCTGGACATCCGGCTCCGCCCCCTCGCGGACAGTGCACTTTATAATGTGCCCTACGGAGTGCCTTATAGGGTGCCTTATGCGGCACCTTAGGTTACGGCACGTGAGGGTGTGTTTGCTGGCAGCAATAATTAAAATACAAATAAATTGCCTCATGAAACAATACCTACATGTCAAAGCTGATGCCTCAGCCAGCCTTATGCATTAGGCACACTGGGGGATCAAACTCATGACCCCTCTATCATCAGTCAGTGTATTAACCATTGTGCTACACCTCTGTTTCTCTGTTTGCATGTCTGCACGCCTACTTAAGATTACCGCGCGGTAACGCGCTTAGTGGCACTTCACCCAATAATGTGCGCAGCAGCGCGCGTTATCGCACGATAATCCCGTTTTGCTACTTTAAGACTGAAACGCCCACTCCTTTTATGGCAGCCTGCACACTATCGCTGGGTGCACGTTAAGACGGCTTAGTAAACATACCCCATAGACTTCAGGTTATCAGCATCGATCAAAAGATGGCAATTGCATAGGTAACATCGTACCTTATATTAGATATCCTGTACTTTCACTCTTAGCATTCCTTCTTGGTTTATAATTCAAAGTAATTTCTTTTTATTCAAACCGTGGGTTACTTATCGTTCACTGAAAGCTGTATTTAATTTTAATAATTTGTAGCGCAGAGGGATATGGCTATTATGTTACAGAATATCTTGAGTAAAGATACAGTTAGTTTTTACGTCGTTCTCAAAATCAAACCTGAAATCCTCAGCCAAGAAGCATGAGTACAATTATATACTTAACATAACTATCCTCATAGAAGGGCATCTCATCCACATTCATTTATAGATTCGCCACATTTTTGTTCTTGATATTAGGCTCTTATACAATTTTTAAGCCACCTGTTACTTGCTATATTATCTGATAAGACAGCCTTCGTTAGGCCTTTTCCCTATACAGAGTTGACGTGGCCATTCACTTTCATTTTTGGTGCGGTTTTAAGCGTCTGTATAAAAGGTGCCATTTTACCAAAGGGTTTCCTCTTACTATTGCCAGCAAATTTGGATTTCTTACGTACAGATTCCAAAGTCAGTAATTCTGGCCCCTTGAAGATATCAGCATCGCCAATTCAGTTCACACTTTTTCAAATTTTTGGCAACAGTTTGGGCTACATTTCACAGTTTGCATTAGGTATCCTGAGGGGCATGTTTACTAAACATTCCTAACGTGCGGGGCCGCGGTAGTGTGCCTGTGCCATATAAGGAGTGGGCGATTCAGGCCGAAAAAGGAAAAAAAAAGACCGTATGTGTGCGCGTCGCGTTAATGTGCGGGGCCCACATTAGCGCGTGGGAAGGCTAAGTGGGGCGCAGCTGGGCACATATAGGAACAGAGCCGTAGCACAACAGTGAAGACAATAACCAATGGTGCAGGGGCCACGGGTTCAATCCCCCAAAAAGGCTGGCTGAGGCACCACCTTGAATGTGGAAATGTGTGTCAGGAGGCAAAATAATTTTGGGGCGGCATAAGGCGGCGCACTGTTCATTTTGGGGCGGCATAAGGCGGCGCACTGTTCATTGTAGGGCGGCATAAGGCGGCGCACTGTTCATTGTGGGCAGCAGGATGCGGCGCGCTGATGGCCACAAGGCGGCGCGCTGATATTAAAGCAAAGGAACACAGCCACAGCACAATGGTTAAGACACTGACCAATGGTGCAGGGACCAGGGGTTCAATCCCTCACAATGCCCATTGAAAAAGGCTAGCTGAGACAGTATATTTTATGTTGTGGAGTGCTTTAGGAGGCTTTTTAATTCTATTTTGTGATAACTACTAGCAAACGCACTCTCACAGCATGTTAATATAAGGCGGACCATAAGGCACATGTTACAGTGCACCGTCCGCCAAGGCACCCTAGAATGTCCCCTATAGGGCAGCATGTATGTTGCGACACAGGATAATGTATAGTGCACCCTATATGGATGCCAACCATAAAGTGCCCTATAGGGCGCCCAATAAAGCACCCTCAGAGGCACCTTATGGGTACAGTACGCTGAGGGTGTTATTGCAGGCATCAACATATGTACAGTAAATGTAAAAAATGTTTTGGAAAACCCTATCACAGAACCCCACTGTGGGTATGAACCCATGACCTCTGGCTGCACAGGCAGTGGCGTAACCATTGGGCTACACCTCTATAGCTGTAAGCAAGCTCCTGCCTGGCTGCAGATAGCCTGCATGTCACATCACAGACAGTCTGCTTGTGTAAACAGGATAGGGTTAGGCCACCCGTACCCATGATGCACTGCACATGCAAATCAGCTGTCCACAGATGCACACAAGATGGGAACTGCACCCCTAAAGCTACCCGGCCAGGTAGGGGGAGGTGTCCTTGTGCACCCACACAGCACCTCGGCCTGGTAGGGTGTCCTGAGTGGGTGGACAAACGGCAAAGAGTAGCTAAACACCATCACATTGTGCGGTTACTATGCCCACCCTGAGTGTGTGATGATGCGCCCAGGACCAGGTGCACAACACCTTGCATGGCTGAATGCGGCCATGCCAGAGCTCCAAAGCAGCAATAACCTGTGAAATAGGTAGGTGCTGCATAAACATCTTGGAGATCACTGTCTGCCACAGTTAGTGGAACACCCCCCCCGAGGATAAAACAGGGTCTCCCACCAACAGATCCCCATACTATCTTCTCTCTTTCCCTCCCTCCTTTCTTCTCCCCCCCCCCCCCCCCATGGCAGCAGTAGAGTCAACCATCAACCCCAGTCCTGCTGGGGAAGTAGACACCACCCCCCACAGGGCAGTCCAAGCAGCTCCACACACATCCATAACACAATATCAGACAGACATTAGGCCTGGATATTCATAGATGCACCCCACCACTATCTGATATTCTCCTGCAGCAAGCCATCAGCCACTGCACCCTGCAAGGCACTCCATCAAGACACATACCATCTGTGCTCAGTCTGCTGGTTGGTCCTGATGGAAATGCATGCACCCACAACTGGGGTGGCAGCACACACAAGCAGATAAGTCAGTGAAAAGGCCCCAACAGGAAACCCATATATATCACATGAGAGAAACACAATACAGCACTATGGGTGTGCCTAGCCATGCTGCCATCACTGCACACTCAGCGTGAGAGTGATCCCCCAGCAGCACATACAGAGGTCCCCCTGTCTGTGTAGGTGGTGGCCGGGCACTACCATGTCCCTGCCAGTGCCCTATGCCCTGTGCAGCTGCATCCTGGTCAGTCCACTCTGTCTGAGATATACCCATGGTCCCTTGCTACTCATTATGCACATTGGCAGGCCAATACTGGCAACAGTGTTGGCAGTGTGGGCTGTGGAAGGGGCATGCAGCCAACACCCACTGTATAGACAGACACACAATTCCACACCTATGCCATCATGGTGCTACTATTGAGGAGGTAATTAGCCTTGCCCACCAAACCGGTGCTGGGCACAGCAAGGCATGGATATGCTACGCAGTACTGCTGGGGGTCACTCCCCAGGGTGGTAAACACCGTCAGAGGCAAGGGCTGGAGCACGCACCGCAAACACCAAACAGATTGTTCAGATGGGGTCAACTAGCAGTATGTGCGTAACGTATGGATATCTATCTGCCAGTACTCCTAGCAAGCGTCTCAGAGCTGTGTACCGTATACCTCAGGTGTAGGGTTACATTGCTAGGATATGCAGGTGCTAATATTGGGAGATGCACGCAGGGTCCAATGTTCTGCCTCTCCAGGAGGCATTGGCCAATGGGGCCTGTGGGTGTGGGTGTGGGTGTGGGTGTGTCTGCCCCTGTTGGCTGCTGCTTTACGGCAGAGATTCCCAACTCCAGTCCAGGTTTGCATCACACTGATCGGGTTTACCTGCTGTTCCTCATGAATATGCATGAGCTACATCTACATGCCATGGGGGTGGTGCATAGATATACAGCACAGGCATTTGTATGAGTGGCAGCATGGACCCTGACTGGTGTATGGCCCACCAGGACCAATGTTCCCTCTAATTTTCTGTAGGCTGTGTGCGCATAAAATATCAGCAGTGCAGCTTTTGAAGGAAGGTTAAATTTTTGTGCGCCACATAACGATACTCAGAGTAATATACTTTAAAATTTGACTAGACTTCAGAATACAGTATGTACACCACATTGATTTTAATCAAATTAAATGAAAATAGATGATTACTAAATGAAGCGGAAAATTTCTAGTAATTACAATCACAACTTTTAAATTTTAAGACATCTGTGGTGTTTTCTATCAGAATCAGAACCGTAATTTTTGTGCGCTCTGTTGTAAAGTATGTGCGCTCGCTCAGCGAGGTGTGTGCGCGCGCACACACGCACAGCTTAGAGGGAACAGTGACCAGGACTGCATTTGGGAGATTCTGCTCTAGGTACTGCCCCTGTACATGGTGTCTGTGCTCAGTGGGGTAAAAGATAGACGTAGTACCATTGCATATGTCCTCGCCACGAAAGGTTTGTCCTTACTATCACTGTGTAGCTGTGGGGAAAATATGTGGGAAGGATTGGCGGTAGCCTCAGCTGGGCTTTGAACCTGTGACCTTCTGTTCTTGTATGCACTGTCTGTATGCACTGCACCACCTTGTAGCCACAGATTGGCTGGATTCCCTGGAACGTCCATGCCTGTGGATCCGGCAGGGCCTGTGTGTTGCAGTGGACTGTGCCAGCCTGCACATGGCTTGGCCTCTGTCCTCTGTGGCTAGCTGCCACTGCCCCCTGCACCACATGTACTCGTGCGCCAACATGCTGGCATGAGCTTCTCTCAGAAAAAGCAGATGACCTGATTGCAATGTGGCAGTACGGGACTGCATTTGGGGGACTTGGCTGTAGATATGCCCATTGTTGTGGTGTGTGTGCGGTGTTGGGTAACATATGGGTGTTTCCCCCATGCTTATGTTCCCTGCAATACAGGGGTGTCTGCTCTATCTTTGTTTAGTGGTGGGTAAAATATATGGACTGGGCTGGCAAGTGCCCCAGCTGGGATTTGAACCTCTGGCCTTCTAGGCCTAGAGGTCATGGCTATGTCCTCTGCACCACAGAGACAGTGCAGCCCCTGGAGGTAGTAAACCTGGCAGGATGGAGTCACAAACCCTGCTGTATGCATTTTTACTGTGGGCTCCTTCACCCTGTGTGGTGACAAACGTGCAAATAAAACCCGGGAATGACCACGGAACAAAGGGGGAAAACATATACCCAAGCTGGGCAACAGTGATATTAATGGGCAACCCAAGCTGGGCAACAGTGATATTAATGGGCAACCCTAGATAACACTCCCAGGACAGCTCCAGAAAAAGGGAAATGTTTTTTGGACGAGTCTCCGCTCCGAACACCTTTCCATAAATCATTTCTTTTTTTTGGAGCTTTCCTGGGTGTGTTATCTAGTTTTGCCCATCACTATAACTGTTCCCCAACTGAATTACTATTTTTCATATTTTTGTGGTGGTCATTTTCTATTTATAATTGCACTTTTGTGCTGTGCACATGTATCACACTGCTCACGTTTTTCAGGTTTCCCCGGTTTTGCTGTACATTGCTGACGGAAATGGTTTCTCTTCCCTTTAAATGCATTCTAACGCGAGTGATTCACTCGCGCTATTTTTTTTTGGAAATTCAGCCCCGATAATGTGCGGGGCGCCTCTCCCCTCCCCTTCCCCGCCCATTAACCCCTTCTCTCCGCCCCTCCGGGGCCTTCCTCCGCCCTCCGTTAGCCTTTCCACGCCTCTATCGGACATTTGCGGGCACGTACTTGTGCGGCACCCGTTACTGTGACGCGCAAGTGTGCGGGGCTTCATCGCACGTTTGTGGGGCATTTAAGCGCTCTTAAGTACCACTTTTAGTGCGCTATTTTGCGGCGCGCTAATTAGCGGTTTTTAGTAAACATGCCCCTAAGTGACAAACTACTAAAGTTGCAATTCTTCAGGTTTTTATTTTAAATATTTTTCCTACAGCTCCATAATTTAAAAGTTTTTTGTTTTATACTAATTATTGGTTACACACAGTTTACAGACAGCTGCATTTGTCTTTAACAGTTTATAGTGTATAGGGTTACACCAATTATGCAATACAATATTTTGAATCAAATATAGTTTATTTTATATACTTATTGTTAATACTGTATACTACATATATTGCCTATACAATGGCATTTTAGCATTTTTTTATATTGTATTTAAACCAATAAGGTTGTAGTTTTTTAGAAATATATGTTTGCCGTTTTTTCTGTCGTTAGTTTGGACATGCACCATATCGGCCATGAAGAATACTTAGCTGCCGAAAGAGTTTCATTTTTAAATATATATATTAGTTCGTAGTGCAATTATGAATATGAGCTACTGTTGATAAGTTACACTACATAACACAAGACTGAACAACCAATTTTTATTTTTAGTTAATTACAATCTTGTAAGGTGCTTCCTTAGGTACTAGCGTCTTTCAAGTTGATGAATTATCATGCACAACCCCAGACATCCCAGGTTTATTTTCAAGCATTTATGTTTCACATCCCCTTTGGTGGTATTGTGTAATATCTATATGTAAAACATTATATAACAGGTAAATAGGTTGTACAAGGTACCTTTTAACTTCGAAACTTTGTTTTGCCATCTCATAGTTTGAGCAGTACATAAAGGATCACCTTCCACATACGATCCATCACAGGGTGCTCCAGTGAGTACCGTTTTACTGCTCTTTTAACATTTCATGTCTTTTTCCTATAATGTTAATTCTCGTATGATTTCAACACGTTGTATTTATTTATATATGTTCCTCTGCCCTGCGCTTTGTTTTTTTAATTATAGCTTCACTATGATACAATTTTATATGTTCAATATTATGTTTTAATTTTTTATTATATTTATCTGTACAATGTTTCTATCTTTGGAGTTCATTTTACTTTATTTTATTCTATTACACAGGTACACTAAAACAATTTTTTTTAAACTGCCTCTAATGTTTCGATTGATTTTTACGTTTTTTGGTGCGCTGAATCCAAATCTGGTAACCAATTTGCTCCATCACGTACAGATTTTTTGCTACATTGGGTTAGCAGTTTGAGGTGAACGTTTCAGATTGAGTGCGATCGAGATAAAAGTTTCTTGGATGAATTCTTTATACTAATTGTTTAGTAGTTATTCAAATAAGAATAAAGAAAATTGTAACAAGGCAGCACATAAGAATAGAGTAATGTCAACAAAACACACTGTGATGGTAGCAAAATTGTCTGCACTTAAAACAGCCACATACATGTGCACAAACATTGAGCATATAAGAGCGAGGTTAGACACAAAGCAAAGCAAAGAAATGTGCAAAAAATGTTGTACAGGTATGTATGTAAGAATAGAAAACGCAAACCGCACCATTGCAATACATGAAGACAAACACCCAATGGTGTGAAAATAAAATTCTAATAAATGAGATCCGACACTGTGGTAATAATTAGCAAATTTTTATTTCAAAGTTTAGTAAAAACACGATATTTGTCAACACAGTTTAGATTTTAAAGTCATTCTTGGGTCAATCAATCTCCTGGTGGGCCCGTTTCTTCTTCCCCCGAATGCTTCTCTTGGTGCGCTGCTTGGCGTATTTTTCATCTGGGGTTTCCCGCAGCAGCAACCAGCAGAAATCAGCCATCATAGTGGTGTTCCAACTTCCTTGGTACCTTCTCTCTGTGTCCTTGATGTCCTGGTGAAACCTTTCACCTTGTTCTTCACTGTACGCCCCCAAGTTTTCGGGAAAGTAGTTCACATGGGAGTGCAAGAAATGGACTTTCAGGCTCATGTTACAGCCTTGTTCTTTGAAGGCATTGAGCATCCTGGCAACAATATCCTTATAGTTCTCATCCCACCTGTTCCCCAAGAATTTGAGAACAACATCCTTGAAGGAATCCCAGGCTTCTTTTTCCTTCTCAGACATCGTTTCAGCGAATGCTCCATCTGAAATGAGTTTCCTTATATCAGGGCCAACAAACACTCCTTCCTTTAGCTTTGCTTCAGAAAGTCGGGGGAACTTTGAGCAAAGGTACCGAAAGCACTCACCATCTTTTGGAAGGGACTTGATGAATTGCTTAATGAGACCCAACTTAATGTGGAGAGGTGGTAATAGAATTTTATCACGAGGTACCAAGCTCTCATGAAGAACATTTTTCTCACCGGGTCTCAAATACTCCCGAATTGGCCAGTCTTTTTTCCCCCAGTGTAGGTCGCGGGCCCGGCTATCCCACAAGCAAAGGAAGCAGGGATATTTGGTGAAACCGGATTGCTGCCCTAATAGCATGGATAGAATTTTAAAGTCTCCACAAATCATCCACTTATGCTCATCATAACGAATCTTCTGAAGAATCAGGGCCAAATTCTCATATTATTCTTGGAGAATAACAGAGTGAGCAATAGGAACTGAAGCGAATGTGTTGCCATTATGAAGAAGAACACCTTTTATGCTGTCTTTTGACGAATCAATGAACAGCCGCCATTCAGCAGGATCATACTTGAGTTTAAACTTTTCCATCACTCCGTATATATCGTTGTAAAATACCAAATCTTCCTCTTTGCTGAAATACTTCAAAAATTGTCTCTCGCGGTTGCGGTACCAATAAAAAGTTGTTCCTGGTGACAATAGATTTTTCTGTTTAAGCCGAGAACCTAGCAGTTGGGCAGCACCTTTTGGGAGTCCTAAATCCCGGACTAAATCATTCAATTCAGCTTGAGAGAAAAGTTCAGGTTTCGGATCTGGTTCAGTTTCAAACTCGGAAGTACTGGACTCATCGGGAAAAGCCATCTGTTGAGTCTCATCATGATCAGAACCGTCCACACAAATATGATCCAAAGATTTTGGTGGTTCAGGCACAGGTACTTCGTTGCTATGAGGCATAGGCCTAATTGCTGAGGGAAGGTTGGGGTAACTTATTACGTTCTTATTTTTTAAGTTGTATCCCTTCACAATGCAAGAGCAAAAATAGCAGTCACTGCTGTGGTCTCTTTGTTCACGCCACATCATAGGTATTCCGAAATGAAATGCTTGTTTTTTACCTTTCATCCATAAGCGTAGATCTTCCTCACATGTCTTGCACACTTTGTGAGGAGCCCACGGTTTGTCTTGATCGCCTAACTTCAAACCGAAATAGGCGAAATATACTTTTTTAATAAATGCAGAAATGTTCCTCTGCCGCTTTTTCACGGTATATTCCCCACAAATAAAACAAAAACTGTCCGGAGAGTTGACGCAACCTCTGGCTCTGTGAGCCATCACAAATAGACAGCACTGCAAACTACAACTGTAGTGAACCACTTCGGAATAAAGCTGGATTACGACTGAGCAAACAAAAGGTAATAATGAACTTGCAAGAAACTGAAATTTGACAGGAACGTTCATGTCGCAACCACTGTGTTTGAGCGAGCGAACGAGGCGAGGCGAACAGGAAAGAACATGCGCCAGCGCGAGTACTGGATTTAGCCCCCCGCCTCCCAATTGTCCTGTTAATGTATAAAATGAATTCAAAACACTCTAAAATATCATGAGGGAGTGTTTCTAGTTAGTTAACCATTACAACCTCTATTTTGGGCCAAGAAAATAAACTGCAGTCGGCTAAAAAGAAATTATGTGAACATTCCTTATATGGGTAAGAAATCTAATTTTGCAAGAAAACGTGACGTGATGGAACATTTTGGCTATTATTCCTGGATTCAGCACCCCAAAATCTATAGGAATCAGTTGCAAAACTGGAGGCAGTTTTTTGGTAGTGTACCTGTGTTATATAAGCTGCATACCCCCTGAAGAAGGTGTTGCCAAAACATGTTGGGGATTATCTAATAAAGATTCCTGTGACCATCCCACGTCTCTTGCTCCTTCTGTTCCACTGGCTTCTACTGCAAGAGCGGCTTGCTCTTCCTTGTGTTGCCTTGTGCAAAACATGGTCCATGCTGGACTTGGAATAATTGCATATTTTTGAACACCCGCAAGTGAATTTCTTCAGAGTTGGTCTTTTGAGTAAGATTCTCACTTTATTCACAGTGTCAGCATTAAGATACATTTTCACATTTTTTAGAGCACATTCGAGTTGAAGGGTTTTGGCTGATTAAGACATAAGGCCGCAATTGTTTTTTATTTGTGCATAAGATATCTGGGGGCCGACCGGCTGGAGTCTTTAGATAACGTGCTCGCCTGCCTCCAGGAAGTGGGGGTTTATAGACAGGAAATTTGGCTAATGCTGATTATGAAGAAGATAGATGTATTATGGGTGGTGTGACAGATGAGCAGATTTTACGTGGACAGACGATTGCTCCGTGGTTAACTGTGAAGAATTAGGTGTGCTTTATGATAGCAATCCCATATACATAAAGGGCCAGATATTTAGTTGGGCCGCTACAGCGCATATCCCTGCCCGCCGATCCTTAATCCCAGATATTCAATGCCATGGTGATATGTGGCCCTGGCATCGAATATCCAGGGTTCACCGCACATACTGAAAGCTAACTGAGTGGCAGTGATATTGCATGCTGCCTGGGTAGCTCCTGCACCTTAAAGGTAGGCGAGGCGGGTTGCATGCAATATCGCTGCTGCCTGATTAGCGACAGTCTCCGCCTCCACTGTGCACCAGAATGCCCCCCAGCACGCCCCAATGCTAACCGCATAGAATCAGAGCAGGTAGCGGGGTTAGAAGGGGATATTCAGGGGCACTAACCATGTAAGTGCAGATTAAAGGCATTTGCACGGTTACTGACCTGCTAGACCAGCAGTGCATTGGTTTGAAATATTTACATCAGATGGACCTTACAGTAGCTATTTGCAGGATTAAGTAATCAAGTCGCCCCCACAAGGACACTGCAGTCATCTCCAGAAGGATTGTAGCACCCTCCAAAAGAGACAGTCATCGTGTGCACAATCAAGTACGTTTCATGCATTGGGCCCATGATTCGGAATGTCTTTCCTTCAGAACACTGACTTTCTGACGATTCTTTGAACTTTTCTAAATTCATAAAAACTTCTGGGCTGATATTCAAAAGCCCCTTCAGATGGCCAGTGGGAGGCTCTCCCGATAAAGATGCTGTGACATTATCCAGATTGCACTGCTGAATGACTTCACATACTGTCCCGGCATGGGCAATTATTGCGCTGAGTGAGAGCAGTAGCCGCGCTGTCCAGATAGCTATCAGCACGTGAAAAGGTGTACAGAGCTATCTGTGACAGTGCATATTCTTAGCTTCTACTCTGTTCAGAGGCTGCTGAAACTGAGCAAATATAAAACCAAATAATAAATAAACATGTGTTAGGCAAGTCTGAAACGTGTAATTTCTCCACATAAAACCCTGTTAGAGGCACAGAGCTGCCCTTGAAAACTGCCTTCCATAAAGCCTAAAATGAATCCCCTCAGAGGTACAAATATAATGTGCAGAAGGCAAAGGCTTACTAGTGGAAAGGACATTTCAAAGAAAGGGTGGAAGAAGTGTTCAACGACTTCTCAGTGGCGTAAATAAAACCATACGAGAAATCAAGAATGGCTGGGACAAGCACTCTAGGAAAGAGAGGGAATAAAGCCTGGGATACGCACGGAGGATCTTTAGCTGGGGAGTGGACAGAGGGATGGGATAGGTTCTCTGATATGGCCTGTTTCAGTGTTGGTAAAGTTATTGTGCCTATCAGGTCTTAATTTCTGGGGGAACAGCCTGGAATGCAGTTCGGGCACTTCTAGGAGCCCATTCCCTAAAATGTGCTCTCATCAACTCACACTCAATTCGAAAAAAATGGCCAGCCATCACAGACCTTATCACCATCAGAACCTTGATATCCTCATGGTCACAGAAACCTGGCTATCAGACACAGATACCGTCGTCATAAATCAACTCATCCCCCAGGGCTATGTGATGCACGCTTGTCATAGAAGCAACCGAAAAGGAGGAGGAGTCCTCATCCTATCAAAAAGTAATCTCCAGTTTCAATCGCTATCCTCAATGAGTATCCTGCACATGGACACACTATCTATTGCTAACAAATATATCAACATAAATCTCATTTATAGAGCTCTCTCTTCACCTCCAGAAGAATTATCCAACATTATAGACCTTGCCTGTAACCCTGGTAGCCCAAGTAAATCTAATTGGGTGATTGGAGATTTAAACCTCGCTTCATTGCAACCTACCTACTCTAACGTATTCCTCGATACTATGAAGGACCTTAGTTATACCCAATTGGTGAACTCTCCAACACACCTCAAGGGAAACGCCCTTGACCTCATCTTTGCCCTTCAATCAGAATCAACCAAGAATATCAGCCTATCATCCACTCCAGTCCCATGGTCAGACCATAATGTAATATCCTTCCAAATCCCATACCAACATACCCAAACTCCAACCAACCAATCAAACTCAGCCTCCTCAGGATCAAAAACTCGTTTCAAACCCCTAGACAGAGATGACTTCCTCAGCAACACCCTTCCAGCACTCTGTCAGCCAGCGCAGAACCTCGACGACATGATCCATAGATGGAACTCAACTCTTATCTCTTACGCACAGTTACCTTCATCTAAAAAATCACCAACATCCAACAAACTACCACAAAACAGAAAACCAGCCCCTTGGTTCTCTGCTGAATTACGTGCATCGCTTCAGCTTCTAAGAAGACAAGAAAGAAAATGGCACAAATCTCGATCTACATCTGACAAATCAACTTATGAGAACACTCTAAAGCAACACCATGAGAAAATATACAAAAAAATGAGAGAGCACCACACGGATACCCTCCTTCGATCATTAAATAAGCCATGTGACTTCTTTAGTATTGCTAAAGCTTTAACCAAGACACCGTCCTCCAAATCAAACAGTTTCTATCCTACCCCAGTCCTTCGCCGAGTACCTACAATCTAAAATCATAAAAACAAATTTTACACAAAGCTCCACACCCTGCTTCTTCCCCCAGATACAGCAACCATTGACAAAATTCACATCTCCGAAATAGAAGTACATTGCTGACCTTATTGCCACCATTAACACTACTATGGCACCGAATGATCCTTGTCCTGCCCATTGGATCAGATCGATGCGTGTAGAACTCAGCTCAACTCTAGCCTTCATCATAGATCTCTCCTTCACAACTGGAACATTCCCAGAAACCTTGAAACAAACTTCCATATGCCCTCTCCTGAAAAACAACAAACTTGACCCAACTAAGATAGACTCATACTGCCCGATTTCAAGTATACCCTATCTAGCCAAACTTAAAGAAAAGGTGGTTCAAATGCAACTACAACAACATATAGACATATCAGCCCCTCTTGATCCTTGCCAGCATGGATTCCGTGAAGCCCCTGGTGTAGAAACCCTACTCACTATACTCATCAATACATTATCCAGAGGTATCGACAAAATTGAGAATGGGTTCGTACTCATATTTCTTGATATAGCGGTGGCATTTGATTCTGTCAACCATGTACAACTCCTCTCCCGCCTACAGGAAAAAGGAATTCATGGCCTTGCTTGGGAATGATGCAAATCCTATCTCATGAACCGCTGGCAACAAGTACGGATAGGTTCCTCAACATCAGAACCATTCCATCAGCAACAAGGAGTACCCCAAGGATCATCCCTTTCGGCTCTACTCTTTAACATTTATATTCAACCCATTTGTGATATCATCCGTTCTTTTAACACCTCCAGTCTGATATATGCGGATGATGTACTGATCTTCGCCCCAATTAACATCAAGCACCCAAACCTTCATCCACTTATTGAATGCTTCAATGCAATTACTGATTGGCTCCTGTCCCAAAATCTTCGCATAAACTTTAAGAAAACTGAAGTCCTTTTCATAACCAGGAACAAAAACTTCTCTCCTCCTGCCTCAGTGAAAGTTCGTGACGCCGAGCTCCCATGCAAGTCTGTAATACGATACCTAGGGGTTACAATAGACCAGCAGCTCAACTTCAAAGAGCATATAAAGAATACCACCAAATCCATTTACAACCAAATACGGACACTTCGACATCTAAGACCTCTACTAGCCCCAGACGACTTCAGGACAATATTCCAGACACTCGTAATGCCACACTTTGATTATTCCAACATCATCCTACATGGACTCCCCAAGAGCACTCTCAATCCTCTTCAGATGGCGATGAACACAGCAGCCCGCATTCTCTGCGGCATCTCCAGAAAAGACCACATAACTCCCATACTTATGGATCTACACTGGCTACCATTACAGAGCAGAATCACCTACAAGGCGTTAATCCTATCATTTAAAGCAATTAACTGGATATCTTCTACATCCCTCTCTTCACTCCTGACCGGTACCCCTACTAACAGGCTAAGAAGGTCAACAACTAGCAATACGCTATCCATACCACCTGAGTCCACTAAATGTGCCCAAACAACTAGAAAAAGAGCATTTACATTATATGCTCCTAAGTGCTGGAACAATCTCCCACCTCATATACGATCAATTGCTGACCTCTCACAATTCAGGAAAGCTCTCAAACATCACTTATTCTGCCTTTATTTTATCCACCCTAACCTAACACATCCAAATCCATCACAGCATCTCACCCACACAGCATCTGACGTACCGACAACATAACTCCCAGTGATTTACAAAAGAAACTCACCATTAGGCACATTCACAATGACCATGATTACTTTATGTCTCTAATACATAATATCACTTACATAATTTATAAGCTCCTTTGTTTGAACTGTATTTATTTATTTTAATTCTCTTATATACCGTGCTATTCTGCATCAGTGCAGTTTACATTGAACAAACTGAAATTACATTGAACAGGGCATTATAACTTGGAGATAACTATTTAACAGGGAACATGGGCTATGGAGGGTTAAGTGGCTTGCCCAAGACCACAAGGAGCACCTGCGGGACTAGAAACCCCAGTCCTTCCAGCCCAAGGTTGCTGTCCTCTAGTGGGATTTGAACCCCTGACCTTCCAGCCTGAAGTACCTTGCCCCAACCACTAGGCCACTCCTCCTTTGTTTTGAACTGTATATAGTTACCTTGTTACTTCCAAGTTTCAATCCCTGTTACAATGTAAGCAAAAGATCTTGTTCTAATGCAAAATGTTGTTATTATGTAAACCGCACTGATGCTAAATAGCGCAGTATATAAGAATTTGTAATAAATAAATAAATAAATTCCACTTGCTCCCTCCAGACAGCCTGCGGGGACGAGGAGGGGACGAGGAGAACAGTGAGTGAATAGTCCAGCCGCCCTGCTCCTACTGCTCCTGTCCCTGACCCACCTGCCCCCTTCCCTGGCTCCACAGTTCCACTTCCTTTTTGTCTACAAATTAAGTTCTATTATTTTGTATTTATTTCATAGAAACATAGAAACATGATGACAGAAAAAGACCACATGGCCTATCTAGTCTGTCCTTCCATATCAACAACTACAACAGTCCACTTTTTACCTTTAGAGATCCTCTGTGTTTGTCCCATGCTTTTTTGAATTCAGTTACTGTCCTCATCTCTACCACCTCCACTGGGAGACTATTCCATGGATCCACTACTCTTTCCGTAAAGAAATATTTCCGCATATCACTCCTGAATCTATCTCCCTTCACCCTCATCCCATGTCCCCTCGTAGCAGCACTTGCTTTCAATTGAAAGAGGCTCTCTCCCTGAACATTTATGCCACGGAGGTATTTAAACATCTCAATCATATCACCTCTATCCCGCCTTTCCTCTAAGGTGTACATATTAAGATCCTTAAGTCTGTCCTCATATGCTTTATAATGAAGCCCACTAATCATTTTAGTAGCCACCCTCTGCACCAAATCCATCCTGTTCACATCCTTTTGAAGGTGCGGTTTCCAGAATTGCACACTATACTCCAAATGAGGTCGCACCAAAGACTTATACAGAGGCATTATCACCTCCTTTTTTCTGCTAGCCATTCCTCTCCGTATGCACCCAAGCATCCTTCTAGCTTTTGCCGTCGCCTTTTCTACCTGTTTAGCTACTTTAAGATCATCAGACACAACCACGCCTAGGTCCCGCTCTTCTTTAGTGGAAAAAAGTACTTCACCTCCTATACTATATTGCTCCCTTGGATTGCTGCAGCCCAAATGCATGACCTTACATTTTTTAACATTAAATCCCAGCTGCCAAATTCTAGACCATTCTTCAAGCTTAGCTAGATCCCTCCTCATGTTATCTACATCTTCCTGGGTGTCTACTCTATTGCAGATTTTGGTATCATCCACAAAGAGGCAAACCTTACCCGACAGCCCTTCCGCTATATCACTAACAAAGATGTTAAAAAGAATCCTTTCATTTACTAGACATATGAACATAAGATATGCTATACAAGCTCAGTATCCTGTTTCCAACAGTGGCAAATCCATGTCACAAGTACTTGGCAGATGCCCAGAAGGTACACAGATTATCCAGGGGAAAACAGTACAGTTTCCTGATCCTCTTTAATAATGCTTTATGGACTTTTCCTCCAGGAACTTGTCCAACCCTCTTTTATACTCAGCTACACTAACAGCTTTTACTACATCCTCCGGTAATGAATTTCAGAATTTGGTTACTCATAGATGAAAAAATTGTTTTTCCAATTTGTTTTAAATTTGTTACTTTGTAGTCTTTGAAAGGGTAAACAATCGATTCACATTTACTCATCACACTCCACTCATGATTTTATAGACTTCTCTTATATCTCCCCTCCGCCGTCTCTAGATTGACCTGTGTTACATGCAAGCTAATAATGGAAAATTCTGCTGCCGTTCCTCAGTGTTGCCATTTACAATTTTTATTATCAAATTTATTGCTGGAAGAGACGCTGCATCTGAAAAGCCTGGTTGAGAGATCAGAAAAGCTGAAAGCTATGCAGACAGTAAGACTAGAGGAAAGTCATGAGTGTTGGTAGAATGATGAATTCCATGCAGTAACCCATGAAAATGTTTCCAAGTTAGTTCCCATTTTCATGGAGTTTAACTAAAAGATGCAAATGAACTTTTTTTTTAAATAATTTATTTTGTAAGAATTCAGTGTTAAATATACATCTCATATACTCAGAACCATTGAAAAATATATACATCAAAATCATTATAATTGGACACACAAAGAAGTATCATTTCTCAAAATATATTTTGTTTGGAGCGCAGACCAAACAAAATATTGCATACATCATAGATATCCAACACATAAAAAAAGGAAAAACTGGGACAAAATTACTGGACGCTCGAGACATGTGGTCCATGCAAAATACTAGTAAGCTGTAATGGGTCCATGTACACATATCTCACGTTATCAATGGAAATAAAACATTTGCACGGGAAGTGCAAGAAGGTCCCACCCGCAACCAAAACACGAGACTTCAGCTGCAGGAACGACCTCCTCCATAGCTGTGTCTGGCGAGAGACATCAGGAAATATCATAATCTTTTGGCCACAGAAAGGAGAATCCTTCTTATGAAAATATAACCACAAAATGGATATTTTATTGATTTCTGTGCCAAAGGAAACAAAGTGGAGCGCGTAGAAATCAAATCATTAGATACTTCAAGGAAATTCCAAACATTCATCACCATCCCTGGAAACTCCCGGAGGGGGTGAGATGTAGAAAAGCCTTGAAATCACTATTTTCTCTGGCTCTAGGATTAATAAAATCTCCTTACAATATTTCTGAAATAATAAAGTTGCAGATAACAAACGATATAGAGGAACATTTAACAACCTTAAATTCCTAGCTATCAAGTTGTTTTCTAGTAATTCAATCTATCTATAAAGCATAAAACTGTCCTTAAGCCCAGAAGCCCCAGCAGCCTGAAAAGAGCACACCTGGCCCTCCAGCCTGTTGAGGAGCTGGGCAACAGGAATCAAAGATTCATCCGAAAAAGACACTGTCTGATCCACAAAGCCCTGTAAAAACACATCGGTCTTAGACACCAGACGCCAGATATCTAGCAACGTTACCTCCACTACCGAGTCCTCCAAAGAGACAGAGGGGAACACAGGCCTTTGAACAGCCTTTACAAAATTCCAAACCGGGCTCCCAAAGAGAATCCACCAACTCCCCCTGATCAAATTGCCTATGGCCAACACTTTCAGCGACCCCAAAATATGCGATTATCATGTCACTCCTTCATGAGCATATGCTCCCAGATGTACACGTAAGCCTTCATTCATTTAGCCTCTCATTTAACTCTAGTGAGAAATTCACTTAATATTACATTGTATACATAGACTTTTTTTTGTGGATATATATTGAAGTCTTCTCTTAAAATCAATGTCTTTGGGTTTCTGGAGGCTTTTTTTACAGCTTAGCAGCTCCTTTACAAGCTCGGCTGGCCACCAACCTGTCACCCTCAGATGTAAGGTAGGTATTTTATAGAAGAGCCATTAGGGCTCCATGTATCCATGCTGGCATTAACCTTTAAAAAGGAGATAGAGAAGCTTTTAAACTAGAAAATAGGGGAAAGCCGACAGTCGCCCAAGAGCGCACGGTTCGGAAGAATGTATCCTTGAAAGATACTACCAAAAGCAGTGAGGTTCCAAAAAAGAGTAAAGTAGCTCAAATGCCCTTGAGTATGGTGCAGACAGAGCGTAAAGATTCCAAATTACCCATGCCTACCAATAGCCAGATTAATATTAATAAAATACAGTCTCTAAAATGCTTATATGCAAATGCTAGAAGTCTAAACAATAAGATGGGAGAGTTAGAATATATAGCACTAAATGAGAGGTTAGATATGATTGCAATCTCAGAGACATGGTGGAAGGAGGATAACCAGTGGGACACTGTGATACCTGGATACAAACTATATCATAGTAATAGAACTGATCGCTGGAAGTAGCGATATACAAATTTACGCCAAATAAATAAATAAATAAATAAATTGGTGGAGGGGTTGCACTCTATGTTAGAGAGGGCATTGAGTCAGAAAGGATTAAAGTTTTGCAGGAAACAAAATTTGCTGTAGAATCTCTATGGATTGAAATTCCATGTATGAAGGGGAATGTGATGGCAGTGGGGGTCTACTATCGACCGCCTAGCCAGAATGAACAAATGGATGATGAAATGCTCAAAGAAATCAAGGAAGCTAACAAAAGTTGAAGCGCGGTAATAATAATGGGTGATTTCAATTACCCCCGTTATCGACTGGGTCAGTGTCACGGCAGGACATGCTAGGGAGATAAAGTTTCTAGATGAAATAAATGACTGCTTCCTGGAACAGCTGGTTCATGAACTGACCAGAGGGGAAGCCATACTGGACCTAGTCCTTAGTGGAACACCAGATCTGGTGCAAGAGATAAGGGTGTTGGGACAACTTGGCAATAGTGATCATAGCATGATCGTGTTTGATTTAATTATTGGAGGAGGGATAGTAAAGAAATCCACAGTACTACCTTTTAACTTTTGAAAGGGAGACTATGATAAAATGAGGAATATAGTTAAGAAAAAACTAAAAGGAGTGGTTGCAAAAGTTAAAGACTTACATCAAGTTTGGGTGTTGTTTAAAAATACTATCCTGGAAGCCCAGACCAGCTGTATTCCACGCATTAAGAAAGGTGGAAGAAAGTCCAAAAAACTGCCAGCATGGTTTAAAGGTGAGGTTAGAGAGGCTGTTGCTGCCAAAAAAGTATCTTTCAGGAAATGGAAAAAAGAGCCAAACGACGAAAACTGGAAACAGTACAAGCACTGGCAAGTTAAATGCAAAGCATTGATAAGGCAGGCAAAGCGAGAATTTGAGAAGGAACTTGCTACGGAAGCAAAAACACGAAATAAAGACTTTTTCAAGTACATTCCTAGCAAAAGGCTTGTGAGAGAGTCAATTGGACCATTAGATGATAGAGGGGTAAAAGGGGCAGTAAAAGGAGACAAGGCTATAGCAGAGAGACTGAATGAATTCTTTGCTTCGGTCTTTACTGAGGAAGATGTAGGGATGTTACCCAAGACTGAAGTGGTATTTAAAGGTGATACTGCAGAGGAATTGAGAGAAATATCGCTACACCAGGAAGATGTATTACAACTATTTGATAAACTGAATAGTAGCAAATCACCTGGGCCGGATGGTATACATCCAAGAGTGTTGAAAGAACTGAAATATGAGATTGCAGACCTGCTATTAGTAATCTGTGAACTTTCATTAAAATCATCTCTAATACCTGAAGATTGGAGGGTCACCAATGTAACGCCAATTTTTAAAAAGGGCTCCAGGGGTGATCCGGGAAATTACAGACCGGTGAGCCTGACGTCAGTACCGGGGAAGATGGTAGAAACCATCATAAAGAACAAAATTACACAACATGTAGATAGTCATGGCCTAATGGGAGACAGCCAACATGGCTTTAGACAAGAAAGATCTTGTCTTACTAATCTGCTATGTTTTTTTGAAGGTGTGAATAAACAGGTAGACAAAGGTGAGTCGGTTGATATAGTGTATCTGGACTTTCAGAAAGCCTTTGACAAGGTCCCTCATCAGAGTCTTTTGGCAAAACTGAAAAGTCATGGGATAGGAGGCAATGTACTATTGTGAATCAGGAACTTGTTAAAAGATAGAAAGGAGAGGGTAGGGCTAAATGGCCAATTTTCCCAATGGAAAAAGGTGAATAGTGGAGTACCCCAGGGATCTGTACTGGGTCCGCTACTTTTTGACATATTCATAAATGACCTGGAAAAGGGAATAACTAGTGAGGTTATCAAATTTGCAGATGACACAAAACTGTTTAAAGTTGTTAAAACCCAAGAGGACTGTAGAAAACTGCAGGAGGATCTGGATAAATTGGAAGACTGGGCATCCAAATGGCAGATGAATTTTAATGTGGACAAGTGCAAAGTTATGCACCTAGGAAAGAACAACCCACACTATGGTTACACGATGCAAGGTTCCACATTGGGAACCACCACCCAGAAAAAGATTTAGGAGTCATCGTGGATAACATGTTAAAACCCTCCGCCCAGTGTGCAGTGGCGGCCAAAAAAGCAAATAGAATGCTAGGTATCATAAGGAAAGGAATGGAAAATAAAACAAAGGATATTATAATGCCTCTGTATCGTTCCATGGTACGACCGCACCTTGAAAATTGTGTGCAATTCTGGTCGTCGTATCTTAAAAAGGATATAGCATTATTAGAAAAGGTACAGAGAAGAGCCACCAAAATGGTAAAAGGGATGGAAGACTACTTCTATGAAGAGAGGCTACAAAGGTTAGGGCTCTTCAACCTGGAAATGAGACGGCTGAGGGGAGATATGATAGAGGTCTATAAATTAATGAATGGAGTGGAACGGGTAAACGTAGGTCGATTGTTTACGCTATCAGAATATAGAAAAACTAGGGGACATGTAATGAAGCTACAGGGTAAACTATTTAAGACAAATAAGAGAAAATATTTTTTCACTCAACGTGTAATCAAACTCTGGAATTTGTTACCGGAGGATGTAGTAACAGCTGTTAGTGTAGCTGGGTTTAAAAAAGGTTTGGACAAGTTCCTGGAGGAAAGGTCCATAAACCATTATTAAAAAGGGACCCAGGATATCAATACTTGACCCAGTACAAGCATTGTGGAACCTGTGTCTTTTAGGGAGACTGCTAGGTACGTATGACCTAGATTGGCCACTGTTGGAAACAGGATACTGGGCTTGATGGACCTTGGTCTGACCCAGTATGGCATATCATATGTTATGTTCTTATCCACTGATGAAAACCTACATACATTTATCTACAGGGTTGCCTAGCAGCCTGAGAGAACCTCGCTACAGCAATCCAGAGATCAAAGCAGACACAAAATGGTCCACAAAAGCTGGCTCCATGACATTTCTCCTCAATTTCGCTTAGAACAAAGTGAAGGACTAAGATCTCCTCCGCAAACTGTCTACTGACAAGAAGGATGAATTCCTTGATGAATCTTATTTCAAGCCACACAGAACTATAGCCGAACCAAAACGAATGAGAACTAGTCTGGAAGACGGTACCTAGCAACTCAGAGAGCCATACAGAACTAGAAAAAGACCACTTCTCCCCAGAATGAGGCAGAAGGCAGACCTCTCCTGACCCCAGGAGACCACCTAAGCTTCAAAACCCTTAGCCAAACCTATAAGAACATAAGATATGCCATACTGGGTCAGAGCAAGGTCTATCAAGCCCAGTATCCCGTTTCCAACAGTGGCAATCTAGGTCATACATACCTAGCAGTTTCCCCAAAAGACAGTGCGTCAAGTGCCAAAGATCCACACCCAACTTCTGTTGGGAGAATGCCTCCTAAAAACTACTGAAGCAGCGCTGAGGCAGCCAACAACCTTGAGGGAAAAATCTTATCGCAGAAAGTAGGGCAAATCTGGGAGAATAGACCCTGAGCCCTAAATCCCCTTAGGGCATTCCTCGGAGAAGTGCATTATCTCCTTTCTTGGGGATTTCTTTTTTCTCTCTCTCTCTTTTTTGATATAGCAGATAACACTTGAAACAGATTGTCGCCGCTCGTCTTTCAAGGCACTGGAGAATAACGTGGCTTGCACAAGGACAAACCCCCATCTCTCAGACTGTAGGCAGTTGTTGCCAACCCTAGGCTACTCTGCCATACTCGGAGTTTTTTTTATTACCATCACAGCACAGCTTGAAATGCAAAACAAGAATTACACCACCTACATTTTGCCATGGTGAAATTATAGCGCTATTCCTGCCACTCCAAGCCAGACAGCCGTTCCCCAAGAATGAGCCTGGGGAAGGCTAACCTTGACTAGGAAGAAAGCTGTCCTTCAAGGTTGCCTAACGCTATCACCCGACTTAATTAAGTCCTGAGTTCCACCTGCCGATATCAAAGAACATAGGAGGACTGTTGAGATTGCAGCCTTTAGGTCTGCTTCATCTGATTTATTGTTGTTGTTGTTGTTGGAATGAGACAACCAGCTCCCCTGAATAGGGACTGAGTCTGAAAATCATATAGCCAGCCCCCCTTGCACCTTGAAATTCCAGAAATATTCTCAACTGTACTAAAACAATATTGAGAGTAGAAGGCACCCCTGAGACCAGCTACCAATTTTTGAAGCCCTAGGCGTGTGTTACACTGGCAAAGGAGGGCCTTACCTGGATAAAACCGCCATAACGATGTAAAATAGTATATGACGGCAGATAAAGCCCAGTATGGTGCATCCAGTCTGCTCAGCAAGGCGGAAAGAGTATAAGAACATAACATAAGATATGCCAAACTGGGTCAGACCAAGGTCCATCAAGCCCAGTATCCTGTTTCCAACAGTGGCCAATCTAGGTCACAAGTACCTAGCAGTTTCCCCAAAAGACACAGGTTCCACAATGCTTGTATTGAGGCAAGCAGTGGATTTCCTGGGTCCCCTTTAATAATGGCTTATGGTCCTTTCCTCCAGGAACTTGTCCAAACCATTTTTAAACCCGGCTACACTAACAGCTTTTACTACATCCTCCGGTAACAAATTCTAGAGTTTGATTATGCGTTGAGTGAAAAAATATTTTCTCTTATTAGCCTTAAATAGGTTACACTGTAGCTTCATTGCACGTCCCCTAGTCTTTCTATATTTTATTGGTGTTAACAGTCGATCTACGTTTACCCGTTCAATTCCATTCATTAATTTATAAACCTCTATCATATCTCCCCTCAGCCATCTCTTTTCCAGGTTGAAGAGCCCTAACCTTTTTAGCCTCTCTTCATGGGTCTATCCTTCCATCCCCTTTACCATTATGATGGCTCTTCTCTGTTCCTTTTCTAATAACTCTATATCCTTTTTAAGATATGGCGACCAGAATTGCACACAATATTCAAGGTGCAGTCGCACCATGAAACGATACAGAGGCATTATAATATCCTTGATTTTATTCTCCATTCCTTTCCTTATTCCTAGCATTCTCTTGACCGTTGTGATCATCCACTAGGGTGGGTTTTTGATGTCCCTTGATCTTACAGAAGCATACCTTGATATTCCCATAAGGAAGGAGTACCAGAAATTCCTGTGATTTGCTGTCTTGGTGCAAAACTTTCAGCCTCAAATTGAGGTTGCAGATTATTGACTTAGTCAGGGACATGGCCTAGGACTATCTGCAGGTCTTGGGATTGATGGTCGTAATGTTGGACTTGGACCCATGGGCCAGGGCTCACATGAGTGTGTTACAGAGGTCTCTGTTTTTCTGGTCGCTTCTATATCAAGACCTCCGAAAGCTTCGCTTCTTTGGAGGAGGTAGCCCAAAGTAGCCTCTCCTGATGGTTACAGGGGCACCATCTGAGTTGCAGGATGGACTTAGACCCTGTAGTGGACCCTGTTGACTATGGATGGAATAGGAGCAGGTCATTCAACCCATGCCTTTGTTTAGGAGTGTACCCACCACTCCGTGTAGGTCACCCTTATTTGTTGAGATATAAGAGATAGCTATGTTTATTTTGATTTTATCCTATTGCTATAAGGGGATCCACTGTATCTGTCCTATGTCATTTTGAATTCTGTCACTGAATTTGCCCCCACCATTTCCATCGGGAGGGCATTCCAAGCATTCACCACCTTTTCAGTGAAAAAATATTTCCTGACATTGACTTTCATTTTACCCCCTTGCAGCTTTATGTTATGCCCTCTAGTTTTACAGCTTCCCCATTTTTGGAAGAGGTTTGTTTGTTCATTCATAATCTTTAAGTATTTAAAGGTCTGAATCATATCTCACCTGTCCCTCCTCTCCTCCAGAGTGTACATATTTAGGTCTTCAAGTCTCTTCTCATACATCTTCTGACACAGGCTCCAAATCATTTTGGTCGCCTTCCTTTGAACAGTTTCCAGTCTTTTTATATCCTTTGCGAGATATGGTCTCCAAAACTGAACACAATATTTCGAGGCCTCACCAGTGACTTGAACAGTGGTATTAGTTCCTCTTCCTTTCTGCTGATAATTCCTCTCTGTATGCAACCCAGCATCCTTCTGGCTTTTGCCACTGCCTTGTCACACTGTTTCGCCACCTTGAGATCTTCAGAAACAATCACTTCGAGGTCCTTCTCCTGGTCCATGCACACCAACCTCGTGCCCTCTATCGCAAACAGTTCCCTTGGATTTCTGCTTCCCAAGTGCATGACATTGCACTTCATCATTAAATCTTAACTGCCAAGCATTAGCCCATTCTTCCAGCTTTTGTAGATCTTTCCTCATGTTATCCACTCCGTCAGGGGAGTCTGTTGCAATTTTCATGTCATCTGCAAAAAGACAGACATTTTGATTCAGTCCTTCAGCAATATCACTCAGAAATACATTGAACAGTACTGGTCCCAGGACCAAACCCTGGGGCACACCGCTAATTGCCTTCCTTTCATCCGAGTGAGTTCCGTTTACCATCACCTTCTGTCGTCTGTCAGTCAACCAATTTCTGATCCAGTTCACCACCTTGGGACCCATCCCCAAGCTATTGAGTTTATTGATAAGCCTCCTATGAGGAACAGTATCAAAGATTTTGCTGAAATCTAGGTAGATCACATCCATCACATGCCCTTGATCTAATTCTCTGGTCACTCAGTCAAAGGACTCAATCAGATTTGTTTGGCAAGATCGTCTTTTGGTAAAACCAGGTTGCCTCGGATCATGCAACCTGTTGGTTTCGAGAAAGTCCATTATTCTCTCTTTCAGGAGAGCCTCCATTACTTTTCCTGCCACCGAGGTAAGGTTCACGGGCCTGTAGTTTGTCACTTCTTCCCTATTACCACTTTTGTGAAAAGGTAACACATTTATTTAAGCCACGTAACTCTCCATAGCCCATGTTCCCTGTAAAATAGTTATCTCCAAGTTATAATGCCCTGTTCATTGTAATTTCAGTTTGTTCAATGTAGACCGCACTGATGCAGAATAGCGCGGTATATAAGAGAATGTAAATAAATAAAATAAATAAATAAAATTTATTTATTTTATTTATTTAACAGGTCTTTTATACCACTTTATCATTTAAATTAAAGTGGTTTACGTTGCAACTTTATCATTTCAATCAAAGTGGTTTACATTGAAACTTAAACTTGGTAATGCACATTGAACAGGGACATTGATAACTTGGAATTTTCTGCATCAGCCGTTTTCCAATCCTGTGGAACTTCTCCTGTCTCCAAGAATCTATTAAAAACATCCTTGAACAGCCCTGCAAGAAACTCTCTGAGCTCTTTCAGTATCCTGGGATGTATCCCATCCGGTCCCATGGCCTTTTCCACGTTCAGTTTTGCAAGCTGTTCTAACACATCATCTTCTGTGAATGGTGTGGTATCTGCTCCATTCCCATTTGTATATTTGTCAATCACAGGTGGTCCTTCTCCAGGATTTTCTTTAGTAAAAACAGAACAGAAGTATTTGTTTAGCATTTTCACTTTTTCAATGTCACTTTCCACAAATCTGTTCCTGGTACTTTTGAATCCTAGAATCCCACCTCTGATTTTCCTCCTCTCCCGAATATACCTGAAAAAGGTTTTTTCGCCACACTTCACATTTTTAGCCATCTTTTCTTCTGCCTTTGATTTTGTTATCTTTATTTCTCGTTTGTCTCTTTTAGTTTGATCCTGTATTCCTTTCTGTGCTCCTCTGTTTGCGAACGTCTGAATTTTGTGAAAACTGTGTTCTTTGCCTTTATTTGTGCAGCCACTTCTTTGAAGAACCAAATAGGTTTCCTTTTCCTCTTGTTTTTATTTACTTTCCTTACATATGTATCTGTTGCCCCTTTTATTGCCTCCTTTAGTTTAGACCACTGCAATTCCACTTCCCTTATCCCTTCCCATCCTGCCAACTCCTTCTCCAGGCACTTGACCATTTTACTGAAATCAGTGTTTTTGAAGTCTAGGAATTTGAGCTTGCTGAGATTGGACTCCGCCTTGGCTTTTATCTCAAATCACACCATGTGATGATTGCTGCTGCTCACATGGACATCCATCTGAATATTCGACACACTATCTCTGTTGGTGAGTACTAAATCCAGCATCGAACTTTCCCTGGTTGGTTCCATCACCATTTGTCTAAGTAATGCATCTTGGAAGGCATCCACAATTTTTTTTACTTCTTTCCAGATTTGCAGAAAGAATACTCCAATCCAAACTGGGTAGATTAAAGTCACCCAATATGATCACTCCCCCCTTCATGACTATCTTTGCAATATCAATAATCAATTCTTTATCCATTTCTTCAGTTTGAGTTGGAGACCTGTAGACTACACCAGTATGGATGAAGGTGCCATCTCCTCTTTCCAACACAATCCATAGCGCTGCTTCTTTTCCCCACATCCCCTGTATTTCAGCAGCTTTACTATTGCCTTTGACATATAGGGCTACTCCTCCTCCTATTCTACCCTCTCTGTCTTGTCTAAATAGATTATAGGCAGCTATGGTTATATCCCATTCATGCGACTTGTTAAACCATGTTTCTGTAATGGCCACAATGTCCAAGTCCATTTCCACCATTAGGGCTTCCAGATCAGGAACTTTGTCGGCTAGGCTTCGAGCATTTGTGCTCATTGCTTTTCAGCATTTGTTGACTGGTTTGCCTATATTTTGCATGGATTTTCTTTTACACTCCTCTTCCCACTTGACATTGATGAGTGAGTTAATACTGCGGCTGTTTGCAATGTTGTTATGTTTTGCTGGGAGTGACATCCTGAACTTGTTCTTTTCCATCCATCATCCCCTTTCCCTAGTTTAAATGCCTGTCCACATAATGCCTGAAAATTTTCACTTAGATTTTCAGCAAGGCAGCTTGAGTCAGAGAATACCAGCTAAGCGCACAGTGGCAGGCGCTGAGGCCCGGGGGTGTAACGGGGGCGTGTCTGTTGCCAAGACGCATAAACTGGATTTCCGAAAGCCCTGTGCAGTGACATTGGACGTCATAAACTGCAGAAGTCTATGCGAAGTTTCCTGGCGCCTAAGAGCGAGAGGTGTGCATGTAACCCATGTAGTGGTATTGCACTGTACAATACAGCAAGGAGAGCGTGTCCAGGCGTATGCCCAACCTCTGCAGAGTGACAGTGTTGTTTGACCAGCTGAGAAGCCATGTGGGCCATACACATGGTGCTCCAGAGGTGAAGACGCAGCAGTCGTGCCTGTGCAGAGTGGAGAAGAAGGCCGGCAATGCAGAGACAGCAGCAGGTGGTGGCCCAGTGGCATGGAGATACCATGCTCCACGTGTACACAGGCCCAGGGTGGCCCACCTACAACGGACACAGGAAGAGGTCTACCAGAAGTGCAGAATGAACGGGGCAATAATAATGGAGCTATGCCATATACTCACTGGTGACCTGGAACCCTCCACCGCCAGAAGCCCAGGTGACCACAGTGCTGGGATACCTGGCAACTGGCAGCTTCCAGCATGTGTTAGGGGCAACTGTTGGGATCATGCAGTCTACTGCCAGCACTTGGCCTACATGCCTTCACCAGGGTCCCGCTGTGGAGAATGAACCACCTCATCTTCTTCCCACGGACCCAGCAGGAGCAGCATGAGACCATGCAGGCCTATTACCATATATAAGGACTTCACATGAAGCAGCTACAAGCCTTCTCCCACAAGCCGATGTACACAAACCATGAACACTATAAGGGCTTCACATGAACCATCTACCAGTTCATAGTTCACAATGTATATAGTTCCCTGCAACCTGTATATAGCCCCTGTTCATAGTTCACAATGTATATAGCCCCTGTTCATAGTTCACAATGTATATAGCTTACCAATTAATCAATGACACTCCTCACCCACACCACTTAAATCAATGCATCCACTGCATGTATTCACCCTGCCACTCTTGATTGTTTGACGTGTTAACCGCTTTGAATTAAAGATAAAGTGGTATATTAAATCCTATTAAATAAATAAATAAAATAAATATTATAATGTGACAGGGTTTCCATCTGTCCTGCGAAGTATAGACTGCACCCATGTTGCACTGTTCACCCCATGGATGGGGCAGAGGGCATATCGTAACCAGCATGCACACAGATTGATGAACATGCAGGTCGTTGTGGATGCCAAAATGACCATAACGGATGTGTGTGTCTGCTACCCAGGGTCATGCCATGATGCCTTTGTCCTTGCCCAGTCCAGCCTAGGACAGGCAGCAGCTGGGGGACAGCTCAGAAATGCGTGACTGCTCAGGTAGTGCAAACATATGTGATGCCCACTGCGTAACTAATATTGCACCCCATTCTGCTGATCTATGTTCTCTGTTATAGTATCTGTCACATCCCACATTCCCACTCAACACATGTAGAAACATAGAAACATGATGGCAGAAAAAGACCACATGGCCTATCTAGTCTGTCCTTCCATATCAACCACTATAACAGTCCCCTTTTTTCCTTTAGAGATCCTCTGTGTTTGTCCCATACCTTTTTGAATTCAGACACTGTCCTCATCTCTACCACCTCCACTGGGAGATTATTCCATGGATCTATCACTCTTTCCATAAAGAAATATTTCCACATATTACTCCTGAGCCTATACCCTTTCACCCTCATCCTATGTCTCCTTGTAGCAGAACTTGCTTTCAATTGAAAGAGGCTTTTCCTGTGCATTTATGCCATGGAGGTAATTAAACATCTCAATCATATCACCTCTATCCCGCCTTTCCTCTAAAGTATATATATTAAGATCCTTAAATATGTCCTCATATGCTTTAGAAAAATCATTTTTATTACATTATGCCAACAGTACAACAAACATATTCAAAAGGTGAACATAACTGTCCAGTACCCTGTAAACTGTACTTTCAATCAGGAGCAAACCCCCCATCCCCCGAGTATCGTAATGCACCCACAACTCAATCAGTATTAATATCTATGAGGCTAGGCACTGACTTCCATCAGTAGTTATCTGAATATGCCAGGGACAACAGCCCAAAACAGTGTACCACCTTAGCCCCCCTACCTCCCCCCCTCCTCCAACTCCAACCTCCCCCTCCCCATCCTTCCAGACTAGCTCTCCCCCTCTCATCCCCTCCCTTCCCTCCCACCCTCTTCCCCCCCCCCCCCCGGGTCACTCTAGGAACTAGGTATCTGCGCTTGTCAAGGTGGAGCCTCCTGATACCCACTCTATGCCAGGCCTGAACAGACACCCAGAGGCGACCTCTAACATTATTAACAGATTAAGTCCCATACTCGCCCAAGCTTCTCTCCAGCCACCCCCCCCCCCCCCAAGGCTTTCGCAGTGCGGTTTTCCATGTCTCACAGATCAAGCATTGTTTGTTCCCATTCCCTGATGCCTGGTGCTAGATTTGTCATCCATTGTCTCAAAATACATTTCTTTGCCACCAGGAATCCTTTTTCACAAAGGCTCCTCTCCGCACTAGTCAGTAGGGGGACTCCCTCATAGACTCCCATCAGTCCCCAAGTTGGGGTGATCTGCAGCGAGCACCTCACCCAGCTGCTCAGCCTGGTACCCACTGCCACCCAAAACTTTTGGATATGTGTGCAAAACCAAAACCTATGGGCCAAGGACCCAGGTTCAATCTGGCATAGCGTACACCTATCTGTCTCCACTAGATCTACCCGCGCCGCCCACACATTATGCCCATACGCCCTCCACAAAAACTTGTATTGTGTTTCCTGCATCTGCACGGATTCCGATAATTTTTTAATGGTTGCAAAAGCTTTTTCCAACATCTCTCTTGTCACCATCGACACCTTATCTCTCTGCCACCGCGCCGCCAGACTGTCGAACATCTTTTGCTCTGCTTCCGAGCTTCCTCCGGGGTAGAGCTCGCTCCACAGTAGCTTGATTGTTATTTTCCCCTCTAAAGCGTTGAAGAAATCTAACATACCACCCTTCTGGAGGATGAGTCTATTCTGCCTTTGTAAGTCTCGTACATAGTGTCTAACTTGCAGGTAAAAGTAGAGGTCGTGCTGTCTCAATTGATATCTGTTCCGTAGCGAGGTAAAGGAGTCTAGCTCCTCCATCCCTAGCATTTTCAGATGCCCAATATATTGTATGCCTTTCTGGGCCCACTCTCTCGCCACTCGCCCTTCCCCCCCCCCCCCCGGCACGAAATCCAGATTACCCACTAGCGGGATACAATCTGTCTGCTTCCAAACTAGACCCCGACTGTGGCATAAGCTCTTCCAAGCGTGTCTGAGCCCCCGCAAACAGTGGGACCCTCGCCAGGCTGCCGGCAAGTCCCTCTGTGCGCAGTGCAGCATCCGTGCCACATGCTGCCCTTCAGAGAAATCAGCAAGGAGCTCCAGCGGCATCACCTCACCCATCTGTGCTATCAGGTCCCTAAGGGCTCTTGTCAAATATAACATATTATAGTCTCGCAGGGAAAGCAGCCCTGCCCCCCCGGCAGCTAATGTTCCCTCTAATTTTCTGTAGGCTGTGTGCGCATAAAATATCAGCTGTACAGCTTCTGAAGGAAGGTTATATTTTTGTGCGCCACATAACGACACTCGGAGTTATATACTTTAAAATTTGACTACACGTCTGAATACAGTATGTACACCACATTAATTGCACTAGAAAATATTGTAGAATTTGTGAAAACCGTAAATACACAACAACTTTTAAATTTTAAGATGTCTGTGTTTTCTATCAGAATCAGAACCGTAATGTTTGTGCGCTCTGTTGTAAAGTATGTGCGCTCGCTCGGCGAGGTGTGTGCGCGCGCACACGCGCACAGCTTAGAGGGAACAGTGCCGGCAGCATCACCCCTCATTAATGTGGCTAAGGCAATGCGGGGTTTGCGGCCCCTCCAAAGGAATTTTACTAAATGCTTCTGCAATAGTTGTAGGTCTTGCTGCTGTAACCAGACCGGGACATGTCTTAAGAGATAGAGCCATCTGGGAACTTCTACCATATTGAAAAGAGCTATTCGCCCTTTCAATGTGAGCGGCAATTCCCGCCACCTCCTCAATCTCGCTATTGTAGCATCCATCAGGGGCCGAATATTAGCCTGATATAATCGTGCTGGGGAAGCTGGGATTTGAATACCTAAATATCTTAATTGTTCCGCCGCCCACATCAAGGGGAAATTATTCCTCCATTGAACCCGGACCTTACCCCCAACATCTAAGGCTAATGACTTAGTCATGTTTATCTTCAAACCCGAGAATGCTCCAACCTTCTCAATTTGCTGCAGAGCTTTCTCTAATGAACGTTGAGGGTTTGTCAAACACAACATTATATCATCCGCAAATGCACTAACTTTTATTCTGCCCTTGCTCCACTCCAGTCCTTGTATTTCCTCAGACTGCAATAAGGCTAACAGCAGGGGCTCTAATTGGAGCACAAATAATAAAGGTGAGAGCGGGTACCCTTGCCGTGTTCCTCTTTTTAACGCAAAGGTTTCGGACTGATCCCCTCCAACTGCAATATATGCAAGCGGCTCCATGTATAAAGCCCGAGTCCAACCCGTAAACGCCCCCTCTAACCCAATTCTACGCAAGACTTCAAACATATAGTCCCAGGAGACTCTGTCAAAAGCCTTTTCGGCATCCAGGCTCACTAAGAGCAACGGTGTGCCCCCTTGTAAGCAGCGCTCCATCCCCAGCAGAATACTATTGATATTCTTAGACGCTTCACGGCCCCTCACAAAACCTGCTTGATTTCTACCTATCAGATCTGGGAGTATAGCTTGCAGTCTTTCTGCCAGCACCGAGGCCAAAATCTTCATATCATAATTTATCAATGAGATTGGCTGATAGACAGCCGGGTCCTCCGGGTTTTTGCCCTCCTTATATATTAAAGTAATTGAGGCCGTCCGCATGTCTCTCGGAAATCACCCTTCCTCCAGCACCTCTGCATACAGAGCTGCTAGGGTCGGAGTTAGCTGGGCCTCAAGCATTTTATAAAACTCAGATCCGTAGCCATCAGGCCTGGGTGCCTTGTGTGGTCATCCTTTCCAAATCACTTTCTGAATTTCTCCCCCTGTTATAGGCTTGTTCAAGTTCAATAAATCCTGTGAAGTAACCTGAGGGAGCTTGAGGTTATCGAAAAAGAGCCACTCCCCCACCCTATCCTCTATACCTGGAGTATATAGATCTTGATAGAACTGCTTAAAGATTTCTGCTACCTTCTGTGAGTCGCTCTGCTTCCTGCCTTCCTTATCTCGAATGACCGTTATAACCCTAGAGCTCCGCCCTTCCTTTACTAATCTGGCGAGGAGCTTGCCCATCCGATTCCCATATCGAAACAGTTGGTGTCGATAGTATTGTAATGAGTACAGTGCTCTGTCCTGGAGAAGGGTATTTAATTTCTTTTGAGACGCTAAGTACACCTGTAAGTTGTCTCCATTCAAGCCCCCTACGGCTTTTCTCTTCAGATCCTCAAGCTCTCGAGTCATCTGCACTATAGTGCTATTGAGCTGTTTCTTTTCTGTAGACATGTAGGCTATAATATGCCCCCGCATTACCGCTTTTCCCGCTTCCCAGACTGTGGCCACCGAGTTGCTGCCTATATCATTGAATTCAAGATACTCTGCCCACTTCTGCCTCAGAAATTGCTGGAATGCTTTATCATGCCACTTCTGCCTGGGGAAGGACCAGTGGTACCACCCTGCACCCGTGCCCCTCCAATCAATCCAGACCATTGCATGGTCAGATATCACAATGGGCCTAATCTCTGATTGGAGCACCTTCTCAAAATCTCTTTCTGAGACTAATATGTAATCAATTCTCGACCAAGTGCCGTGCACTCTAGGTAAATGTGTATAGTCTCTTTCCCCCTCGTGTAGTATTCTCCAAACGTCTAATAAATTGGCCATTTGACATAGGTAGTTCAACCCTCTTCTACTCCACCCTACTCCTTGCTTGGGATGAGATTTGTCTAGTGCCGGATCATGCGGGCAATTGAAATCTCCCGCCAAAATTATTGGCGCCCTCGGTGCTGCTTCTAAGTGTTGTAATATCCGCCTAAAAAAAACCATGTTCATACACATTCGGGGCATATATGTTGCCTATAAACAGTTCCTCACCATTGAGTCGCACATGCAAAAACAAATATCTTCCCTGAGGGTCAGCCTCTTCTCCTATCACCTCCATCTGGACCCCTTTTTTTTATTAACACTGCCACTCCTCTTTTTTTCCCCATTGCCGATGCAGCATATACGCTGTGTCCTGAGCAAAACCTGCTTGCTGAAGGTGCATGCAGTTGGTATGCTCAAGATGGTCCGAAAGCTGCATGAAACCCACTTTTTCCTGTCACTTTGGAGAAAAAAAGTGAGATTGAACAGCAGTTTGAGGAATCTGTCTAGGGAAGGGCTTGAGTGGTGAACTGATATAGCTGCAGATTCGAAAGCTTGCAGTGCCCGCATCACTGCTCGCAGCTCGAGACGGTTGATCGACCAAGAGGCTTCCAAGGCTGACCAAGTCCCCTGCGCGAAATGATACGCACAGTGAGCTCCCCAGCCCTCCAGGCTGGCATCCGTCAGCACAGGCAGCCAGGCCGGTTGTTCCAGAGACACCCCCATCTGCAGCGACTTCATGCTCAGCCACCATTGCAAGGAAAGGCGGACCCGCCGTGGGCAGGGCAGATGCTTGCTGAGCGAATCGGTTTGATTCGACCAACGACGCAAGAGGGCCCTCTGAAGCGGGCGCATATGGAAACGGGCCCATGGAACCACCTCCAGCGTCGCCGCCATCGTCCCTAAGACGCGCAGGTACCACCAAGCCGATGGCGCTGGGAATCTCAAGAACTGACGAATTAGAGGCCTCGCGCCCGGCGATCCGGCAGGAACACCAGCCCTGTCACGGTGTCGAAGCGGATCCCGAGGTATTCGAGGGATTGAGTTGGCACTAAGTGACTCTTCTTTTCGTTTACCACCCAACCGAGGCTCCGAAGAAGCTCTATCACCCGGCTGGTGGCTTGCCGACTCTCGCTCTCGGACTTTGCCCGAATTGACCAATCATCGAGGTAAGGGTGAACCAGAATGCCTTCCTTCCGCAACGCCGCCGCCACCACCACCACCATGACCTTGGTGAAGACGCGGGGCGCTGTGGCCAAACCGAACGGCAACGCCCGAAACTGATAATGTCCCCAAGGGAGCGCGAACCGCAGGAATCTTTGATGAGCCGCCCTGATGGGAATGTGCAAGTAGGCCTCCGAAAGGTCCAAGGATGTCAAGAACTCGCCCTTGCGCACCGCCACTATGACGGATCGTAGAGTCTCCATGCGGAAATGAGGAACACGCAGACAACGATTTACGCCTTTGAGGTCTAAAATAGGACGGCGAGACCCGTCCTTCTTTGGCACCACGAAATAAATGGAATATCGACCCACTCCGAGTTCGGACTCTGGGACCGGCACTACCGCCCCCAAAGCAAACAGGCGGTCCAACGTCAAGCGTACCGTGAGAACTTTCTGCGGACCCTTGCATGGAGACAGGACAAAGGAATCCTGGAGAGGACAGGCAAACTCCAAAGCGTAGCCCTCCCGCACTATCTCGAGCACCCACTGGTCCGAGGTGATCTGGACCCAGGAGGGAAGAAAGTATCGAAGACGAGCTCCGATCACCTGACTTCCCCCCGGGGCCCACCTCGCTTCATTGCGGCTTTCGACCAAAGGAAGAGGAGGAAGAGGCGGAGGTCACCGAGAACCCTCTCCCTGCCCCCCAAAAGCCTCGAAACCCCAGGGACCTAGTCGATCTGCCACGCTGGAAACCCCCCCAGACGGGAAGAACGGAACCTGCGAATGTCCCGAAACTGACCGCGAGTAGACGACACACCACTACTCTGTCTGGGCTTATCCTCCGGAAGACGACCACCTTTGGACTCCCCAAGGTCCTTAACTAACTTATCCAGGTCATCCCCGAACAACAGCTTCCCCTTAAAGGGGAGCTTGCTGAGACGCGACTTAGAAGAACCATCGGCTGCCAAATTGCTGAGCCAAATGGTCCTGCGCGCAGCCACAAGGGAGCAAAATGGCCGCTGCTCCCACGGCCGAAAAAAAGGCGCGAGGCAGGAAAATAAAGAAAATAAATTAAATGAGTCTGGCGTTGGGGCTCTTTAACAAAGATAAGCCTGACTTTTTTGAAATTTTTGAATATTAGAAAAATGAGCAACGATAAAAGGGGTCATTGATGCAAATTGGAGCATTTGGTTGAAAAGTTATTACCGTAGCTCCTACAAGTCTGAGACCCGGTTCTTTTATAGAAAAGTAAAATAACTTTCAAAAAATGTATATGTTTATAGTTATTTGGGAAGTTTAAGACTAACTGTGAAGAATTCTCATACTGGTGGAGTAATTATGCTATTTTGTGGTTTTCTAGTTGCAAGTCCCGTTTCCTCCTGTACGCTTGAAGCAACTGTGCTTTGTGGTGAAAGTTCAGGATTCTCGCAATCACCACCCTGGGCCTCTGCCGCGCTTCCATCTTGGCTCCTATCCGATGAGCTCTTTCAACTTTAATTTCTCTGACCAGTGCAGGTAGCCCAAGTTCGTTGGGGAGCCACGACTCTATAAGCGGTAGTAGCATCGGATCAGACGTGGACTCCGGAATCCCCACTATGTGCAGGTTATTCCGCCGTGATCTGTTTTCAAGATCTTCCACCTTTTCTAACAGAGCATCTATCGTTGCTCCCCGGGCTTTGTCTGCTCTCGCTTTCCTGCCCCCATCATCCTCCAGCGCTGACACTCTCTGCTCCAATACTTCCACGTGCTGCCCCATCTCTCCCAGCGCCGCTCCGACCGTCTCCAGCTTACCCAGAATTTGGTCGAATTTCGGGTCTAGTAGTTTCACCACCTCTCGGGCCATCTCTTCTGTGGACGACTCCGTGCTTTCGGCTCCCGGAGAGGCTGGGCCTTGCGCCGTCGACAACGTGGTCCCAGGTTTCTGGCCTTTCTCTTTCCTCACCGATATCAGCATGTTTTTTTTGGAAGTCTCTCGCTGCACAACATTATTGTAAGTTGCCTGTTCTTTCAGAGAATCCCCTCTCCTGACTTTTAGGGGGGCAAATTGATATTTTCACGATTATTTCAGAGATTAATCCCGAGGCGGCCTCGGAGCGAGCTGAGAGACGTCTTCACCAGCTCATGTGTCACCGGAAGTCTCCCCTCATATGCTTTATAACGAAGACCACTAACCATTTTAGTAGCCACCCTCTGTACCGACTCCAACGTTTATATCCTTTTGAAGGTGCGGTCTCTAGAATTGCACACAATACTCCAAATGAGATCGCACCAAAGACTTATACAGAGGCACTATGACCTCCTTTCTTTTGCTGGCCATTCCTCTCCCTATGCACCAAAGCTTCATTCTAGCTTTCGCCGTCAACTTTTCTACCTGTTTAGCTACTTTAAGATCATCAGACACAATCATGTCTAGGTCCCACTCTTCTTTTGTGGACAGAAGTACTTCATCCCCTATACTATATTGCTCCCTTGGATTGCTGCAGCCCAAATGCATGACCTTGTATTTTTTAAAATTAAATCTCAGCTGCCAAATTCTAGATCATTCTTCTTAGCTAGATCCCATGCTTATATATCCCATGCTTATGTGCACATCTCCGATTGCCCCCACAGGTGACCATAGATACCCGCTGAGGTCATGGCTGCTGACACCAGTATGCCACCCCAAGAGCAGGCAGAAGGAGTGCTACAATGCTGCCCAGCAGCAGACCCGGACAGTGGTGGAGAGAGAAATCGGTGTGCTGAAGAGCCGCTTCCGGTGCATCGATAGGAGTAGTGGGGAGCTCCTCTACAGCCCAGAGCACATATGCCAGATATTTGCAGCCTACTGCATACTACACAACCTTGCATGCATGCGTGGATTACCCAATCCAGAGCCATAGATTGCAGAGAAGTTGGAGGTTGCTGATGCAGTGGGTGGAAATGGCACCCTGGCTGGGAGCCAGCAGCCAGCTCAGGCACTAGCACACCATGTGCAGCTGATAAGGGACAGCTTTTGAGGTGGCCACTGCACACCCTCAACCTGTTATGCTATGTACAATCACCAATAAAGTGCCCTCACTGCCGTTATGAGTTCTGTGTGCTCATTTCCCACAAAGGGTATCCCCTGCCCCCATATTTCAAGCCTGCGATGGGCGCTTGTCGACACGTGCACTATGGTGCAGTGGAGCAATGTCTGATGATGTGCTGGCAGTGTCATTTCCCTCCCCAGAGGGGCAGGTCCCTGCACACAGTTCAGGGCTACCAGGTGTCTGTGCAGAAGCGCTTGCACCCCCTTCTCCCGCCTCCCTGGCCTGCAATATGCCCACCAAACTGCACAGCGAGCCAGCAATAGTTACCTGGTATGCCGCCATCTCCCTCATGAGATACAGGTGCCCCTCCAGGTGGCGCTTCACACACAATCTGTGGTCCCGCCACTCATCATGCTCTGCCTCCATCACCTGTTCTGCAACCTGCAGGTCCTGCCGGATACCATGAAGCTCAGCTTGGATGCCCTGTGTGCATGCCAGCAGGCGTGCCCCTTCCCACAATAGCTCCTGGTCCGTATCTGTGGCATCAGCGTCCACAGGGTCATCGAGGATGGTGAACTCTAGCGGTGCATCATCCATCCCAGTCTCCACAACCCTGGCAAACACCCCGTCCTGCTCCTCATTGCTTGATGTCACAGCGGACTGCTCCTTGGCCCCTGGTGATGAGCCAGACTGCATCACTAGCCTTGATGCCAGACTGGACTGACCCTCTGCCCTGGCATGCACACTTCCCCCTGTGGATGTGCTGCATTCTGGCTGCGCACTGGCCACATCCTCTGCAGGTAGAGAGGATGCGGCCGGTGCACACATCTGGTCCAGGTTGTTTGTGTTGGGGCCCTGTGAGGCCTGTGAGAGAGTAAAGGTGCCAGAGGTTGGTGCCATGGGTCGCAATGTTAGCCTAAGGGGTGGCACCAGGCTGACAAAGGGACAGGCAGGGGGTTCCACGGTCACCACCACCCCCAGCCCTCACATCACCCAAGCAACATCAGACAGATGGGCAGGCCCTGGGCAGGCATCACCATAGTGTGGGCACAGACATGGCCCCCATGGTGCCACTTAGGCCATGCGGCAACTTCTACTCACCCTCCTGTATGCCAGGGGTGGAGCTGTCAAAGCCCATGAACCCTTCAATGGAGACATCCTCCATGAACTGCAGCACCTGTTCCTCCAGGGGGGTGAGTTTGTGCTGACGCGCAGTTGGCAGCTTGTTGTTGCTGGCCCTCCTCTCCTTTGCAGCCTGCCGTACCATCCACCACTTTTTCTTTATGTCCTCCACATCCTTGTTGTGGTGGTGGATGGCACTGACCTGCCTAACTATGTCATGCCATGCTGACATCAGTGTGCTGCATCCTCTGCTGCAAAGAGTGCTACTTGCTGCTGTATGATGAGCTCCAGGGCCATAGAGCTTTCTGAGGGTGTGAAGTTGGCCTTCCTGGTCCTCTTTTGTCCTTTCTGCCCTGTCTCTGCCATCATGCTTTACGTACAGGCGCTATGGCTGGATTGTGCTACCCCATAGGCCCTTTTACACATACGCAGATATGACATGCAACCATGCCACACCACATCCAAAACCATATCTGCTACCCGCATAGGTTCTTGTATGCTGTTGGTACAAAAATCTGCCTAACACCTATCCGCCATAGGACTCAGGGGCTGCACATCACGTTACAGAGGCATATGCGTGCATGGATACCCAGACAGCAACACACGGGTAAGACAGACAGCATGGTAGGGAGCATGGGTGTCACAGCATGAGGTGTGCTCTCCCAGGCCAGGGTGCATGCTGTGTGTGTGCCGCCAATGTGACACACCCATGACGAACAACAACAGCGCACGCACCCTGCATGGGTATGGTATTGCTCACCCCGTTGTGCATAGGTATGCAACTTGCATGCTACCTATGCAAAGCGGGTGACAAGGGAGCACTGCACGTGTATGCACTGGCAATACTACCCGTGCAGAGCAGATGCAGTGTCCGCCCTGCACCGGTATGGTGTGGTGATGCTGCCTGCACAGGGCAGTGCTACACGTGTAGTGTCTCCATGCCATACCCGCGTAGGGACCCTATCCACATGGCAAATACCCTCTAATGCCCAGAACACCAGTGCCCCCTCCTACAGACCCCAGCACCTCACATACATACAAATAACCTTGTCCCCACAAATCTGACAACACACTGGGATTGCAAAAGATGGGAACATTTATTTACAAGGCTGCAACATAGCCAGCAATGGCAACATACTTGTTTCAAACAGTGACAGCAATCCCCACAGCTAAGGGGACAATGGGCACCCATGCCCTCATCAAGGCCGGGAAAGAGACAATACCTGCCATGGAAAGTACCTATGGTGGAGGGGGCCCTGCCTGTGGCCCATCAAGGCATCAGTGAGGGTATCCAGGTGCATGGAAAGTGCTTGGATCACTGTTTGCATGTCCTCCCTGAGAAGAAGTATCTCTGCCACTAGAGTGGCCAGGGCCCAGCCTGTATATTGCCTGCTCGGCGGTGGCACAGAGGTACCTGGTGTGGGTCTGCCATGGTGTGCACAGGGGAGCTGGAGTGGATGTGGGGCCCAGGGGTCTGGGGCGCATCACGTTTGCTCCTGTCTGTGCCCGGAAGATGCCCCTTGCCCCCCTGGGATGGGCATGTCCTGGTATGGCTGTGGGGGCAGGGGTCAGCCAGGGTCCACAGTCCCTCCCCTGGTCCCCCTGCTGGGTGCCTGCTGGTCCTTGGTTGAATCAAACTGCCATACCTGCAGCACTTGGTGGGTGGTGGCTGCATACCCCCACCCAACCCCTTGGCCTTCCCCTTGATGCACCTCACCCTCTGAGCCATCCTCCCTCTCGGATGCCCCTTCCTGCCCCTCACCCTCTGACTTACCCTCCCCTTCAGACTCCCTTCCTGCCCCTCACCATCGGAGCCACCCTTCTCCTTGGATTCCCCCCCCCCTTCCTGCCCCTCACCCTCTGAGCCACCATCCCCCTCGGACCCCTTCCTGCCCTTCGCCCTCTAAGCCCTCCTTCTCCTGCTGATGCACCGTGTCTTGGCCCAACAGCCCTTTCTCCCAGGCCAGACACACACCTGGGCTGCTCAGGGTGCATCTGGGCTGTCATGTTGTTCAGCCCCCCTCCTCCCTTTTCATGCATGTGCAGCTCTCCTTTCCTACACAGGCAGAGCTGGATAGTCCTCCAAATTGCCATTGCAAGACACAGGTTGAGATGACAGACCCCCTTGGGGTATAGGACCCCCTCGTACCTAAGTACAGTACAGGTGAGAGATTTGGACTCATTGGGGGAGAGGTTTGCAGTTCATCTCGCTCCATTCCACTGTTGTCGACCCTCCAAGCCACAGGGAGCTCCTGTACAGGCAACTCGTAGGGCCTGCATGACGGTGTCGCCCATGAACAGGTACAACGGGTGGAGGATACACAAGGTCATGACTACTTGCCATTGCACCTGCCTGCCTGCCAGTGGGGAGGCCTACACGGGTAAGGTAGCCTGTCTTGTGCGCCGAACCTGTTTTCCAGCCCCTGCACGTACACAACTAGGCTGCGCTAGGCACCTGCCGCTATGCTCGCTTTATGCCGCATTTTTGTGGCCTGCCCTTGTAGGTGGCACATGACTCTCAATTCAGACACTTTTACTGAACGGGTATCTTTCTGCGGGTATGGCCGGCCTCGGCTCCTTGTTGAAAATCTAGCCCATAGTTCTTTTGTTGTTGGGTTTTTTAAGTTCCTTGGAACTCCAAATACACTGACAAGCAAGACAGTAGAACAAAAACTTTAAAGGAAACCATGAAACTGCCCCAGAGAGTTGCAACTGTGGAGCCAGCATTGACTCTTTTTTTTTAATCTTCTCTTGACTTGCCGAGCCATTAAAGAGACAATCCAAGACTGAAAGATAAAGACCGACCCTACTGAAGAAAAGGAAAACTCACAAACCCAATAGCAAACAGTGTTAGACAAAATGGTGACCGCGCCCAAAACTACAGCCAAAATGACTGGTCTACCAAAGGCAATGGTTCTAAGACAAACAAACAAAAATACCCGGTGCATGTCTCCATGGAAGACTCGTTCCTTCAGCCTGTGCACCTGCTGCCACGGTGTTCCTTCCCAACCAGCATTGGCCCCGGAGGCTAGCCGCAAATGGTCTGGCACCGATCGTACAACTGACTCTGGTGGTGTCGCACTCCACTCTGGAGCCGAACCAGCTGATAAAACAAAATACAGACTGTCTTTGTCAATTTACTGTACCTCACAAGAACGGTAAGAGTACCCCGCCAAGGCCCTTCCATCACAGTTTTATCTCTTCCCCCCTCCCTTTTTCAAAAGAATGCGGAAAATAGCTCTAGACAGGCTTACCCCAAAATAGAGCCATAATAGAAGCAAAAACACCCTAAAAAAAGGTTTTCAAGTACGTTAATTTCAAAATACTTACAGTCAGTTGGATCATTAGATGAGAGGGTTAAAAGGGGCACTAAGAGGGGACAAGGCTATAGCAGAGAGACTGAATGAATTCTTTGCTTTAGTCTTTACTGATAAAGATGTAGAGAAGCTACCCATGACTGAAATGGTATCTAAAGGTGATGCATCTGAAGAATCAAAAGAAAGATGTATTACAACTATTTGATAAACTTATAGTAGCAAATCACCTGCACCAAGGGTGTTGAAAGAACTGAAATATGAGAGAGTTCACTGATTACTAATAGTAGGTCAGCAATCATTAAAATCGTCTGTAATATCTGAAGATTGGCGAATGGCAAATGCAATGCCAATTTTTTAAAAAAGGGTTCCAGAGGTGATCAGGGAAATTACAGACCGGTGAACCTGACGTCGGTACCGAATGAAATGGTAGAAACCATTATAAAGAACAAAATTACTGGACATGTAGATTGTCATGGTTTAATGGGAGAAAGCAAGCATGGGTTTAGCCAAGGAAGGTCTTGTCTTACTAATCTGTTCCTTTTTTTTTTTTTTAAAGGTGTGAATAAACACATAAACTATATCAACCGGCTCACTTGTCTATCTGTATTTTCAGAAAGCCTTTGACAAGGTCCCTCATGAGAGACTCCTGGCGAAACTAAAAAGTCATGGGATAGGCGGCAATGTACTATTGTGGATCATGAACTGGTTAAAATATAGCAAGGGGCTAAATGGCCAATTTTCCCAATGGAGAAAAGTGGAGTATCTCAGGGATCTGTGCTGGGTCAGCTGCTTTTTAACATATTCATAAATGACCTGGAAATGGGAATAACAGTGAGGTAATCAAATTTGTTAAAACCCAAGAGTATTGTGAAAAATTGCAAGAGGGCCTTGATAAATTGGAAAACTGGACATTCATATGGCAGATGAAATCTAATGCGGACAAGTGCAAAGTTATGCACCTAGGAAAGAACAAACAAAACTATGGTTACACAGTGCAAGGTTCCACATTAGGAACTACAACCCAGGAAAAAGATTTAGGCGTCAACATGGACAGCATGTTAAAACCCTCCGCCCCGTGTGCAGCAGCGGCCAAGAGAGCAAATAGAATACTAGGTATCATAAGAAAAGGAATGGAAAATAAAACAAAGGATGATTGATATAATGCCTCTGTATCGTTCCATGGTGCGAACGCACCTTGAATATTGTGTGCAATTCTGGTCGCCGTATCTTAAAAAGGATATAGCGTTATTAGAAAAGATTCAGAGAAGAGCCACCAAAATTGTAAAGGGGATGGAAGGATACTCCTATGAAGAAAAGCTAAAAAGGTTAGGGCTCTTTAACCTGGAAAAGGTTTGGACAAGTTCCTGGAGGAAAGGTCCATTAACCATTATTAAGAAGGGACCCAGGATATCCATGCTTGACCCAGTACAAGCATTGCGGAACCTGTGTCTTTTGGGGAAACTGCTAGGTACGTATGACCTAGATTGGCCACTATTGGAAACAGGATACTGGGCTTGATGGACCTTGGTCTGACCCAGTATGGCATATCTTATGTTCTTATGTTCATTACTACCTCATTGCCACCTCACTGCTTGTAAGAGAACATATGCTGCACAGCCTGTAGAATCCATTGCTACCTCATTGCTTAAATAATAACATTTGCTGCATAGCCCCTCTCTGTTCCTCTTCTATAGCTCCACATCACATTGTCTTCCTTTTCTTCATACTCCCTAACTGTTTCCCCTCCTACCAGCACCTTCACTCCATCCCTCCTTAACCCCCATCCCCCCATACCATCCTCACCTCCCCCTCCATTCTATCTTCTACCCTAACATCAGCTCTTAAGCTTCATCGCTTTCTCCCTCTCATTCAACCATCTCCTCTCTCTCTACCCTGTACTCTGCTACTCCTTCTCCTACTTTCATCCGGAGATATCAACCCCAATCCTGCCCCACCCTAGACTTCTGACTCACTCTGAGAAGAGTTAACATAACATAAGATAACATAAGATATGCCATACTGGGTCAGACCAAGGTCCATCAAGCCCAGTATCCTGTTTCTAATAGTGGCCAATCTAGGTCATACGTAACTAGCAGTTTCCCCAAGAGACACAGGTTCTACAATGCTTGTACTGGGTCAAGCATTGATATCCTGGGTCCCTTCTTAATAATGGTTAATGGACCTTTCCTCCAGGAACTTGTCCAAACCTTTTTTAAACCCAGCTACACTAATAGCCTTTACTACATCCTCCGGTAACAAATTCCAGAGTTTGATTACACGTTGAGTGAAAAAATATTTTCTTTTATTAGTCTTAAATAGTTTACCCTGTAGCTTCATTGCATGTCCCCTAGTCTTTCTATATTCTGTTAATGTAAACAATCTACGTTTACCCGTTCCACTCCGTTCATTAATTTAAAGACTTCTATCATATCTCCCCTCAGCCGTCTCTTTTCCAGGTTAAAGAGCCCTAACCTTTTTAGCCTTTCTTCATAGCAGTATCCTTCTATCCCCTTTACCATTTTGGTGGCTCTTCTCTGAACCTTTTCTAATAACGTCATACCCTTTTTAAGATATGGCGACCAGAATTGCACACAATATTCAAGGTGTGGTCTCACCATGGAACGATATAGAGGCATTATAATACCTTTTGTTTTATTTTCCATTCCTTTCCTTATGATACCTAGCATTCTGTTTGCTCTCTTGGCCGCCCTTGCACACTGGGCTGTTGGTTTTAGCATGTTATCCATAATGACGCCTAAATCTTTTTCCTGGGTGGTGGTTCCTAATGTGGAACCTTGCATCGTGTAACCATCGTTTGGGTTGTTCTTCCCTAGGTGCAAAACTTTGCACTTGTCCACATTAAATTGAATCTGCCATTTTGATGCCCAGTCTTCCAGTTTATCAAGATCCTCTTGCAATTTTCCACAATCCTCTTGGGTTTTAACAACTTTAAATAGTTTTGTGTCATCTGCAAATCTGATAACCTTACTCATTATTCCCCTTTCCAGGTCATTTATGAACATGTCAAAAAGCAGAGGACCCAGCACAGATCCCTGGGGTACACCACTATTCACCTTTCTCCATTGGGAAAATTGGCCATTTAGCCCTACCCTCTTTTAATCAGTTCTTGATCCACAATAGTACACTGCCTCCTATCCCATGAATCTTTAGTTTTGCCAAACGTCTCTGATGAGAGACCTTGTCAAAGGTTTTCTGAAAGTCCAAGTACACTATATCAACCGACTCACCTTTGTCCACCTGTTTATTCACACTTTCAAAAAAACATAACAGATTAGTAAGACAAGATCTTCCTTGTCTAAAGCCATGTTGGCTGTCTCCCATTAGGCCATGACTATCTACATGCTGTGTAATTTTGTTCTTTATGATGGTTTCTACCATTTTTCCTGGTACTGACATCAGGCTCACCGGTCTGTAATTTCCCGGATCACCCCTGGAACCCTTTTTAAAAATTGGCGTTACATTGGCAATCCTCCAGTCTTCAGGTATTACAGATGATTTAATGAAAATTCACAGATTACTAATAACAGGCCTGCAATCTCATATTTCAGTTCTTTCAACACCCTTGGATGTATAAGATCTGGCCCAGGTGATTTGCTACGCTTCAGTTTATCTAATAGTTGTAATACATCTTCCCGATGTATCGATATTTTCTTCAATTCTTCCGCACCTTTAAATACCACTTCAGTCATGGGTAACATCCCTACATCTTCCTCAGTAAAGACCGAAGCAAAGAATTCATTCAGTCTCTCCGCTATCACCTTGTCGCCTCTTAGTGCCCCTTTAACCCCTCTATCATCTAATGGACCAACTGACTCTCTCACAGGTTTTTTGCTACGAATGTACTTGAAAAAGTCTTTATTTTGCGTTTTTTGCTTCCGCAGCAAGCTTCTTCTCAAATTCTCTCTTTGCCTGCCTTATCAATGCTTTGCATTTGACTTGCCAGTGCTTGTGCTGTTTCCAGGTTTCGTCATTTGGCACTTTTTTCCATTTCCTGGAAGATGCTTTTTTGGCAACAACAGCCTCTCTGACCTCACCTTTAAACCATGCTGGCAGTTTTTTGGACTTCCTTCCACTTTTCTTAAAGCGTGGAATGCTGCTGGTCTGGGATTCCAAGATAGTATTTTTCAACAACACCCAAGCTTGATGTAAGTCTTTAACCTTTGCAACTGCTCCTTTTAGTTTTTTCTTAACTATTTTCCTCATTTTATCATAGTCTCCCTTTTGAAAGTTAAAAGGTAGGACTGTGGATTTCCTTACTATCCCTCTTCCACTAATTAAATCAAATGCAATCATGCTATGACCACTATTGCCAAGTGGCCCCAACACCCTTCTCTTGCACTAGATCTGGTGTTCCACTAAGGACTAGGTCCAATATGGCTTCCCCTCTGGTCGGTTCATGAATTAGCTGCTCCAAGAAGCAGGCTATGCAGTGTAGGTTGTCTTGCTTATCATGTGCTGCTTACCAGTTAGGGTGGCTTGTTTTGGGACATCTTATCTTGTAGGTTCGGGTTACTTTGGTAGTTGGAAGGGTTTCTGTTGGAGGGGTAACAAATTTCTCCACACCTAAGGGCCTCGCCAAAGGCCCTCAGTCGTCGGCCTCCAAGGGGCGCAGCGGCTTTTAAATGAGGGTGTTGGGCCTGATTGGCCTTGGGGGCTGATTGGGGAGGAGCGCTCACCCCGCCCAACTCCCTGATGCAGGATCAGGCCCCCGATGGAGTCCGGAGTACTGCCTGCCCCTTTGCTAAGGTTTTATTAATTTCTGAAAGAAGAATGCCCAGCAATAATTCTGCATTATGACCTTTCTTAAAGCCAAACTGTGATGAATGTAAAACAGTCATAATCATCCAAATATTGGCTAAGTTGAATAGCAACCAAGGCCTCCAACACCTTCACAATTAAAGGAATATTAATTATAGGCCAAAAATTTGAAGCCTCAGCCAAAATACCCTTAATATCTTTCGGAATAGGAACCAAAACTATCTTATTAATTTCCTCTGGGTAGCACCCTTCAGCTAATAAGGCAATAAGAAGCTCATAAAGCCATAATTTAAAAGAAAATGGAACAGAATGAAACAATACCTGTAGACAAGAATTGGCATAGGAAAACCTTCTAGCACACTTCCCAAAACCATGATCAAATTCTTTAAAAGTCAGTACCCGGAACACATCCCAGCAACGGTCCGTTGGACAGGGTGCCCTCTCTGCATACACCGGAATACATGAAATCACATTCTCTATTTCAGACCGTAACATTACAAAATTGCCCCGTATCTTCAATACTTTATCCTGGAAAAAATCTACCTTCGCACCAGGCAGACATGTTACCAGGTGGTCCTCACGTCCACCAGTCGCCCAGCTATCTCCATGTCTAATAATCAAATCGCCAATTATAACAGCTATCCTAAACCTTCCCTCATGGACACATGGCCCTGGAGAAACCTCCTTGGTGTGAGAGGGGTTTACATCTCCTGGTGGACAGGTCCTAGCTACAGGATCACTTCCTGCCACACCAAGGTGATGCTCTCCTTTCACGTGACCTTTCTCCTCCATGGCAACTGAGAGGCTGCCAGATTGGAGGTAGGACTTCAGTACTACGTCTCTATAGGTCTCATTTATATACCTCTCTGTCTTCCTCATGTCTTCCAAGTCTTCTGCTCTAGCCTCCAGAGATTGGACTCGTTCCCCGAGGGCAAAGAGCTCCTTGCAGCTAGTGCACAGGTAAGAGACCTCACCAACTGTGAGAAAATCGTATATGTGACACTCAGTGCAAAAGATTGGATAGCCCCCTTCTCGCTGCTGTACTGCTGTCTGCATCTTAGTTTTAAGGTTTTGTTTAGCTATTTAAGTTGTTTACTTAAAGTTGCTAGGCATACTTGTACTGCTATAACTATACCAATTACCTTTAAGTGACTTTGTTCACGTCAAGATTAATTAACTTCAGGACCTTAATCTGTTCCTAGCGATGATAACCAGCTGAACCTGAAAGTGACTTTGAGCGCCCTTTCCCCTTAAATAGGTTTAAGAGCCTATAAAGCTAAGATTATGCCTGGGGTGGGCAGGAGTCGGGGTGGATGTGAGAGAGCTAATACTTAGTAAAGGCTGACTTGCTATACAGATCCCAGACCTGTGCTTCTAAAATCTGTTAACATTTTCCTGGGTGATTCAAACAGCCCTTGGTTTGATAGAGGGAGCCTTTCAAATTGCCACTTTGACCTTTCACTTGGCTTTAACACCTATTTATTTATTTATTTATTTAGCTGTATTTATATCCCGCTTTTCACCGGGTCAAAGTGGTAAAAAAAACTATAAACCAAATTTAAACCAAACTATTAAAACCAAATTCCCAGATCTAAGTGGACGGCCAAATTCCCAGATCTAAGTGGAAGGTTTCTTTGTAAAGGTAGCTAGAAATTATTTAATTATTTCAACTCAAAGAGTATTTTACCCTATTCTTTTGGTTTTAAAAGTAAACTAAAAGCTCTCTGCTGAGTTTTAAATTTGAACTGAAAGCTCTCTGCTGATACTAGGCCCTGACTGAGTTAACAAATACACTGGATTCTAACAGGGGCGGCCCAAGGGGGGTGTGGGGCCATGTGCGGAGACTCGGTGCAGGGCCTCATTTGCATAAGGGAACTCATTTGCATAAATATTTGCATAATGTTACCTTACACTAACTTTTAGTAAACATGCCTCTTAATGAGTGTATGGATAAAGAAAGACTAAAAGATTTCCTCATTACTATAATCCAGTGCCAACTGCCAGGCACATTAGGAACTACTACAAACACTGCCCATTTAGAACCCATAGCAAACCCGCCGTATCATAACAGCACTACCAGGACTCACAAAGCACAAGACCCTACCTATCAAAAGGCAACACTACAAATATTAAACCAATACATTTCAGAGAACAATACATGACCTACTGGGGAAAGAGAACAAGTGGCAATGTCAAATAGGAATTACATAAACAGAACACCTCAGCTCAGTTACACATGCAGAACATAGACCATCACCAAACAAGGAATCACAATTTAGAAACAGGAAGACAATAATTAAACTGGGAACCCCAAAAGCCCAACAATACTGTAGAAATAAAACTATAAATTAATTTCCTCTTGTACTAAACAAAACGCAGACGTTAATGATGCACATTTCCCAGAGCTGGCATATTTCAGTTAATAAATTCAATAAAGAGATATTTTTCTACCTTTTGTGCATTTTTTTTCCGTTGCAATTGCTCCAGCCACTTTCTTCTGGTTTCTTCGTGTCTTCTGCTAACTCTCCATCGTCTGTTGTCCATTTGTCTTTTCTTCACGCTTCTAGTTTTTTCCATTCTCTCTCTACATCTGCTTTAACATACTAATCTTTCTCCTTTTGCTCTTTCCTCATTCCTATTTCATCCACTCAAATTTTACCCCTCCATCCTCAATCCCCACTTACTCTCCCAATATCCGGCCAATTGTAGATTTGTCTTCCCTCCCACACAAAATATTTTTTCACTCTCCCAGCTCTATCCCATTCTAATCCTCCCCCAACATCAGCTCCCTTCTAGTTCCAGCCCCACCCAGCATCCGCTCCCTTCTAGTCCACGCATCAGCCCATTTCCAGTCCTAGCCCCCATAAGCCCATTTCTAGTCCTATCCTAGCCCCACCATCAGCCCATTTCCAGTCCTAGCTCCCCCATCCGTGTCTCTCCATCAGCTCATTTCCAATCCCAGCCCCCCATCAGCCCATTTCTACTCCTTTCCTAGCCCCACCATCAGCCCATGTCAAATCCTAGCTCCCCTCCATTCAGCCCATTTCCAATCCAAGCCCCCCATGAGCCTACTTCCAGTTCTAACCCCTCCATGAGTCCATTTCAATCCAAGCCCCCCAACAGCCCATTTCCAGTCCTATCCTAGCCCTCCATCAGCCCATTTCCTGTCCTAGCCCCCCTCACTCAGCCCATTACCAGTCCTAGCCCCCCCATAGCCCATTACCAGTCCTAAGCCCCCCCATCACCCCATTTTGTCTTAGCCCCCCCATAGCCCCCCCATAGCCCATTACCAGTCCTAACCCCCATCAGTCCATTTCCAGTCATAGCCTCCCCACAGCCCATTCCAGTCCTAACTCGCCCATTAGCCCATTTCCAGTCCTAGCCCCCCCCAGATCCCATTACCAGTCCTAACACCCCCATTAGCACTTTTTCAGTCCTAGCCCCCCCTATAGCCCATTACCAGTCCTAACCCCGCATCAGCCCATTTCCAGTCTTAGCCCCCCCATCAGCCCACTTCCAGTATTATTCCCCCCCGTAGCCCATTAGTAGTCCTAACCCCCATAGCCCATTACCAGTCATAACCCCCTCCCCCATCAGCCCACTTCCAGTATTATTCCCCCCATAGCACATTAGTAGTCCTATCCCCCCATAGCCCATTATCAGTCCAAACCCCCTCCCCCATCAGCCCCAGTCTTAGTCCCCCCATAGCTCATTAGTAGTCCTACCCCCCCATAGCCCATTACCAGTCCAAACCCCCTCCCCCATCAGCCCACTTCCAGTCAGTCCCCCCCATAGCTCATTAGTAGTCCTAACCCCCCCATAGCCCATTACCAGTCCTAACCCCCTCCCCCATCAGCCCACGGCCAGTGTTAGTCACCCCCTAGCTCATTAGTAGTCCTAACACCCCATAGCCCATTAACAGTCCTAACCCCCTCCCCCCCTAAGCCCACTTCCAGTATTATTCCCCCCCGTAGCCCATTAGTAGTCCTAACCCCCCATAGCCCATTACCAGTCCTAAACCCCTCCCCCCATTAGCCCACTTCCAGTATTAGTCCCCCCTGTAGCTCATTTGTAGTCCTAACCCCCCATAGCCCATTACCATTCCTAACCCCCTCCCCCATAAGCCCACTTCCAGTCTTAGTCCCCCCCGTAGCTCATTAGTAGTCCTATCCCCCCCCCCCCCGCCCAGATAGATTAAAAAAAAATACCGGCTGCTGCTGCTGCCGCCGTGGCAGCGGCAGAATCAAACATCAATGCCACGGGGCCCCGACTGCCCGGCAGAACCTCCCTCGAGCATCAGCTCCCGAGTCCCTCCCAAAGCACGGGCTTTCAGAGCCGCGAGAGTTTCCCTTCTTCTCGCGGCTCTGTTAATCTCGCCGGGGCTGATGGGATTTTCCATCTGCCCCGGCGGGATTAACAGAGCCGCAAGAGGTCAGAGAAGTTCTCGCGGCTCTGAAAGCCCGCACTTTGGGAGGGATTCGGGAGCTGATGCTCGAGGGAGGTTCTGCCGGGCAGTGGGGGCCCCGCGGCATTGACGTTTGATTCTGCCGCTGCCACGGCGTCAGCAGCAGCCGGTATTTTCTTTTAAATGTACTTGGGCTAATGAATGTTTTTTGCGCAGGGCCCCCTGAAACGAGGGGCCCTGTGCAAAAAACATTCTTGCTCAATGGACGGGCCGGCCCTGGATTCTAAGATACACAGATCTATCAGTTTTAACCCAAAGAATTCCCTTATCCCCAAGATTTAGAGAATTTTCCAGAAGTAAATACTTACAAGTGAAGATTTCTTTCCAGCAGTAGCAGTCCCTTTTGGTAATCCTTAAAGATTTAATTGGCTTGAATTCTTCTGACATAATGATATAAGAGAACCTGGGCAGCTTCACTCTCATCAGTATTTCTCGGTCTCCAGCAGATGGTAAACGTCTTAATCTGTGCAGTCTGGTACTGTTTGAAGGAGCTATGTAGCTTTTATTTGGAAAGGCTCAGAAGGGCTGGTTTTTGGCAGAGGCCAATTCCTTTGCCCTAGGGTGTAAACCTGGTGTTCCAGGTCCCTCCCTTTTCCATCACTCCTTGGCCCCTTTTAATGGGGTCCTTCCTTACTTTACTACCAGTTTCCCCCCTTCCTCATGAAGGGGGTATGTTTTTGGTTTATAGGAGAGAGCTGCAAGATATTTAAAAAAAAAAGCAAAAGCAAAATGGAAATTATACTGGATGGCAGTATCCTCCGTCCCCTCTTCTTGCTCTCGAAAGGAAGCTGGAGGGGAAGTGGTGAAATGCAGAGCACCATCAGTTGGAACAACAGTCCTAGAGGTCCGGTTTAAGCTATACAAAAAAAAAAAGGGTTAAAAACAGAAATAGAAGTCTATATGAACTGCATGAAAAGGTAGGAGCGCTCTTGCTTTAGCTGTGCCCGAAGGTGGAAGTACCTCAATCCCCCCCTCCTGTACTTCAGTGAATTATATAAGAACATAAGATATGCCATACTAGGTCAGACCAAGGTCCATCAAGCCCAGTATCCTGCTTCCAACAGTGGCCAATCTAGGTCATAAGTACCTAGCAGTTTCCCCAAAAGACACAGGTTCCTCAATGCTTGTACTGGGTCAAGCAGCGATATCCCATGTCGCTTTTAATAATGGTTTATGGACCTTTCCTCCAGGAACTTGTCCAAACCTTTTTTAAACCCAGCTAAACTAACAGCTTTTACTACATCCTCCGGTAACAAATTCCAGAGTTTGATTACACGTTGAGTGAAAAAATATTCTCTCTTATTAGTCTTAAATAGGTTACCCCGTAGCTTCATTGCATGTCCCCTAGTCTTTTTATATTCTGATGACGTAAACAAATCGATCTACGTTTACCCGTTCCACTCCATTCATTAATTTATGGACCTCTATCATATCTCCCCTCAGCCGTCTCTTTTCCAGGTTGAAGAGCCCTAACCTTTTTAGCCTCTCTTCATAGGGGTATCCTTCCATCCCCTTAACCATTTTGGTGGCTCTTCTCTGTACCTTTTCTAATAACGCTATATCTTTTTTAAGATACGGTGACCAGAATTGCACACAATATTCAAGGTGCGGTCGCACCATGGAACGATACAGAGGCATTATATCATCCTTTGTTTTATTTTCCATTCCTTTTCTTATGATACCTAGTATTCTATTTGCTCTCTTGGCCGCTGCTGCACACGGGGCGGAGGGTTTTAACATGCTGTCCATGTTGACGCCTACATCTTTTTCCTGGGTTGTAGTTCCTAATGTGGAACCTTGCACTGTGTAACCATAGTTTTGTTTGTTCTTTCCTAGGGGAATAACTTTGCACTTGTCCGCATTAGATTTCATCTGCCATATGAATGTCCAGTTTTCCAATTTATCAAGGCCCTCTTGCAATTTTTTACAATACTCTTGGGTTTTAACAAATTTGATTACCTCACTGTTATTCCCATTTCCAGGTCATTTATGAATATGTTAAAAAGCAGCTGACCCAGCACAGATCCCTGGGATACTCCACTTTTCTCCATTGGGAAAATTGGTCATTTAGCCCCTTGCTATATTTTAACCAGTTCCTGATCCACAATAGTACATTGCCTACCTAATACTCAAGGTGCGGTCTCACCATGGAATGATATAGAGGCATTATAAGATCTTTTGTTTTATTTTCCATTCCTTTCCTTGTGATTTTATTTATTTATTTTATTTACATTCTCTTATATACCGCACTATTCGGCATCAGCGCGGTTTACATGGAACAAAATGCTCAGTACAATAACATGTATGAGTTTACAGATAACAGGGAACAAGAAACTTGGATAACAGGGGTAACTATTTACAAAACTTACCACATGTAAAAATCAAAAGATTCATAGAAAACACAATCACGTCATGGGTTTGAGTATCAACTTGTTGTGTTGTTGGTCTGCTATAAGTTTGCCTGGGAATGTGGATGGAATGGGGTGTCTTGGAGCTCTAAGGGATGCAGTTGGGCTCAATAAGGTGCTTGTTGAAGAGGTGACCTTTGAGGGCTTTCCTGAACTGTGGTAGATTCTTAATAGCCCGGATATCATGGGGTAATGAATTCCAGTATCTTGGGGCAATGAGACTGAAAGCCCTGTTGGCTGTTGATTTAGTGCAAACAGTAAGAGCCTTTGGTACGGTTAAGGAGTTTATAGCCGTGGATCTTCTAGCTCTATTTGGTGATGTGGCATGGATGAGGGAGGTTAAGGATGTGGAGGAGAGATTGTGAAGAGCTTTAAAAGTAATTATCAAGATCTTGAAAACTATTCTAGCCTGGATGGGTAGCCAGTGCAACTGTATTAGCAGAGGTGTCACGTGGTCTCTCCTGGACGCTCTATGTAGGATTCTTGCTGCCGTGTTCATGGCTAGCTGCATCGGGTGTAGTGTAGACTGGGGAAGACTTTGTAATATGGCATTGGCATAGTCGAAATGGGGGATGATCAATGCCTGGAAAATTGTCCGAAAGTCAGATGGTTCAAGCATGGAGCGTAAATGCCTAAGTGAGCGTATCTTGCCATAGACTGATCTGACTATGTTTCCTATGTGAGCCTTCATATCCAGGCGTTGATCTAGGATGACTCCCAAGTATCGTATTGATGGTTTAGAGTGTAGCTCGGCTTCCTTTACTTTAAGATATTGTGGTGGGGTAAAGTTGAGGTTCCTTGTAATGAAGAGTACTTCGGTTTACTTGTGTTGTATTCTGAGGTTTTGAGAAAGAAGCCAGTCTGATATTGCATTGAAACAATTCGTCAGTGGGGAGAGGTCCAGATGCTCGGTAGAGAAAGGAATGTAGAGAAGGACATCGTCTGTGTATAACATGCAGTCAACATTGAAGGACCGGATGATGTTACAAATTGGCTGCATGTAAATATTGAACAAGAGAGCAGAAAGGGAGGATCCTTGTGGGACTCCTTGACTTTGGTGGAAAGGTTCAGAATTTGTCCCCCTAGAACGAATATGTTGCCATCTTTCAGACAGGTAGGATCTGCACCATTCGAGTGCTCGTCCATTAATGCCTTTGTCGATCAGTCGTCTTAATAGAAGCTCATGATTTACTGAATCGAAGGCTGCAGCGATGTCCAGTAAGATGAGAGCAAAACCCTTACGGATGTCATCAATGCCTGTGATTATCTTGCAGAAGAGAGTGGTGAGGAGGGTTTCCACTCCGTGGAATTCTCTAAAGCCATGTTGGCATGGGTCTAACGGTGCAGTGGAGTCGATGTGATCCTGTAATTGTCGTTGAGCTTCCTTTTCAATGATCTTCGCAAGAAGTGGAATGCTGGATATGGGTCTATAGGATTCCACTTGCTGGGGATCAAGTTTGCAGTTTTTTAGCAGAGGTCTAATAGAGGTGCGTTTAAGGGCGGAAGGGAAGTAGCCGGTTGAGAAGGAGAGGGTCATTATTTTGGACAGTACTGGGCTGAAATGGCTGCGAAGCTCCTTGATCCAGAAGGCTGGGCATGGATCAGACTGGGCAGTAGTGATATTTAGGGCCGCAATAGTGTCTTCAAGGTGGGGGTAGAAAACATGGTTAGTGTTGTTTGGCAGTCTTGTTTTATTTCGAAGGTTGTGGTAGAAATTTTGTCAGTCTGGTATATTTTGGATTGTAGATACGTTGCAAAATCTTGAGGGTGTATCTCCAGTGGAGGTCCAGAGGATGGTTCTTTTGATAAGGTCTTAACCAGATCAAAAAGGTCATGCGGTTTATTAAGCAATCTCTTTAAGGTGTTTGAGTAGTACTGCTTCATAGTGTCCGTGATAGCATTGCGATGAACAGTTAGATGACAGTTGTATGCTGACTGGTCATGTAAAGACTGAGATCGGCGCCAGCGTTTCTCAAGTTTCCGTAATTGGTTAAGTGATGTTTTAAGATCGGCTGAGTACCATGGGGCACTCATCCTTTTGCCTGGGGGCTTGTTGGTTGGCGTACGTATGGCAATCGAACTGAGGCAGTTGTTCCAGTGTGAGATTAGGTCATCAAGGTTCTGGGTGGTTTCAGAGAAGAGATGTTGCGTCTCAGCCAGGATAAGATCTCTGCTGTAAGGCTTAAAACATCTAGAGGGCGGTCTGGTGGTGGTGTTTTGTATTCTGTTGATTTTTGTGTAGGTTTTATATGAGGGAATCTGGATGATGATCAGTTTGTGATCTGACCAAGGAACAGGGGTTATGGATGTTATAGGGTCCTGGGCTGGTCCTGGGTTAAGAGATGTTTGCAGGGCAAATACTAGGTCCAGTATATTTCCCTTAATGTGAGTAGGATTATTAACTAATTGCTTGAAGCCAAGATTGCTGAGGGCATCGAGGAAGGCTGATGCTTGGTTATCTTGTAGCGTGGGCAGGTTAAAGTCACCTAGGATCCAATTTGGGACGCTTGGATTCTGAGTATTAGATGCAAGATCAATGATACCTAGCACCTACAATGATCAGTGATACCTAGCATTCTATTTGCTCTCTTGGCTGCCGCTGCACACTGGGGTTTTAACATGCTATCCACAATGATGCCTAAATCTTTTTCCTGGGTGGTGGTTCCTAATGTGGAACCTTGCATCGTGTAACCAGAGTTTGGGTTGTTCTTCCCTAGGTGCATAACTTTGCACTTGTCCACATTAAATTTCATCTGCTATTGTGATGCCCAGTCTTCCAATTTATCAAGATCCTCTTGCAATTTTCCACAATCCTCTTGGGTTTTAACAACTTTAAATAGTTTTGTGTCATCTGCAAATTTGATAACCTCACTCGTTATTCCACTTTCCAGGTCATTTATGAATATATCAAAAAGCAGTGGACCCAGCACAGATCCCTGGGGAACACCACTATTCACTTTTCTGCATTGGGAAAATTGGCCATTTAGCCCAACCCTCTGCTTTCTATTTTTTAACCAGCTCTTGATCCACAGTAGTACCATGACTCTTTAGTTTTGCCAAAAGTCTCTGATGAGGGACCTTGTCAAAGGCTTTCTGAAAGTCCAGATACACTATATCAACCGACTCACCTTTGTCCACCTGTTTATTCACACTTTCAAAAAAACATAATAGATTAGTAAGACAAGATCTTCCTTGTTTAAGACCATGTTGGCTGTCTCCCATTAGGCCATGACTATCTACATGCTGAATAATTTTATTCTTTATGATGGTTTCTACCATTTTTCCCAGTACTGACGTGAGGCTCACCGGTCTGTAGTTTCCCGGATCACCCCTAGAACCCTTTTTAAAAATTGGCGTTACATTGGCGATCCTCCAATCTTCAGGTATTACAGATGATTTTAATGAAACTTCACAGATGACTAAAAGCAGGTCTGCAATCTCATATTTCAGTTCTTTCAAAACCCTTGGATGTATACCAGTTGGCCTAGGTGATTTGCTACTCTTCAGTTTATCTAATAGTTGCAATACATCTTTCCGATGTATCAATATTTCCTTCAATTCTTCCGCACCTTTAAATACCACTTCAGTCATGGGTGTGATCCCTCCCCTTTCCAGTACCCGTAGGTAGGGGTTAAGGAGTTTAAGTTCCTTCTTTAAACCAATGTTCTGCTACTTCCTGGAGCAGTGCTCGTAGGGAAATGTAGTTTTACCATCAGTTCAAATGAAGAGTAGTGTGACTCAGAATGTTTGCAAGCAAAAAGGGATTTATTTCCCCTCCCGAGGTTAGACTTCACAAGGATAAAAAGGTAACACAAAATATCTGCTCTCTGGCAGCAAAATGGACAAAATAAGAATAGCTTCCTTCAGCGTGAAATAAACATTTTCTTTCCAGCAAGTTGCAATTCAGCACATGGTTTCATACAGCTCTGTTTCCCTCACAGCCAGCTTGTATTTTCTTCACCATATCTTTCTAACATAAAGATATTCTCTGTTCAGCCCAAGTAATCATACAGTTCATTTCCTTCCTATAAACGTTTAACCAGGCTGACTCTGTTCCTAGACGTTCCCCCACTGAAGCAGAGATTGTTTGCCTGGCTCTCTCTGGGACCGCGCCCTTTTCTCCCACCTTGGGTTTAATGCAGAGCTCTTGGGTTTGACGTAGCTCTAAACATTCATTTTCTCCCTGGTACTCTCCACCGTAGCCCCAACCTTCTGGGTCAATAAACCCCCAATATTTCTGGCACCTCCAGCCCTTAGGCTTACCTGGAGACCTGGCTGTGGAAGTTTTTCTCTGGGGTTTAAAAATACCGGTAGGTTCCCTGCTGAACCTGTGTGAGGCAGTTTCCAAATGCCTTCCTGGCTGCTTGTAATCCCATGTATGCTTCAGCTGGTCTGGTCTGCTCCTTCAATAGCTCTCGGCCGGAGCCTCTGACCTCCCTTCAGCTGAAATCTCCTTCCAACTTCTCACCGGAAGTCTGCTTTCCTCTCTCTCCTTCTTCTCTCTGCCTGTTGGGGCCTCCTTATGAGACAGCCTCCCTGGGTAGAGCCTGGCTCCACCCCCTAGCAGGTGTTCAGACTTTCCCCGTGACTCTTTGCTAAACTGATAGCAGGGGCGTGTTTCCTTCTCTCGTGCCTGGTTTCCCTGACAACTGGTAGCCATGTGCCTTTGTTTACCTTGCAGCCCTGCACTTTCTACCTGGTTTTTAAGCCTTTCTACCGGGCCAGAAGGACTTGCTATATCACAGATCCCCCCACTTAAAATATTACGGGCTTCTGGAACCTGTGACGGACAGCACGTAATCCGACCTCTGGGGCACCTGTGATGGTCTGTACTGGCAAACTCTACTGTTGCTACTCTTTCTTTCCAAGGTTTCAAAACATTGACATGGTAGGTTTGACGCCTACCCCTACTATTTTCCACAAGGTAAGACACAGGACCCACCCTCTTCACTATCGTGCAGGGTCCCTTCCACCTTGACTCGAATTTGGGGCCTACCTCGGCTACCATGACGACTACTTTATCCCCCACTGCCAATTGGCGAGGCTTTGTTCCCCTATCATAGTATTTCTTTTGCTTTCTTTGGCTAGCCTGCAAGTTTTCCAGGGAAATCTGAGACGTTCTTTCCAAACGCGTCCTCAGGTCTCTCAAGAACTGGGGTACTTCTGTATCTTCTCTGTCAGGCTCTACCCACTGTTCCCTCAATATATCGAGAACTCCTCTGGGGGCTCTCCCGAATAGCAATTCATAGGGGGACGCTCCTAGGGACGCCTGTACGCGTTCCCTGCATGCATATAGTACAAACGGTAACAGTGTATCCCATTCGGATGTCTGTCCCTCCAAACCTCGCCTAAGCATCTGCTTAATGGTTTGGTTCATACGCTCGACCATGCCATTGGCCTGGGGATGGTATGCTGCCGTGCGTACATGGTGGATGCCGAAGGCATCCCACACAGTGGCCAAATACCTCGACATGAAATTACTTCCCTGGTCAGTCACCATCTCCTGTGGGAAGCCGACCTCACAAAATAGTTTAATGAGCTCCAGGGCTATTGTCCTGGCAGATGTGCTCCTGAGAGGTATGGCCCAGGGGAAGCGTGTTGCCTGATCCATGATCACCAGCACATATCGAAAGCCTCGGGGAGTCCTATCGAGCGGCCCTATAATATCCATAGCCATTCGACGTATTGGCGTGGATATGGCCGGTGTGGATATCATTGGTACTGCTTTGGGCTTGGACGCACTAACCCTTTGGCACGCGGGGCATGCCTCGCAATATCGGGAAGTTTCCCTGAAGACCCCTGGCCAGTAAAAGCGGGCCAGAACCTGGTCCAAGGTCCCCTGAATTCCCTTGTGGGCTCCCATTGGGTGGTCGTGGGCAAGTCTCAGTACTATGGCCTTGAATGTGGTTGGTACCACCAATTGTTTCCTTACTTCCCCTGTAAGTGGGTTGTTACTTTCCCTGTATAGAATACCATCTTCTAATAGGAATCGGGGCAAAGTGTCTCTCTGTTCCTGGGCATAAATAAAGGCCCGTTTTAAAGCGGGATCCGCTTTTTTGTTCCCCAGGGAAGGAAGGGAATTTCCTCACCAATTCCGCGGGTACCCAGGGTAGCCCCTCCCCGGCTTCCAACCCTGCCCTTCCTTGGGTTCTACGTTGCCTTTCTTGTTTTCTGGTTGCCTTTCCTTTCCGCACCTTGTGAGAGGGGGCGCCAAAGAGGTCTGTCTGAGCGGGCAGTGGGTCTATCATTTCCTCTTCCTGTACCCTTTCAGACTCAGGGGAATCCTCCCTATCTCGGGATGGACCCGCTACCTCTCTATCAGGACCACTATCCTCCTGAGGGGTTCTCGCTTGGGAACGAGTGGAGACACAACCTGCCTTTTCTTCTACACCCCTTCCCATTCCTTGTGAAAATAGGGGCCAATCATTCCCTAGGATGACATCGTATAGTAGCTGGGGTACGATTGCCACCTTCACCTTTTTCCGTGCGGCTAACCCTTCTATAGTGAGGTTATAAACGGGATAGTAGGAGGCAGACCCGTGCACACATTGCACCCTTACTTGTCCCACTGCTTGACCTGGCGCGGACTGGGCTTGTATGGCCTCCCAGAGCCGTTGGGAGATCATGCTCTGTTCCACTCCAGAGTTGAGCAGTGCCTGGGTTCTTACACCCTCCACCTGTACTGGGAGCAAAAACCCTGATTGGCCTCTCTTTCGAATACCAGCCATTAATGCCCTGCGTGCATCACAGTCCCTTTGAAAATGCCCTATGCCCCCACATTTAAAACATTTTCCCCTCATGTTGGACATATACACATTTTCATCAGACAATTTATACGATACATTCTTACTCTTAGTACCAGCCATTGCTGCACCTGGAGCGCTGGATTTTGGGGCTTTGGCAAATTCAGCCTCAAAATACCGCTCTGTCATACCAGCTGCTTCCTCTGCAGTTTTGCAGTCCTGCAGCATAAGGAAGGTTTTTACTTCCGCTGGTATTGCCTCTAAATATTGTTCTAAAATTAGCTCATCCATTATGGACTCAACCGTTCTATGCTCCGGTTTTACCCATTTCCAGGCCAACCCTTTCATTCTATAGTAAAGGGCCTTTGGAGTTTCTCCAGGCCTCAACTCGGCCTTCCTAAATTGGCGCCTATAGAATGAAGGTGTTAGCCCGAGCCTATCCCTCACCACATTTTTAATCGCCTCATAGTCAGTTGTTAATGCAACAGGCATTGACTTATAGGCTAATAGGGCTTCCCCAGATAGGGACATGGCAAATCTGAGAGCCCATTGTTCTCTAGGCAGCTTCATTGCCTCTGCTAGACGCTCAAAGGCGTCCACATACTCATCCACGTTATCTGTGGAAGACAACTGTCCCAGCCTAAAGACATCCCCACCAAACAGTCCTACCCCACGGGTATACTCGGGCAAGTCTCTTGCTGGCTCCTGTTGTTGCTTCTTTACCAACAGTTCCATTATCTCTTTCATCGGCTTCTGTTGCTCCATAATGGCAGCCATGGCTTGATCCTGGACTCTGCGGGTCATTTCCAGCTGTTTGTCCCACTGGAGAGACATCCATCTTAACATCTCTTGGGGATCCATTTCAGCTGCTCAGGTACCTGGAAAACACAAAAAGAAGACCCAAGTGCGGTCCACACAAAAAAAAAAAAAATTTCCTCTTTTTTTTTTTTTCCACTTGTGCACTACTACTGTGCACTACCTTTCTCTCTTTATCCCTCTACACTTATGCCTAGCCCCTTTTACCTGGGCTCAGTGTAGAGTCAAGCACTGAGAAAGTAGTTTCTTTGTCTGACCGGTAGTCAGTCGAGCACCGGCTCCTCCTGGGTATCAGCTGCTCCTTGCTGCTGGGCTCTTGTCCCTCCAGGTGTCCTTTAAATCCGAGTAAAATCCAAACTACTACGCCATTGTGATCCCTCCCCTTTCCAGTACCCGTAGGTAGGGGTTAAGGAGTTTAAGTTCCTTCTTTAAACCAATGTTCTGCTACTTCCTGGAGCAGTGCTCGTAGGGAAATGTAGTTTTACCATCAGTTCAAATGAAGAGTAGTGTGACTCAGAATGTTTGCAAGCAAAAAGGGATTTATTTCCCCTCCCGGGGTTGGACTTCACAAGGATAAAAAGGTAACACAAAATATCTGCTCTCTGGCAGCAAAAAGGACAAAATAAGAATAGCTTCCTTCAGCGTGAAATAAACATTTTCTTTCCAGCAAGTTGCAATTCAGCACATGGTTTCATACAGCTCTGTTTCCCTCACAGCCAGCTTGTATTTTCTTCACTATATCTTTCTAACATAAAGATATTCTCTGTTCAGCCCAAGTAATCATACAGTTCATTTCCTTCCTATGAACGTTTAACCAGGCTGACTCTGTTCCTAGACGTTCCCCCACTGAAGCAGAGATTGTTTGCCTGGCTCTCTCTGGGACCGCGCCCTTTTCTCCCACCTTGGGTTTAATGCAGAGCTCTTGGGTTTGACGTAGCTCTAAACATTCATTTTCTCCCTGGTACTCTCCACCGTAGCCCCAACCTTCTGGGTCAATAAACCCCCAATATTTCTGGCACCTCCAGCCCTTAGGCTTACCTGGGGACCTGGCTGTGGAAGTTTTTCTCTGGGGTTTAAAAATACCGGTAGGTTCCCTGCTGAACCTGTGTGAGGCAGTTTCCAAATGCCTTCCTGGCTGCTTGTAATCCCATGTATGCTTCAGCTGGTCTGGTCTGCTCCTTCGATAGCTCTCGGCCGGAGCCTCTGACCTCCCTTCAGCTGAAAACTCCTTCCAACTTCTCACCGGAAGTCTGCTTTCCTCTCTCTCCTTCTTCTCTCTGCCTGCTGGGGCCTCCTTATGAGACAGCCTTCCTGGGTAGGGCCTGGCTCCACCCCCTAGCAGGTGTTCAGACTTTCCCCGTGACTCTTTGCTAAACTGATAGCAGGGGCGTGTTTCCTTCTCTCATGCCTGGTTTCCCTGACAACTGGTAGCCATGTGCCTTTGTTTACCTTGCAGCCCTGCACTTTCTACCTGGTTTTTAAGCCTTTCTACCGGGCCAGAAGGACTTGCTATATCACATGGGTAACATCCCTACATTTTCCTCACTAAAAACCGAAACAAAGAATTCATTCAGTCTCTTCGCTATCGCCTTGTCGCCTCTTAGTGCTCCTTTAACTCTTCTATCATCTAATGGACCAACTGACTCTCTCACAGGTTTTCTGCTACGAATGTACTTGAAAAAATCTTTATTTCGCGTTTTTGCTTCCGCAGCAAGTTTCTTTTCAATTTCTCCCTTTGCCTGCTTTATCAATGCCTTGCATTTCACTTGCCAGTGCTTGTGCTGTTTCCAGGTTTCGTCGTTTGGCTCTTTTTTCCATTTCCTGAAAGATGCTTTTTTGGCAACAACAGCCTCTCTGACCTCCCCTTTAAACCATGCTGGCAGTTTTTTGGACTTCCTTCCACTTTTCTTAAAGCGTGGAATACTGCTGGTCTGGGCTTCCAAGATAGTATTTTTCTACAACACCCAAGCTTGATGTAAGTCTTTAACCTTTGCAACTGCTCCTTTTAGTCTTTTCTTAACTATTTTCCTCGTTTTATCATAGTCTCCCTTTCGAAAGTAAAAAGGTAGTACTGTTGATTTCCTTACTATCCCTCCTCCATTAATTAAATCAAAGGTGATCATGCTATGATCACTATTGCCAAGTGGCCCCAACACCCTTATCTCTTGCACTAGATCTGGTGTTCCACTAAGGACTAAGTCTAATATGGCTTCCCCTCTGGTCAGTTCGTGAACCAGCTGCTCCAAGAAGCAGTCATTTATGTCATCTAGGAACTTTATCTCCCTAGCATGTCCTGCCGTGACACTGACCCAGTCGATACCGGGGTAATTGAAATCACCCATTATTATTACCGCTTTAACTTTTCTTAGCTTCCTTGATTTCTTTGAGCATTTCATCATCTATGTGTTCATTCTGGCCAGGCGGTCGATAGTACACCCCACTGCCATCGCCTTCCCCTATTTACATGGAATTTCAATCCATAGAGATTCTGCAGCAAATTTTGTTTCCTGCAAAACTTTAATCCTTTCTGACTCAATGCCCTCTATAACATAGAGCGCAACCCCTCCACCAATTTGATCAGCACTATCATTATGATATAGTTTGTATCCAGGTATCACAGTGTTCCACTGGTTGTCCTCCTTCCACCATGTCTCTGATATTCCAATCATATCTAATCTCTCATTTAGTGCTATATATTCTAACACTCCCATCTTATTTTTTAGACTTCTAGTATTTGCATAAAAGCATTTTAGAGACTGTATTTTATTCATATTAGTTTGGCTGTTGGTAGACATGGGTAATTTGGGATCTTTAAGCTCTGTCTGCTCCATACTCGAGGGCATTTGGGCTACTTTACTCTTTTTTGGAACCTCTCTGCTTTTGGTAGTATCCTTCAAAGATACATTATTCCGAACCATCCGCTCTTGGGCGACTGTCGGCTTTCCTCTATTATCTAGTTTAAAAGCTGCTCTATCTCCTTTTTAAAGGTTAATGCCAGCAGCCTGGTTCCATCCCGGTTAAGGTGAAGCCCATCCCTTCGGAAGAGCCTCTCCTTTCCCCAGAATGTTCCCCAGTTCCTAACAAATCCAAAACCCTCATTTCTGCACCATTGTCTCATCCACGCATTGAGACTCCGGAGCTCTGCCTGCCTTTTGGGTCCTGCACGTGGAACAGGAAGCATTTTGGAGAACGCTACCCTGGAAGTTCTGGATTTCAACTTCCTACCTAAAAGCCTAAATTTAGTCTCCAGAACCTCCCTACCACATTTTCCTATGTCATTGGTACCGACATGTACCAAGACAGCAGACTCCTCCCCAGCACTATCTAAGACCTTATCTAGGTGGCGCGTGAGGTCCGCTACCTTCGCACCAGGCAGGCATGTTACCAGGCGATCCTCATGTCCACCAGCCACCCAGCTATCTACATGCCTAATGATCGAATCACCAACTATAACGGCTGTCCTAACCCTTCCCTCATGGGCACATGGCCCTGGAGAAACTTCCTCAGTGCGAGAGGGTTTTACATCACCTGGAGGACAGGTCCTAGTTACAGGATCACTTCCTGCCACACCAGGGTGATGCTCTCCTGTCACGTGACCTCTCTCCTCCATGGCAACAGGGATGCTTCCAGACTGGAGGTGGGACTTCAGGACTATATCCCTGTAGGTCTCGTCTATGTATCTCTCTGTCTTTCTTATGTTTTCCAAGTCTGCTATTCTAGCCTCTAGAGAATGGACTTGTTCCCTGAGAGCAAAGAGCTCCTTGCACCTAGTGCACACGTAAGACCTCTCACCAACTGGGAGAAAATCATACATGTGACACTCAATGCAAAAGACTGGAAAGCCCCCATCTCGCTGCTGGACTGCTGTCTGCATCTTAGTTTTAAGCTTTTGTTTAGATCTTTAACTTCTTTACTTCCTAAGGGTTGCTATGGATATTTATACTAATAAAACTGTACCTAATACGTTTAATATACCTTGTTCACCTGAAGCTTAATTAATCTCAGGTCATTAGTGTATGACTGATTTGGGTAACGAGCTTCACCTGAGAGATGTCACAAAGTAGGTTTAACAGGGCCCATGGAAATAGGCAAAGATGCAGGCAGTGAAACTGATTCTGACATTTCAGAGGAGCACATGTCAGGATGTTGCTATAGGCAACCCAAACAAAGCAGGTCACGAGCTAGAGAAACACGCCCAAGCAGCAGAAAGGCTGAGGGATCAGTAACTGATGAAAGCCAGCTGGGAGTGGGTGGAGCTGACACACACGCAGATAAACTCAATGCACATGGAGTTAGAGGGAGAAGCAGAACAGAACCCGGAAGGAACACGGGAACAGGCAGTCGTGAGTGTTCAGAGAGCCAAGGACGTGCTGGGAGAAGCTCAGGTTGGAATGAAGCCAATGAAAGAGCTGTAAAAGCTAAAAAGTTTTATTCCAAGGGAGAGAGTGAGAAACCAGGTGCCTGTGGTGGAAGGCAGAGCACAGAAGCGTCAGAGCTCGGCAGAAGTTATCTGAAAGGTAACGGAGAGTTCAATTGGGAAGCTAGTTGGATGAAGCCTGAGGAAAGAGTAGTTACTCACCTGTAACAGGTGTTCTCCAGGAGCAGCAGGAATCAGTCCTCACATATAGGTGACGTCGGCGCCGATGGAGCCCTCGCGGAGCAATTTCCCCAGCTTTCAAAGAAAGCCTTTGGGAATTGCAGCACGCATGCGCGGTCCCCTTCCCGGTCAAGGGTGCCATCTTGCTCAGTCTGATGACATAGCTAAAAGACAGCAAAACAATTAGCAAAAACGAAATGATAGGACTGCAACTCCAAGGGGAGGAGGGAGGGTTGTGAGGACTGATTCCTGCTGCTCCTGGAGAACACCTGTTACAGGTGAGTAACTACTCTTTCTCCAGGACCAAGCAGGAAGTCAGTCCTCACATATGGGACTCCCAAGCTTAAGGCTACCGGAGACCTCAAGCACAAAAATGAGCTCCCTCTAGCTGAGCAGAACAGAAGGAAGGAATCTTCTCTGAAAACGCCCCCGACCGGTAGCCCAACACCAGGGCCGGAGGGTAGGAGTTGCCTAAACCTCAAAGAGATTATGGAGGACTGCCTGACCGAAAGCACTGTCCCTGCGGGACTCCCTCTCCAGGCAGTAATGTGCCGCAAAAGTCTGGCTTGAAGACCAAGTAGCGGCCCGGCAGATGTCTGCCAATGGAACAGAGCGGAGGTGTGCCACTGACGCAGCCTTCGCCCTAACATGATGAGCCGTGACTCGACCCTCCAACGAGAGGCCGGCTGCCCCATAAGCCCAGGCGATACAGTCAGCTACCCAGATGGACAAGGTACGCTTGGAGACAGGGAGCCCCAAGTTATTGGGGTCAAAAGAAACGAAGAGCTGAACAGCCCTCCTATGCTCCCGCATACGGTCAAGGTAGAAGGATAAGGCCCTTCTACAGTCCAGGGTATGCAGGACCATTTCAGCCCGGCTGGAGTGCGGCCTGGGAAAGAAGGTCGGAAGAACCACCTCCTGGTTGAGATGAAAAGGAGAAACCACTTTTGGAAGAAACTTAGGGTGAGTCCTTAAGACCACCCTATTTCTGTAGAACCTAGTGTAAGGAGGATCAGACACTAGGGCTTGCAGTTCACTAACACGCCTAGCAGAGGTAAGGGCTACCAAGAACAAGGTTTTCCAAGAAAGAAAACAAAGAGGGCAGGTAGCCATAGGTTCAAAGGGCAGACAGGTAATCCGCTGCAAGACCACATTCAGATCCCATTCAGGGGCTGGTGGACGCAAAGGAGGCTTAAGCAGAAGGAGGCCTCGAAGAAAAACGAGCCACCAAAGGGTGGTTGGACAGAGGCCTGCCATCTACCGGTGCGTGATGTGCAGAGAGAGCACTGAGGTGGACTCTGACAGAGTTGGACTTAAGGCCCAGATTGGAGAGGTAAAGCAAATATTGCAAGACCACCGCCACCAAGCAGGAGAAGGGATTCTCAGACTGCTGAGCACACCACACGGAGAAGCGACGCCACTTAAGAGCGTAGGACTTCCAGGTGGAGGGCCGCCTGGAGGCCAAGACGACCTCTTCCACCTCCCGAGGCAGTAGGAGGGGAGCAAGGACTACCCTTTCAGCAGCCAGGCCATCAGATGAAGGGACCAGAGGTTGGGGTGTAGGAGAGACCCGTGGTCTTGTGTCAGAAGATCGGGTTGAAACCCCAGAGGAAGAGGAGTGTCCCCCACCAGCTGCATTAGAAGCGGGAACCAAGGTTGCTTCGGCCACCGGGGAGCCACTAGGATCATCGAGGCTTTGTCTCTGAGAACCTTGAAGAGCGTTCGAGACACCAGCGGCATGGGAGGAAAGGCATACAAGAGGCCTGTGGACCATGGAATCAGAAAAGCATCCGGCGCTACTCTGAGAGGATGCGGTTGTCGAGAGCAGAATCTGGGTAGTTGCCGGTTCAGAGGACTGGCAAACAGATCCAAGGTGGGGAGTCCCCACTTGAGAAAGATCTGCTGAACCACTAATGGATCCAATCTCCACTCGTGTGGTTGGAGGATCCTGCTTAGTTTGTCTGCCAGGTAATTTTCTTGACCTGGGAGATAGACCGCTTTGAGAAGTATGCCGTGGCCGACTGCCCAAGAGCACAGCCGGCGTGCCTCCTGACAGAGAAGGAAGGAGTCTGTGCCTCCCTGTTTGTTCACGTAGAACATTGCTACTTGATTGTCCGTCTGGACCAGTACAGACTGGTGAGAAGTGAGGTGGGAGAAGGCTCTCAGAGCTAGGCGGATGGCTCTGAGCTCCAGGAAGTTTATCTGCTGCGCAGACTCCCAAGGAGTCCAGAGGCCTTGAGTACATGTCCCTTGGCAATGTGCTCCCCATCCCAGGAGAGAAGCATCGGTTGTTAGTACCTGAGAAGGAGGAGGAGATTGAAAATCCACTCCCAGTACTAGGTTTGGCAGATGAAGCCACCACTGCAGAGAAGAGACCAGCAGGTCCGAGACTTGTACTGAGTCCGTCAGGCTCCCCGTGGCCTGATGCCATTGAGTGCGAAGGCACCACTGGGCAGGTTGCATGTTCAGGCGGGCATTGGGGGTCACATGGACCGTGGAAGCCATATGGCCGAGCAGTCTCAGAAATTGCCTGGCAGAAACCAGGGAATTGCTTCGAAAGTGGCTGGCGAGATTCACGAGCCTATGGGCCCTGTCCAGAGGCAGGAAGGCCCGCGCCTGAAGTGTGCTTAACCTTGCGCCAATGAATTTGAGATCTTGAGAGGGGAGCAAAGTGGACTTTGCGAAGTTTATGACAAAGCCCAAGTGCTGGAGCAGAGACACAGTGCGATGAGTGGCTTGAGTGGCCTATTGGGAAGACTGGGCCCGGATGAGCCAGTCGTCCAGGTATGGAAACACAAAAAGGCCTTGAAGTCTGAGATAGGCCGCCACCACTGCCAGGCATTTGGTGAAAACCCGTGGGGCGGAGGATAGGCCAAAGGGCAGGACCCTGTACTGGTAATGATTTCCTCCCACAACAAATCTGAGATATTGTCTGTGGTCTGGATGAATAAGGATGTGAGTATAGGCATCCTTTAGATCTAAGGAGCATAGCCAGTCTCCCCGCTGGAGGTAGGGCAGCAGGATTCCAAGAGAAAGCATCTTAAACTTTTCCCTTGCCAGGAACTTGTTGAGGTTTCGCAAGTCCAGGATGGGTCTGAGGCCTCCTGTTCTTTTTGGTATCAGAAAGTACCTGGAATAAAAGCCGTGACCTCTCAGGTGGTGGGGCACCGGTTCCACAGCCTGTTCCTGAAGAAGACTTGCCAACTCCTGAAGGAGTAAGTCCCTGTGCAGAGGGAGTCTTGGAGGCTCCCCTGGAAAGTAGGAGGGAGGTACCTGGTGAAAGTGTAGAAGATAGCCCTTCTGAACTATATGAAGTACCCAGGTATCTGATGTGATGGCTGACCACCTGTGGGCAAAGTGGACCAGCCGGCCTCCTGTGCTTAGGGAAACCAGCTGAGGGGAAGAGGCTATGCTGATGGAGTCAAAAACCCCCACCCTGCTGAGCAGGGGCCGGTGTTGTAGTGGGCTTGGGGGCTTGCTGCCTACGGGACCCATTACCCCGTCCCTTGGCCTGCTGACCCTTTTGGGGAGCTGCTGAGGCCTGATACTGAGGGTAGTATTTATAGGCAGCCGCCTTCCTCGGGTAAAAGGGCTTTTTCCCTGAGCCCTTCTTCTTCTGAGAAGGGGCAGAGGTTTTTATGGACAGCCTAGTTCTGGTCAGAGTCTCGGTCTCGATTTGTGCAGCCTTTTCAGCCATAGGTTTGCCAAAGAGGTTTTCACCTCTGCAGGGGACATCGACCAACTTGTCCTGGACCCATGGCTCGAGGTCGGATGACTGAAGCCAAGCCTGTCGGCGGGCACCGATGCCGGCTCCGGCTACTCGAGCCGATGCTTCAAAGCCATCGTAGGCTGCCCGAGAGATAAACTTCGAGCACTCTCGAATCCCAGTGGACAAGGCTTGGAACCTCTGCAAAGGTTCCTCAGAGAGACCAGCCGAGAACCCGGCAATTTCCTTTGCCAGATCTCGGAGATACATGCCCATATAGAGCTGGTAGGTCTGGACTCGACAAGCAAGCATAGAGCCCTGGAAACACTTTCTACCGAGGGTATCCAGGCTCCGGGCCTCCCTGCTGGGAGGCACCGAGGAGTGCATTGTTTGACTCTTGAGTCTATGCATGGCCGATTCCACCACCATGGAATGGTGCGGTAGTTGTGCCTTTTGGAAGCCGGGGCTCTTGCGGACTCGATAAATGGAATCGACCCGCTTGCTTAACACCGGCGCCGACGCCGGGTTCTCCCACATGCGGAAGAGAAGTCGTTCCAGCATCGGAGGAACCGGTACAGTAAAGGCCTCCTTCGGGGGAGAATCATACTGGAGGGCATCGAGCTCCTCGGCTCGAGGCTCCTCCTCAGGATCCGCGGGGAATGCCAAGGCCTTGGCCATATCCCGCATGAAATCCGAGAACCGGTTGTCCTCCGGGGGGGACCGTCTTCGAGGTTCGGACTCGGGCGAGTCCGAGGGGACACACCGAGTCCGAAAACTACCAGGGGACTCTTCGTCCTCCGATTCCCAGTCGGACTCCGCGGAGGAGGATTCGAGTGGCTCCAGTCGGGTGGGCACCGATGCCCTCTGCTCCGACGCCGAAGGAGTCAGCGTCGACGACCTCGGTCCCGAACGGGAGGCCGAGGGAGACCGCGACCGAGGATCGACTCGAGCTCGGATGGACTCGATGATCGGCTCGGTCTCCGGGGTCGACTTGGACGTCGACGTCCCGGTGGCCGGGGCAGAAGCATTGGCAAGGCCAGTGATCAATGCCCACTGCTGGTCCATGAAGGCAGCTAAACTGCTCTCCAAGGCCGTCAACCTGAGTCCAATCTCAGGAGACCCAGCAGCCCCTGACTCGGGCCCCGACGGCGTCGGGCCCGACGTCAGCTCCTTCGGAGGCGAGTCCACGAGGACCACAGTACTCACGTGTCCAGGCGACTCCATCTCGAGACGAGGATGTTTCGAAGGCCTCTCCAACTCCGAGGACCCAGGACGGCTGTCGGGGCTATGCGACCTGGCCCTCGAGGAACCAGGAGCGTCCGCCGACGCCGCCCTCGTGGGTTTTTTTTTCCTATGATGTTCCCGGGTAGGAGACCCCCGCTCAGAGGAACTCTGACGATGCTCAGGACCGGAGTCCCGGGAGGTCGAAGCCTCTGACGAGGTCCGGGCCCGGCCGGACGCGAAGTCAGAGAAGATTCGTTCTCGCTGATGCTGCCGACTCCTCATAATACCTGCATTGTGCCAAAGAGAGCCTCCTGCTGGAGTTTGTAAGATATAACATGTATGGGCAGTTTGTCAAGATGTGCTTGGAAATTCTTCTTTATCAAGCCGGTGGCAAGCAACATGATGAGAAATATTTCTGTATCTTTCTGCCTAATTTTCTTGTTCTCTGACAGCATTTCAGGATCTTCTACCTCTCCATGCGATTCACAGAGTAGTCACGTGGAACTGATACCTCTATTATAAATTCCATTCTGGTGTTTTTCTCTTTAACCACTATAACCGGCTTCTATGCTGGAATGGGGATATGTTAGAGGTGTATCTGGGGTGTTCACAAGCATTTAAACATCCGCGACTGATCTTAGAAAAGCCTTACGCATCAGGGTCCTTGTCTAAGTCTAAACCTGCTTCAGGGCATGAATAGGAATTGGGAAAGTGCTTGTTATGCCAGAAAAATATATGTAGGGTGTAGAAACATAAAAACATGAAGGCAGAAAAGACCACAAGGCCTGTCTAGTCTGCCCTTCCACATCAACCGCTACAACAGTCCCCTTTTTTCCTTTAGAAATCCTCTGTGTTTGTCCCATGCTTTTTTGAATTCATATACTTACCTTATCTCTACCACCTCCACTGGGAGACTATTCCACACATTTACCACTCTTTCACTAAAGAAATATTTCTGCATATAACTCCTGAGTCTACCCCCTTTCACCCTCACTCTATGTCCCCTCGTAGCAAGGGAAAAAGGCTCTCCTCCTGTGCATTTATGCCATGGAGGTATTTAAATGTCTCAATCATATCACCTTTATCCTGCCTTTCCTCTAAAGTATACATATTAAGATCCTTAAGTCTGTCCTCATATGCTTTATAACGAAGACCACTAACCATTTTACTAGCCACCCTCTGTACCGACTCCAACCTGTTTGTATCCTTTTGAAGGTGCGGTCTCCAGAATTGCACACTATACTCCAAATGAGGTCTCACCAAAGACATATACAGAGGCATTATCACCTCCTTTCTTCTGCTGGCCATTCCTCTCCCTATACACCCAAGCATCCTTCTAGCTTTTGCCATCTCCTTTTTTACTTGTTTAGCTACTTTAAGATCATCACGCCTAGGTCCCACTCTTTTTTGTGGACAGAAATACTTCACTCCCTATATTGCTCCCTTGGATTGCTGCAGTCCAAATACATGACCTTGCATTTTTAACATTAAATCTCAGCTGCCAAATTCTAGACCATCCTTCAAGCTTAGCTATATCCCTCCTCATGTTATCTACACCCTACTGGGTGTCTACTCTATTGCAGATTTTGGTATCATCCACAAAGACAAACCTTACCCGAAAGCCCTTCAGCAATATCACTAACAAAGATGTTAAAATGAATCTAACCAAGGACAGATCCCTAGGGTACACCACTGGTAACCTCCTTCTCCTCAGAGTGAGTGCCATTTACCTTTACTCTTTGTTGCCTCCCACTCAAGCAATTTCTAACCCAAGCAGTAACTTTAGGGTCCATCTCTAGGGTGCTCAGTTTGTTTATAAGTTGCCTGTGTGGAACGGTGTCAAAGGCTTTACTGAAATCTAAATACACTACATCTAGGGCTCTCCCTCGGTCCAACTCCCTGGTCATCCAGTCAAAGAAATCAATTAGATTTGTCTGACAAGACCTGCCTCTGGTGAATCCATGCTGCCTCAGGTCCGTTAATCCACTGGACTCCAGAAACCTCACTTTTTTCTTTTTCAGCAGCGTTTCCAATAATTTACTGACCACCGAGGTTAAACTAACCAGCCTGTAGTTTTAAACTACATCCTTACTTCTGATTTTATTTATTTATTTATTTAACGTTATTTATATACCGCCTTATCCTTCAATCAAAGCGGCTTCCACAGCGGCTTCCACAGCGGCTTCCTGTTGCTCCAAGTTTATGCTCCTGTTACAATGTATGTTCCAAGTTTAAACTCCTGTTACAATGTAAGCACAGAACAGACTTCTGACTGTGCACCCTTGTTGTATGTAAACCGCACTGATAACAAATAGCGCGGTATATAAAAGTTATAAAATAAATAAATAAAAATAAATAAATAAAGGGGCGGGTAAGTGTTTTCATGCAGTGGTGTGTGTTGTGTGTTAGTGGAGGCGGGAAGATGATTAAAGGGAGATATCTATATAGTGCGCTATTATACATCGTGAGCATTTATACAGTTTTAGGATGGGGGAGGGACTGAAGGTCTGTCTCGGTGGTTAGCTCAAGTGGTATGACCATAGTGTTCGATGAAGAGTTCGATTTTGTGTAAAGGGACCACATGTACCTCTCTCTAGGCCTCTGTCACCACTCCTGACTCCAACAAGGCATTGAAAAGGTCAGTCAGTGGAGCTGCTAGAACGTCCCCAAGTTCCCTCAGTATTCTAGGGTGTATTCCATCTGGTCCCATCGCTTTGTCTACTTTAGGGTTAGCTAATTTCTCATGAAAACAGTCTTCTGAAAATTGTTCAAGATGCCCCTCGCTTTTTCTACAGTCTGTGGGGCTATGAGTGGAGACTCATTGTGGGACCTCATTTACATAAGGAGTCTCATTTGCATAAATATTAGCATAATGTTAACATGCCTCTTAATGAGTGTCTGGATAAAGAAAGACTACAAGATTTCAACATTACTATACTCCAGTTCCAACCACCAGGCACATTAGGAAGTATTATAAATACTGCCCATTTAGAACCCATAGCAAACCCACTGTATCATAACAGCACTACCAGGACTCACAAAGCACCAAACCCTACCTATCAAAAGGTAACACTGCAAATATTAAACCAATACATCTCAGAGAATAACAATACATGACCTACTGGGGAAAGAGAACAAGTGACACTGTCAAATAGAAACTGCATGAACAGAATACCTTGGCTCAGTTACACATGCAGAACATACACCATCACCAAACAAAGAATAAGGGATCACAGTTTAGAAATAGAAAGACAATTGAAAGTGTACTCTGCACCTCCCCTCACCGGTAACACACCAGGGCTCTTGGGTAACGGAAATCCACACACAAAGCAATGAGAACGGAATCTGTAAAAATCAGTAAATAATACACAACACACTTGTATTATAAAATCAACCAAAGCTTTGGGAGAGCAAACCAAGTTACCACCTTTGTTTACTCTATCATCTTAGCTTTCGGACACTTTTATTATAGGTAAATATTTGATTATACAGCATGGAGTGGAGTGGAGTGGCCTAGTGGTTGGGGCAAGGTACTTCAGGCCGGAAGGTCAGGGGTTCAAATCCCACTAGAGGACAGCAACCTTGGGCTGGAAGGACTGGGGTTTCTAGACCCACAGGTGCTCCTTGTGGTCTTGGGCAAGCCACTTAACCCTCCATAGCCCATGTTCCCTGTAAAATAGTTATCTCCAAGTTATAATGCCCTGTTCAATGTAATTTCAGTTTGTTCAATGTAAACCACACTGATGCAGAATAGCACAGTATATAAGAGAATGTAAATAAATAAAATAATTCTTACTTTATTGTTCTACGTCAAACATCACGTATCCATACCATCATAGTTCAGTTTTCAATAGCATAGGTCATCATGAGGAGACATACACATATTCCCAGACATTAATTCTAATTAATTCTAATACTGGCAGTTTGATATCTCTGACCCGAGACTGAGAGACTGGGAGACAACTTGCCCTTTACTTATCTTCAATAAACATAGACTAGTGTTTATATTATTAGGAACCTTTCACCTAATTATCCTAGCAGAGTCTTTCAAGGATGTTACTGAGTAAAAAGCTCTGAATGGTATTAACTCTTTCTTAGGGCTAGTACTATATTGTTGAGTACCCTGGCCATGTACACAGCCCTGTACAGACTAGCTTACTTTCAACAATAATTTAAACTGGGAACCCAAAAAGCCAAACTTGGAATGTACAACAACCCTGGAGAAATAAAACTATAAATTAATTTTCACTTGTACTAAACAAAATACAGATGTTAAAGATGCACATTTCCCAGAGCTGACATATTCCAGTTAATAAATTCAAAATAAAAAAGTATTTTTCTACCTTTTGTTGTTTGGGCATTTTATTTTTCAATTGCAATTGCTCCAGTCACTTTCTTCTGGTTTCTTCTCTCTTCTGCTAACTCTCCATTGTCTGCTGTCCATTTGTCCTTTCTTCTCTCTTCTAGATTTTTTCCATTCTTTCTTCTACATCTGCTTTAACATACTGATCTTTCTCCTTTTGCTCTTTCCTCCACTTCTTTCTTTATTCCTTTATCATCCACTCAAATTTCACCTTCCATCCTCAATCCCTACTTACTCTGCCAATGCCTGGCCAATCGTAGATTTTTCTTCCCTCCCACACAAAATATATTTTCCCCCTCCAACCTCAATCCCCCAGCCCCATCCCCTTCTAGTCCTCCCTCAACATCAGCTCCCTTCTAGTTCCAGCCCCAGCCAGCATCCACTCCCTTCTAGTTCCATTCTCCCATCCCCCTGCATCAGCTCATTTCCAGTCTTAGCCCCCCATCAGCTCATTTCCAGTCCTAGCCTCCCCTAATCAGCTCATTTCCATTCCTAGCCCCCTCCCCCCAATCAGCCATTTCTGGTCCTATTCCAGCCCATTTCCAGTCCAAGCTTCCCCCATCAGCCCATTTCCAGTCCTAGCCCTCCATCAGCTCATTTCTAGTCCTATTCCAGCACCACATCAGCCCATTTCCAGTCCAAGCTCCCCCACACTCAGCCCATTTCCAGTCCTAGCCCCCCATCAGCTCATTTCCAGTCCTAGTTCCCCATCAGCCATTTCCAATCCTATTCCAGCACCACCACATCAGCCCATTTCCAGTCCAAGATCCCCCACACTCAATCCATTTCTAATCCTAGCCCCCCTAAAGCCCATTTCCAGTCCTAGCCCTTCCCATCTGTTCATTTGCAGTCCTAGCCACCCCCCAATCAGCTCATTTCCAGTCCTAGCCCCATCACACAGCCCATTTCCAGTTCTAGCCCCCCCACCCCCATCAGCCCATTTCCAGTCCTAGCCCTCCCCTCCTCCCACTCAGCCAATTTCCAATCTTAGGCCCCCCTACTCAGCCCATTTCCAATCTTAGGCCTCCCCAGCCCATTTCAAGCCCTAGCTCCCCCTCCCTGAAGAGACCTGCGGCAGGCTTTAGAGGCCCCGGCTCACCTTCCTACAGCGGCTCCTGGCAGGCTCAGAAACAGCTCCCTACAGCCGCCAAAGTGAAGAGCATTGTTTTTCTTCACTTCGGCAGCTATGTTATAATGTAGGTCGCTGGCGTGCTGTAGGTCAAAGGACATTTCCTGTGTCCTGGCACTCAGCGCGCCAGCAATCTACATTACAACACAACTGCCATAGTGAAGAAAAACACTTTTCACTTTGGCGGCTGTATGGAGCTGCTTCTGAGCCTGCCAGAAGCTGGAGACCACTGTAGAGAGGTGAGCCGGGAGCTGAACTTGGGCAGGATGTGGTTGGCTCAGGCCCCCTGAAGCGCGGGGCCCTGTTTGAACAACATTCTCGCACAATGGACAGGCCGGTCCTGGGTTGGGTGCATAGGGAGAGGAATGGCTAGCAGAAGAAAGGAGGTGATAGTGCCTCTGTATAAGTCTCTGGTGCGACCTCATTTGGAGTATAGTATGCAATTCTGGAGACCGCACCTTCAAAAGGATATAAACAGGTTGGAGTCAGTGCAGAGGGTGCCTACTAAAATGGTTAGTGGTCTTCGTTATAAAGCATATGAAGACAGACTTAAGGATCTTAATATTTATTTATTTAACAGTTTTTATATACCGTTTTATCGTTAAATCAAAGCGGTTTACATTATAACTCACATGTTTACAGGGAACTTTTGAAACTCACAATTACATAACTTATAAGAAGGTTAAGATGGGGAGGGGGAGATGGAGGCATGTAGGAGATGCAATGAAGCATAACTTATGTACAGAGAACATATATACAATACAGTATGTTGCAGAAGTTCAGCTATTCCAGAGTTAGATGGGTTCATCTATTCCCGGGTTAAGTGGGTTCATTGAATTGCTCTGTAAAGAGGAAGGTTTTTAGTTGTTTTCTAAAATCCTTCATGTCAGTGGTGGATCTCAGCTTTCCAGGGAGAGAGTTCCAGATCGCAGGTGCAGCAAGTGAGAATGCTCTCTTAGTGGTTGATTCCTTTGCTTTTTTGTAAGCACAGGGTGTAGGAATAGTGTCTATCGTGCTCTGTCTCCTAGGCCTCTCATTGTGACTGGTGCAGATTATCTCCTCTAGTGCTCCCGCTGACATTTTGTTTCTTATCTTGAACACGGTAAGAGCAGATTTGTATCTAGCACGGGCGGTAATAGGAAGCCAGTGGAGCTGGTGTAGAAGGGGCGTTATATGATCATGTTTCTTTCAATCAGTGATGATTCTGGCGGCAGTATTTTGGACCAGTTGTAAAGACCTTGTAGCTTACTTTGGTAGCCCTTGATAAATGGTATTGCAATACTTCAGCAAAGGGGTTATTATTGCTTGACAGACTGATCGGAACTGGTCCTGGTTGAGGAGGGGCTTCAGTCTTCGAGTTGTAGCCAGCTTATGTAAAGCATTCTTGGTGATTCTATTGATGTGTGGTTGTAGGTTTACATGGCGGTCAAGGGTTACTCCAAGATATCGAACTTCTTCCTTAATTGGGATAATAGCGTCTGCCACAGTTATAGAAGTAGGGAGGATTGACAAGGTATTCCGCGTGATGATTAGTGCCTCAGTCTTTTTCATGTTTATGTTTAGGTTGTTGTTGGATAGCCAGCTGGATACCTTTTGGAGACAATTTGTCATGCAAGAGTAGTCTGGAGAGTCTAGGCTGATCGGAGTGTACGCCATGATGTCGTCAGCATAGACAGCGTATTGTACCTTGTGCTTTTTGAAAATCTTGCAGACTGGCTGTATGTATAAGTTAAAAAGCAGGGCAGACAGGGAAGATCCTTTGGGTACTCCCTGTGATGTGTGAAATGCAGCATAGGAGTGTGATCCTACTTTGACCTTCTGTTGTCTGGCACTGAGGTATGATTGGAACCATTTGTGGGTAGTGTTATATAGGCCAATGTCTGTTAGTCTACTCAAGAGGATGTTATGTGATACAGTGTCAAAAGCAGAGGAAACAAAGAACACTAGCAGGAATCCAGCCTTGATATTGTTGATTCCTCTGAGTAGGGTGTCAAATAAGTAGATGAGTAGAGTCTACATGCTGTGATTAGGCCGAAAGCCATGTTGATGCAGGTCTAGTGGGGCATGAGTGTTCAAGTGATCTTGGAGTTGTCTCTGCACTGTTTTCTCAATGAGTTTGGTCAGAAAAGTGAGGCTGGAGATAGGTCTATATGCAGCAGGATCTGTGGGGTCCGGTGAAATAGCTTTCGGGATTGGTCGGATAGTGGCTTCTTTGAGTGCAGTGGGTATGTAGCCTTGGGCTAGGGAGGCACAAATTAAAGTGTGGATGAACTTGGTCAGCTCTTCTTTTGTTGACTTTATCCATGCCACCAGGCAGGGATCTGATGGGGCTGTGCTAGAATTCAGCTCCGAGATTGTGCGGGTTACTTGCTCAGTTGTTGGGATGTGGAACTCACTCCATTTGTTTGGTACGGTCTGTCTTGTGCTCTGTACAGAATAAGAGGTGTTGGTGGGATCTTGGGTCTCAGGGTGGGGTTGTTCTTTGCGAGGAGGAAATCTGCAAATGCTTGTGGGTGAATCTTGTCATCATCCTTTTGTGGTGGTTCCTTTGTAAGGGACCGGACTATCTCAAAGAGCTCCCTAGGCTTGTTGCTAGCTTTTAAGATGAGGTTGGTATGTTATTGCTCCTTTTGGTTGTTGATAAGGTTGTTGTAGTACTGTTGCATTCTTTGGTATTCTTGTAGTGTGCTATCTGAGCGGTCTCTTCTGTATAGTTGCTCCTTCTTGTATAGATTTCTTTTAGTCGTTCTTACTATCTCGGAGTACCAGGGGGCGGGATTACTTCTGCTGCTCCTTTGATTTGTGCTATTTCGGTCAGGTGCTTCGCTAATGTTGGTATTCCATATGTTAACTGCTTTGTCAAGATCAGTGCAGTCCAGGGGGGGCTTATGTAATATATCGCTGAAGAATCTATTTCTGTCGAAGCTCTTGAATCTTCTTGTCAGGTTGGGTATCTTCTGTGGTTCTTGCGTGGGAGGAAGCTGGATCTTAAGATCTATGGCATGGTGGTCTGACCAGGGTATAGGTGTGACTATAGGAGTGCTTATTCTGTCCTGTTCTATGAGGCTCTTAGCTGAAAATATAAGATCTGGGGTGGATCCCGAGTGGTGTGTAGGTTGCGTTGGTATGTAGTGGAGTTGAAGAGAGTTCATAGCTTGGTAGAAGGCTGTTTCTGCTTTACTGGATGTTGATGTGAGGTTTATATCCTCTAGTAAGATCAATGGCTTCTAAGGAGACTTGGCTAGAGGAAAGGGGATAGAGGAGATATGATAGAGATGTTTAAATACCTCTGTCGCATAAATGCACAGGAGAGCCTCTTTCGATTGAAAGCAAGCTCTGCTATGAGGGGACATAGAATGATGGTGAAAGGGGATAGGAGTAATATATGGAAATATTTCTTTAGGGAAAGAGTGGTAGATGCATGGAATAGTCTCCCAGTGGAGGTGGTAGCGATGAGGAAAGTATCTGAATTCAAAAAAGCATAGGACAAACACAGAGGATCTCTAAAGGAAAAAAGGGAACTATTGTAGTAGTTGATATAGAAGGCCAGACTGGATAAGCCATGTGGTCTTTTTCTGCCGTCATGTTTCTATGTTGATTGGCATATCCCTGTTGCAGTGTCATCTAGAAGTAAGGAGATCCTGGATTCTTTACAGGAGGAACTACCTCAGCTTCCAGTCGTACATAAGGAAAACAACAAAAACAGCATCCTACAAGATGAAACTCATGCAACAACTCAAATCCCTACTCAACCAGAATGACTTCAGGACTGTCTGTCAAGCAACAATCACACCAATCCTAGACTACTGCAACCTAATTTATTGGGGACTATCTAAACACACCTTACACTCCCTCCAGATGGCCCAGAACACAGCTGCCCACATCATAACAGAAACCTCAAGACAAGAACACATTACCCCCATCCTGAAACAACTTCACTGGCTCCCAATACATGCCCATATCAAATACAAGATCATACTCACTACATTCAAAATCACACACCATATATCTGCTGACACACTCCAGTCTCTCATAATAAGAGACCTTAAGTCAGCCCACAGAGAGCCAGAGAGCAAAAACCATCTAATAGTCCCTAAAAGCAAGACAAGAAGTAAACAGACAACCTGCATCAAGACATTCTCTATATCAGCACCAACCATATGGAACTCTGTACCAGAAGATCTCAAGATGACTGCAGACACAAGAGACTTCTGCAAGAAACTAAAAACATATCTATTCTCTGAACATTATGGAAGTATCACTTAACCTAGAATGCATCTCATGGGCCACATACATTGTTTCCCCCAGATATTATTGAACTCATAATTTGACACCCTTGTTAAAAGTCTCCATGTTTGATTCCCTTGTTGTAATGTAACCCATGAATTGAGTTGTAATGTTAACCGCTTTGACTTAATGATAAAGCGGAATAAAATGTGTTAAATAAATAAATACATATTCCGGCAACTGAGGGGATCATACTGGACCTAGTGCTTACCAATGGGGAAAGTGTTTCTGATGTTATAGAGGGTGATCATCTCACATCCAGTGATCACCAGATGCTGTGATTCAGTATTAGTACAAGGGCATAGATGGTTTATTCAAAAGTGAGGATTCTAGACTTTAGCAGAATTAACTTTGTCAAGATGGGACAATATCTCAGGTAACTGTTAGCATGGGATGTAGAAAAGCAGTGGGCAAAACTGAAAGGGGATATTTTAAGATCAACAAACCTTTCTGTTAGAAAAGTAAATGAATGTAAAAGGAAAAGGAGGCCACTATGGTTCTCATCTAGAAGGGTGTCCCCAACACGCTTATCTCTTGCACCAGATCCTGTGTTCCACTAAGGACTAGGTCCAAAAAAGCTTCCTCTCTTGTCAGTTCATGGACCAGCTGCTCCAAGAAGCAGTCATTTATTTCATCTAGAAACTTTATCTCCCTAGCATGTCCTGTGGTGGCACTGACCCAGTTGATACCGGGGTAATTGAAATCACTCATTATTACTGTGTTGTAACTTTTGTTAGCTTCCCTGATTTCTTTTAGCATTTCATCATCCATCTGTTCATTCTGGCCAGGCGGACAGTTGTACACCCCCACTGTCATTGCCTTCTACCTTTTACATGGAATTTCTACCCATAGAGGATTCTGCAGTATATTTTGTTTCCTGCAAAACTTTATCCTGTGTGACTCAATGCCCTCTTTAACAAAGAGCGCAACCCCTCCACCAATTTGATTTATCCTGTCATTGCAATATAGTTTGACGTCTAGCATTTCCATACAGGCATTTTAGAGGTTGTATTTTATTCATATTAACAATCTGGTTATCAATTGACCAGGGTAATTTGGAATCTTTCAGCTCTGTCTGCTCTGTATTTAAGGACATCTGGGCTACTTTTATCTTTATTGGAATCTCTCTATCAGGGTGCCCTAACGTCTCTCTTTTGCTAGTATCCTTCAAGGATACATCCTTCTGAATCATGCACTCTTAGGTGACTGTTGGCTTTCCACTATTATCTAATTTAAAAGCTGCTCTATCTCCTTTTCAAGGGTTAATGCCAGTAGCCTGGTTCCACCTCGGTTAAGGTGGACCCATTCTTTCGGAATAGCCACTTTTGGATCCTGATCCGTTTACTCTCCTGCTCTCCAACTATGTGTTTCATTACCATTCCCTTAGACATATCCTTTTTCAGCTGTTGTGTTATCTGTCTTGACTAGATTGTAAGCTCTGATGAGCAGGGACTGTCTCTTACATATATATGTACAGTGCTGCGTAAGCCTTGTAGCGCTACACAAATCATTAGTAGTAGTAGTAGTAGTAGTATCAATACAATTATACCTAATACATTTAGGGAACTTTGTTCACCTGAAGATTAATTAATTTCAGGACCTTACTTAATTAATTTCAGGGGTTTAATTAATCTATTCCTGAAGAGGATAACCGGCTGAACCCGAAAGTGAATTTGACCACCTCTTTCCCTTTAATAGGTTTAAGAGCCTATAAATCTAAGATTATGCTTGGGATGGGTGGGAGGGAAAGAAACATAGTAAAAGCTGGCTTGCTACACAGTGCCCTGACCTGTGCTTCTAAGGTAATCTCTTAACAATTTCCTGGGTGATTCACACAGTCCTTGGTTTGATAGAGGGAGCCTTTCAAATTTCCCCTTTGATCTGTCACTGCGCTTTAATACCTATTTAAAATAATTTCATAGGTCTCTTGCCTCCTAACTGGAAAGTGTCTTTGTAAAGGTCTCTGGAAACAATTTATTTCTTTTTACTCAAAGAATATTTACCCTATTTTACCTTCTATGCTAAACTACACTCTGATTTGATTTAAATAAAAAGTTCTCTGGTGGTACTAAGCCCTGACTGACTTTAAATTTAAATGAAAGCCCTGACTGATTTCACAAAAATGCTGAATTCTAAATTACACAGATTTGTCAGCTTCAACCAAAGAATTGCCTTTTCCCCAAGATTTAGAGAATTTCCCATCAGGTAAATACTTATGTGTAGATTTCTTTCCAGCAGTAGCAGTCCCTTTTGGTAGTTCTTCAAGACTATCCAGTAAGCAAATCAAGAAAATTAACTTATGGACCTTAGTCATGTGAGTGCGAGAAGTTTTCATATTTCATTCTGTTTTCTGAAGGTGAGAAGCTAGAGATCTAAAAGCAGATCATGTTGCAGGAAACACATGCATGTCATAGCTCGAGAGTTCTAGGAAAACTGTCTGGGTCAACAGGTGTCACTCTAAGCACATTCTGAGACATGGAAAGAATGAACTGGAGAAGGGAGAAGAGAAGTAAAGCTGGGAAATAATAATGTCAAACTGTCTCTGCACATCACGATAATTTGAAAGCGCTTTAATTTTTTAAGATAAAAAAAGGTTTCTTTGCTAGATTAAAGTAGCGATTGTCATTCATATCTTGTTTATAAGGCACTCATCTCCCTTTCCGGTAGAGGTTTGGCTTTCATTATATAGACTTGTTAGTCCCGAGGAGTTGTCTGTGCGAATGGGGAGGTAATAAAGAGAAGAATGTCCTTAACTGTCACTTTTAATAAGTAGAGTCAACGTGCCTCTATTCAGGTTAAATATTGCCCTGTCACATTTCAATACACTCAACAGATTTCTTAAAGAAAAGTCAAAAGCAGTGCGCCTGCAGAAAAGAAAAGAGGGGCGATGAAGCCCTGTCATAAAGTGTCACAGCTTGCTTTATCTGAGGGGCGGGGAGCTAGGACAGAAAGTTCTTTTGTAAAATGAGAAAAATTACCACTCAGAATTGGCGCTGACACAAAAAGGATTTTTTTTTGTTAAAAAGAAAAAAACAAAGGAATCTCTAATTTAATAATCAGTTGCAAATTGTTATTATGACTTGAAGAAAAAATACACACATTCAGAGGCACCCTTTCAAAGAAACTAAGAGCTCTTTCCTTCAGTTCATCGCACAGACTGACAAGGTCTAAAAAGAATCTCCAAAGTTCAGAAGTAAAGTTTGACGAGAATGAGCAGCAGGCAGTATATGGGGGCTCAGATAGCTTTCCATGTAAACAGTTTTACATCTCCTACCTTCTAAACATGAATTACTGAAGTTCCACGGGTTAATAGCCCTTCCTGCAATAAATTATTCCTGATCAGAACATGAAGAGAAGTTAGCAGCTTTCTGGGGCTATGTATCTTCCATGAGCAGGACTTTAATGGAAAAGCACAGGCCAAATTGGACAAACTTGAATTTTGGATTGATCCATTCGAGCCCTTCCATAGGCAAAAGACATCAGCCCGCGATGCTGAAATGAACTCCTCAGTGCTTCCATCTATCTAAGAGCAGCACGCACTTATAAACAGAGGTTTGTTCTTGTCTCCTATTTCTGTACCAGCTTTCAGATGATGGAAGCTCTAATATGTTTTATTGCATCAGTAGAAAAGATGAGTGCACTTCTGACCTTCACAACACCTGCCTGACTTTCATCAGGACCAAAGGTAGCAACCTCAGCTCTGCCTCTGCCGTTCTGTCACATTTAAATTATTCTTTTGCCACTTATTTTTGTCTTTTTCCCAGCTTTTCTTTCTGTCCCAGGATGATTACCTGATGATTGAAGGTTAAGAACATAAGAATTGCCATACGGGAACAGACTACAAAAGTTCATCCAGCCCAGTGTCCTATTTACAACAGCAGCCAATCTAGGACACAAGTAGCAGGCAGAATCCTAAAGAGTAGATCCAGTCCAGGGATAAGCAACGGCTTTGCCAAGTCTTTCTGGCTAATATTGGGTGGTTGACCTTTCCTCAAGGAATGTTTAAGCTTATTTATTTATTTATTTAACATTTTTTCTTAACTGCTTTTCATGGTATCAAAGCAGTTTACATTGAACTAACTATAAAATACATGGAATGAGTTTGTTTATTAGGTTCTTGCTATACCGCAATTTGTAGTAACATCAATGCGGTCTACATCTAAAATTAATGAAAGATCCCTGCATATGTGTACCAGCACTTTTTTGCACCGAAAAATACAAAGCAGAAGAATAAAAAATATTAATACACTACCTAATAAAAATAAAGAAAATCCTTTTTTAACTGAGCTATGGCAACTGTTTTCACCACATCTTCCAGTAACAAATTCCACTGTAATTGTGTTGAATGAAAAAATTCTTTCTGCAATATGTTAGGTTAACTTCATGGAATATCCCGTAGTCCTTGTACTTTTTGAAAGAGTGGACAATGAATTCATGTTTACACAATCCATTCCACTCATTATTTTATAGACTTCTATCATATCTCCTCTCAGCCATCTCTTCTCCGAGCTGAAGAGTCCTAACCTTTGATGCCTTTCCTCATAGAGGTATTCTTTCATTTATAGATACTATAAGAACAGACATTCACTGCACAACCACTTCACCCTGAAGAGAGCCACAGAATAATGGCTGAAACGTTGGTTCCACTTACCAAGATGCAGCATGACCCAGAAACCTGCTAAACTCATCCTTCTATCTCCTTCATCACTTTGGTTGCCCTTCTCTGTACCTTTTCTAATTCCGCTATACTTGTTGCGAATAGTTGAGCTTTCCACAGCACTTGACTTGGTAAACCACCAAATCCTAGAACATCTTGCTGAGCCAGGTGTAAGCAGCACAGTGTTATACTGATTTAGATCATTTCTTACTGATCATTCCTTTCAAATTTTAGACATGTCTCTGCTTTCTATTTCTTTACCACTTCAGCAGGGAGGATCTACGGACTGTACCCTTATCCCAGTCCTTTTTAATATTTTTATTACTCCACTGGCTACACTCACTCAGTTGCTTTTCACAGATAGCATACAGCGCCACCTGTAGATTCAGGTTCATCTAGTTTGGAGTTATTGAATTATTGCTTGACTAAAGTCATAGCCTGGCTAGATGCTAACCGTCTTAAAATGGACCTACAGAAATGTCGTGCATCACAGACTGAGAATTCACTCTAGCTCCTGCTCCTCTTTTGGATTCTCAACTGATCAAACGGACTTCTCTTAAACTCCTAGGGGTTATTGTTGATTCCAAACTCCCCTTGGAAGGTCATATCTCTGCTGCGGTCGGTTCCCGCTTTTACTGTCTTTGTCAGATTAGACTTCTTGTCATCTCTTGTTTGGATTACCGCAGTTCCCTTCATAATAGAATCAGGCTGGTGGCATTTAGGATACTTCAAATATTTAAAATGATACATTTAAATTAATACATTATGCAAATGGTCTTATCATGTTACTGCTCTGTTCTTCATTGACCACCTCTGCTTATCAGCCTCCTCTAGAATCAAGTACAAGATTTTACTTCCACCCTTAAGGTTCTTCAGACAGATAGGGCCCAATATTGCTGCTTAGAGGGATATTCAGCGGTGCTAACCGTGTAGCATTGGGGCGCACCGTAGGCGTCTGCAGGCAGCACCCATTGCTAACCAGGCAGAGGCAATATTGCACCACTGCTCAGTTAGCAACCTGCAGGTATAAATAGACACAGCAAAAACTGGCCTACCTTTATCCGTGAGAGCTAACCGCGCAGCAGCTCAATATCACCGCAGTCTGGTTAGCTTCTGTGGTGGTGGAGGCTGTGTGGAAAACCTGGATATTCACTGCCAGTGGCCAGAACATCCGGGTTATCTCGTCAGCGCTGGCAGCTAGCCACTGTAATTGCGCTAGCCGCCAGCTCTAAATATCGAGCCCATAGCTTATTTCTTTATCTAATGCTCTCATAACTCATGCATCCGCTCGGGCATTACACTCTCTTAATGATAGCTTCCTAGTAGTCCCTCTTCCAGCCAGGGACATCTTGAATCCATGCCCAACTCAACTTTTAACATCTTAGCCCCATTATTTTGGAATTCTATTCCCAAATATCTGCGTTTGAAGTCATCTTTGGCCAAATTCAAATATGGCCTTAAAGCCCCCTTTTTTTCACAGGCCTTGGGGACTGATGGTCACGGTTGGTGGATAGCAGTACTCCTAGCAACAGGGTTGCAGACTGCTTTCTTTCTCTATTGTTCTTAGTATTTCCAGGCATAAGGAACCAAAGGTGAAAGGAGTGAAGTTTGGAGTTAGCAGTAGAAAAGAAGGGCACAGATAGAAGCGATATGCCAGAAGAGCGGAGTTCCCAAGGAGGGGTGTAGGGAAAGATAAGAGATGAAAGATAGTGAGGAGCTGCAAAGTGAATATATAGCAACATATATAGTAATATAGTAAATGACGGCAGATAAAGACCAGTATGGTCCATCTAGTCTGCTGAGCAAGGCGGCAAGAATAGGTGCACTTGCCGCTCCGTGCAGGTCACCCCTTCCCATGCCTTTGTTTAGGGGTGTGCCCACCACTCTGTGTAGGTCATAAGAGAGGTAGTGGAGTAAAAAGGCAGATGGAGAGGACCTCAAAGGAGGGAAAGGAGTGAAACTGAGGCAGCAGGAGGGATTGAAATTGGCAGGAAAGAGAGAATAGAAGCCCAAAACCACCACCATGGCCAGTGGGACAATGCATGTGGGAGAACTGATAGCCGCCATGACAGAGAGCAGTGACTGATGCTGAGTCTTCTGGGAGGAGCCAGGTTTCAGTTAGAGCAAGAAGATGGGGCGCACTAGAGGTAAAGAGATCATAAGTAAAAACAAGTTTATTTGAGATGGAGTGTGCACATGAGAAAGGGAGAGAGGAAGGGGAAGGGAGAGGGATATGAATAAGATTTGAGGTGTTGCATGAAGATCTGTTCTGGGAGTGTAACAAAAGTCTAACCACAGAGGCCGCCATAGCCCCAACATTATGGGCCATCACAGAGAAAGACCAGCCTGTCCATAGGCAAAGGAAATGCAGTCAACCACCCAGGTAGAAAGGGAGCGGAAAGAAGGTGGGAAGAACCACCTCCTGGATGAGATGGAAGGTTGAAACCATCTCAGGAAGAAAGTTATGGTGCGTGCAAACGACCACCCTATCTCTATGAAATCTGGTGTAAAGAGCACGAGCCACCAGCGCCTGCAGCTCGTTAACCCTGCACACTGAAGTGAGAGTCACTAGGAAGGCGACCTTCCAGGAAAGGTACTTGAAATGGCAGTAGGCCAGCGGTTCGAAAGAAGGGTCAATGAGTTTACCCAGAACCATGTTCAGGTCCCACACTGCCACTGGCAAGCAAATAGGAGGCCACGAGAACAAGAGGCCCCGCATGAAGTGGCCAATGAGAGGATAAACTGACAGGGAACGCCTGTCAATCACATGATGGTACGCCGCTATGGCACTCAGATGTACCCTGATGGAAATGGACTTTAACCCAGCCCGGGAGAGGTGCAGAAGGTACTGCAGGATCACTTGCACTGGACAGGAGAATGGATTGGAACCTCTATCTGCACACCACACCAAGAACCTGCACCATTTGAAGGCATACGCTTGCTTAGTGGAATCCTTAAGGGACACAAGGAGGACATCCTCAATGACCCTAGCCAAGTGATGTTAAGCCAGGGCCATCCTCTCAGCATCCACACCATCAGAGTTAATGACTTGAGATTGGGATCCAGGAAGGACCCATCATTCTGAGAGATCATATCCCGGGGCAAAATCCAGGGGATGAGTACCACCTGAGATAGTCTAAGCAGCAGAGAGTACTACAGATGCCGAGACCAGCGCAGGGTGATAAGGAAAGAAACATAGAAATATGACGACAGAAAAAGACCACAAGTGAGACCGCGCTCCTCCCGCCGACCACAAAGCTCCCCCGATCTGGGGTAGAGCGCCTGAGCGGGAAGCCATCCTGCTCAGAGGCTCCTGTCCAATCGGGGCAGTGGGAGGCAGATAAAGCAGCATCCCAGCCAGGGACGCCAGCAGCAAGACCGTGCTCCTCCCGCCGACTAGAAAGCTCCCCCGATCTGGGGTAGAGCATCTGAGCGGGAAGCCGTCCCGCTCAGAGACTCCTGCCCAATCGGGGCAGTGGGAGGCAGATAAAGCAGCATCCCGGCTGGGCGCGCCCACGCCTGGCAGGCCCGCACCTGAGGACCTCGCCAGAGGGCCCTTTGGCATGGTCCTTAGGCGGGGCACTACAAAGAAACAGCCACACACAGCAAGCAGCCCACAGATTCAAGCAATAGCAGCCATCATCCACCAGCTCACACAACCAGGATCAAGCACCTATACAAGAGAAACCAACACAGAAACTTCAGCCCACCCGAGACAGCAAGAAAAAAGAAAAAGAGCACCCAGCACCGTAAGGAAACCAACGCAGCAGCCCAACCTAGCCCCAGGACTCATAGATACACCTATAAACCATGCCACCCTTCCTAGCCCCAGTTTACCTCTTAGCACCATTCCTAACCCTTTACCCCTCCACTACCGACACGCTCCCCAACCACCCCACACCAGGCACCACAACCATCCAAACTACAAACACCCCCTACATGGGGCAGCTCCCACACACCACCAACACCAATCCACACCCCCAATCCCCCAAACAACAACTTTCTCTCCATCACACTAATAAATGCTCGTTCAGTCAGAAAAAAACACCACATGCTCCAAGACCTGATCACAACACAAAAGATTGACATTCTATGCATAATCGAAACATGGCTAACAGACACTGACACTGTGCTCATGAACCAACTAACACCAAATGGATACAGTCTTCATCACTGCTCTCGAACCCACACCAGAGGAGGAGGAGTAGCTATCATTGGGAAAGCCAAACTCCACCTCAGAAACCATGCCTCAGAAACAACCAATGAAGCAGACATACTCACCCTCACAAACAAGCACCTCTCCATATGCCTAATCTACCGAACACCCACCCCAAGCACTGACCTATCAGGCATATTACAACACATATCAGAGAGCGCCATCTCCACAAAAGAACAACTAATCCTCAGAGACTTCAACCTCCCATCACTCCAAGACAAATATGCCGAAGCCTTCATCAATGCTATGGAAGCAATGAACTTGACCCAGATCATACACAAACCAACACACGAAAAAGGGAACACACTTGACCTCATATTCCTGAACTCCCAAAACGCCACCTCATACAAAAACCCAGAGATCACATGTATACCATGGTCAGACCACTATCTCATCAACATCTCCCACATCTACCAGCACACCAGCGTCAAAGAAAACAAACATACAAGAAGATTTAAACCATTCATCAAAGAGGATTTCCTGGCGCAAATACTACCTAAACTCCAAACAAGCTCCACCAATATCGATGACCTAATCTACAACTGGAATACTACGATCTTCTCTGCATCTTGTGCAACGGCAAACAGCACCAAAACCAGACCAGCCTCAACAAGAGCCCGATGGTTCACCCCAACCTATGGAGACTAAAGACCCAACTCAGAAGAGCGGAGAGAAAATGGAAAAAAACCAAAAAAGAGGATGATAAAGCAAAATACATGAGTGAACTAGATGCTTACCACACAGAAACCGATAAAGCAAAAAGGACCTACCACTCGAAGATCATAAACACCTCAATAAACAAACCACGTGAGCTCTTCGAGATTGTCAAGAAGCTAACAAAAGCACCCAACCACTCCAACCAACTACCGAACATCCCATCAGAACTACTAGCATGCCAATACAAACAGCTTCAACAACCACACAACCCACAACTAAATGCAGAGACAACAACCCACCCTACTATCATAGACACAGACTGGAGCACATTTGAAACAGTCACCAAAGAAAAAATAGAATCCACCATCTCCTGCCTAAACACTACCACCTCTCCACTAGATCCGTGCCCTGCAGAATGGATAAAGAAATCCAAAGAGGACATAAGCACATCTCTAACCCACATTGTTAATGAATCCCTCAGGCAAGGACACATGCCAGACATCCTCAAAACCTCCATCATCCGCCCAACTCTAAAAAAACACAACTTGGACCCCCTTGACCCTGCCTCCTTCAGGCCCATAGCAAGTCTTCCATTCACCGCCAAAATCATTGAGAAGATAGTTCAACAACAACTTCAAGACCACCTAGATACCAACAACATACTGGACCCGCAACAACATGGTTTCCGTCCATTCCACGGAGTCGCGACCCTCATGACATCACTAATGAACACCCTCATCAAGGGCACACAGACTAAGCACTCAGGATATGCTATGCTCTTCCTGGACATATCCGCAGCCTTCGACACCATCTCCCACAACATCCTCCTACACAGACTCCAAGAAATTGGCATCAAAAATGTCGTACTTCAATGGTTCCACTCCTACCTGACCAATAGACAACAACTGATCCGCACAAGCATAGCAACCTCCTCCCCCTTTTAACAACACCAAGGAGTACCCCAAGGATCCACACTATCCACCATTCTCTTCAACATCTACCTGCAACCACTCTGCTCAATCATACGTGCTCATAACATCAACTACCACATCTACGCAGACGACATAATGCTCTATGGACCAATCACAACCACCAACCCAACAAACAATCACCTATCAGACTGCTTCATAGAAGTCTCCAGCTGGTTACAAAAGAAAAACCTATCCATCAACATAAAAAAACAGAAGCCCTCATAGTAACCAAGGACCCAAACTTCACACCACCACCACACCTCAACTTAGAAACCACACAAATACAAATTCAACCACACATAAAATACTTGGGAATTATCATAGACCAAGCGCTCACACTCAAGCAACAAATCAAAAAGACTACCGGAATAATATTCCACAAGGCAAAAACAGTACAACACCTCAGACCTCTCATCAATCCACAGGAGTTCAGGACAGTCATGCAAGCTATGACACTCCCTCACCTGGACTACTGCAACATAATCTATCACGGACTACCCACCACCCACACCAACCCACTACGAACTGCCTTAAATACCACAGCAAGAATTATCCAGAAAGCAAAAAAACAAGATCACATCACCCTATTCCTGAGAGAACTGCACATACTCCCTTTCAAAGCAATAATCAAATACAAATCTGCCCTACTTATCCACAAAGCCCTCTATCAAACGCAGACTTCCCAGCTCCGCACTCTACTGCCCCAACCCATCCACAACAGAAAAACCAGACAAACCACCAGCAACACCCTCACCATCCCCCATGAATGAACTAAATACAATCAATGGACCTGCAACAGAGCCTTCAAACTATATGCACCATCCCTCTGCAACTCCCTACCAAGTCAAATCAGAAACAACGGAGATCCTTCATCATTCAGGAAACAACTAAAAACCATCCTGTTCCAGGAATATCTCGGACCAGAAGAAAACATCCATCACTGACTACCCCTCCAGACCTTCTAACATACCCACAGGTCTACCTACTAAGAGACCTTATGTCCATTGTATAAGTCCTTACTGTCTGTTCAGATCATTAATGTTGGCCTCCCCGGTGACAGCCCCTCCACCTTAAAAGAATTGATTATTGTTGCCCCCCCACCCTTTGTTGTTAAACCACTTTGACTCGGTGAAAAGCGGGATATAAATACAGTTAAATAAATACAAATAAATAAATAAATAAACATGGCCTATCTAGTCTGTCCTTCCATATCAACAACTACAACAGTCCCCTTTTTTTCTTTAGAGATCTTCTGTGTTTGTCCCATGCTTTTTTGAATTCAGATACTGTTCTCATCTCTACCACCTCCACTGGGAGACTATTTCACGGATCCACCACTCTTTCCGTAAAGAAATATTTCCGCATATCACTCCTGAATCTATCCCCCTTCAACCTCATCCCATGTCCCCTCATAGCAGAACTTGCTTTCAATTGAAAGAGGCCCTCCGCCTGTACATTTATGCCACGGAGGTATTTAAACATCTCAATCATATCACCTCTATCCCGCCTTTCCTCTAAGGTGTACATATAAAGTCTGTCCTCATATGCTTTATAATAAAGACCACTAACCATTTTAGTAGCCACCCTCTGTACTGACTCCATATCCTTTTGAAGGTGCGGTCTCCAGAATTGCACAGTATACTCCAAATGAGGTCGTACCAAAGACTTATACAGAGGCACTATCACCTCCTTTTTTCTGCTAGCCATTCCTCTCCATATGCACCCAAGCATCCTTCTAGCTTTTGCCGTCACCTTTTCTACCTGTTTAGCTAATTTAAGATCATCAGACACAACCACGCTTAGGTCCCGCTCTTCTTTAGTGGACAAAAGTACTTCACCCCCTATACTATATTGCTCCCTTGGATTGCTGCAACCCAAATGCAATACCTTACATTTTTTAACATTAAATCCCAGCTGCCAAATTCTAGACCATTCTTCAAGCTTAGCTAGATCCCTCCTCATGTTATCTCACACCTTCCTGGGTGTCTACTCTATTGCAGATTTTGGTATCATCCGCAAAGAGGCAAACCTTACCTGGCAGCCCTTCCACTATATCACTAACAAAGATGTTAAAAAGTATCGGACCAAGGACAGATTGCTGGGGCACACCACTGGTAACTTCCTTCTCCTCAGAGTGAGCTCCATTTACCTGTACTCTTTGTCGCCTCCCACCCAACCAATTTTTAACCCAAGCAGTAACTTTAGGGTCCATCCCTACGATGCTCAGTTTGTTTATAAGTCGCCTGTGAGGAACAGTGTCAAAGGCTTTACTGAAATCTAAATACACCACATCTAGGGCTCTCCCTCGGTCCAACTCCCTATTCACCCAGTCAAAGAAATCAATCAGATTTTGCTGACAAGACCTGCCTATGATCCTGTAATCCACTGGACTTCAGAAACCTCACTATTTTCTCTTTCAGCAGTGTTTCCAATAATTTACTCACCACCGAAGTTAAACTAACCGGCCTGTAGTTTTCAACCACATCCTTACTTCCACTTTTGTGTAAAGGCACCACATGAGCCTCTCTCCAGTCCTTTGGCACCACTCCCAACTCCAACGAGGCATTGAAAAAGTCAGTCAGTGGAGCTGCTAGAACATCCCCTAGTTCCCTCAGTATTCTAGGGTGTATCCCATCCGGTCCCATCGCTTTGTCTACTTTAAGTTGAGCTAGTTTCTCACAAACACAGTCTTCTGAAAATTGTTCAATATGTCCCTTGCTTCTGTTCCTGTTTGTGGGTGTTTTCTGAGGCCCTGCTCCTGGTTCTTTATCTGTGAACACAGAACAGAAATATTTGTTAAGCAATTCTGCTTTATCCTCATCAGCTTCTACATATTCCTCCCCTTCACCCTTGAGTCTGACAATACCACTTTTGCCCTTCCTCTTCTCACTAACATATCTGAAAAATGTCTTATCCCCCCATTTTATTACATTGGCTATTTCCTCCTCTTTTTGAATCTTTACTTTCCTGACTACTTTGCTAGCTTCTCTAAGTTTTTCCAAGTATAGATGCCTGTCTTCCTCTCTCTGTGATCTCTTGTATTTCATAAAGGCATCTCTCTTTTTCTTCACCTTTTCAGCTACTTCTTTTGAAAGCCATAGAGGTCTCCTTTTCCTTTTCCTTTTATTTACCATTTTAACAAAAAGGTTGGTTGCCCTTAAAATATCCCTTTTCAGTTTTGCCCACTGTTTTTTTACATCCCCCAGCTGTTCCCATCCCGCTAACGACTCCCTGAGGTATTGGCCCATCTTGGCAAAGTTAGTCTTCCTAAAGTCTAAGACCCTCACTTTTGAATGGATTCTAACAGCTCTAGTCCTAAACTGAACCACACCATCTGGTGATCACTGGATGCAAAATGATCTCCCACTATAACATCATAAACATTTTCACTTTGGCCCTGTACGTCTGGGCCTTGAAGAGGGTCTTGGCCACCAGGGGCATGGGCAGGTAAGCATACAGCAGGCCCCTGCCCCAGTGAAAAAAAAACACATTGGTCGCGAGGCGATTCCAGCAAGATATCTTGGAGAAGAACAGTGGCAGCTGAGCATTGTGAGGGTGGTGAAGAGGTCCACCCCAGCGTGCCCCACTTCTGGAAGATGTTCCGTGCCACTGGCGGGCTGAGGGTCCACTCATGAGGCTGCAGCACTGCTGAGCTAGTCCACCAAGACATTTATTTATTTATTCAGCTGCATTTATATCCCGCTTTTCACCGGGTCAAAGCGGTTGGGGGATACATTTAACACGAGGGGATATGAGACTCATACACTAATACTTACAGGGAACATGGGCAATGGAGACCACAAGGAGCACCTGTGGGACTAGAAACCCCAGTCCTTCCGGCCCAAGATTGCTGTCCTCTAGTGGGATTTGAACCACTGACCATCCTGCCTTTGGTACCTTGCCCCAACCACTAAGCCACTCCTCCCTGGCCCGGAGGAGCATACCCCGTCGGTTTGCAAATTTCCAATGTCTGATTGCTTTCCAACAGAGAAGGTAGGACCCCATGCCTCTCTATTTGTTGATGTAGAACATTCCCACTTGATTGTCCAAACCAGGACAACCTGATTTGCCAGATATTGCTGGAAAACCCATAGGGCATTGACGACTGCTCTGAGCTGGAGGAAATTGATCTGGAGCTGGTTCTCTTCCTGCGACCAGAGACCCTGGGACTGAAGACCATTCCAATGAGCTCCCCAGCCGAGCTTGGAAGCATCTGTGGTGAGGATCTGTTGATGCAGGGGATCCTGAAAGGGTAGCCCCACCAGAAGATTGCTTGACGGTCACCACCAGGAAAGGGAATGGGAGAGGGATGGAGTGACACATACCTTGTCCTACAGGTACCTCGTCGCCTGCTTCCACAGAGTGCAGAGTGTCCACTGGGCCCAACGGGCTGAGGGCATGACATGAACCACCGAGGCCATGTGTCCCAGCAGGCGGAGCATCCAACAAGCCAAGACCATCGGCGTGGTTTGGACCTCTCCCACAAAGACAGAGAGGCGCTGAGCCCTGTTGGGTGGAAGAAACACCCGGGCCTGAGTGGGATCGAGGAGGGCTCCGATGAACTACAGGTGCTGGATGGGCTGTAGGTGGGACTTGGGATAGTTTACTACAAAACCTAAGGTCTCCAGGAGTTGGATAGTGTGGCATAGGGCCTGTCATACCTTGTCCAGGGACCCTCACCTTATCAGCTAATCATCCAGATAAGGAAAGAAGAACACACCCTGCAGTCACAGGAAGGTGATGGCCACCACTAAGCACTTTGTGAATACCCTGGGAACAGAGGCCATTCCGTTGATGACAAAGCGGAGATACTGCCGGTGCAAGGGATGGATCAGGATGTGGATATAGGTATCTTTGAGATCCAAGGAGCATAGCCAGTCTCCCAGTGGAGGTAAGGCAGCAACGTTCTGAGAGATACCATCTTGAACTTCTCCTTCACTAAGATGCGGTTGAAATACCACAGGTCTAGAATGGGGCGCAACCCGCCCGTTTTCTTGGGAACCAGGAAGCAGCAGGGGTACAACCCCATGCCTCTTTGAGGCAATAGGACAAACTCTACCCCTTTGTCGGCAAGAAGATCTGTGAGCTTTCTTTGAAGGAGGTCCTGATGGGAGGGATCCAGAGGAAGTTCCCCTGGAAAGTACGAGGAGGGCATCTGGTGAACGTGAAGGAGGTAACTCTCCTTTACTACCTGAAGGGCTCAGGGGTCGGTAGTAATATTGGTCCACCGGTGGGCAAAGAACATGAGATGTCCCCCTATGTGCTGCGGCTCCTGCCTTCCCAAGGGAAAAGAGGCTATGCCCCGGGAGTCACCCCTCTCCCCCCCACCCCGGCTGCAGCAAAAGCGCTATTTGGAGTTTGGGAGCTTTAGGCCTACGAGGGCCGTGCCCTTGGCTCTTGGCTGGCTGCCATTGCGGGGGAGTTTGATAGAACTTATAGGTCTGATGTTGGGGATATGTTCCGTAGGCCTTCTATTTCTTTGGGTAGAGGGACTTTTTTCATGAAGCTTTCCATCGGGAAGGATCAGCTCCAAGAGAGCCTGGTTCTGGTCATCAGATCGGTCTCCAACTCAGCAGCCTTGTCCGTCATGGGCTTGCCAAAGAGATTCTCCCCCCAGCAGGGGACATTGACCAATTTGTCCTGAACCCATTGCTCCAGGTTTGAGGACTGTAGCCATGCCACGAGGTGGGCACCAATGCCCACTGCAGTCACTCTAGCCACAGACTCGAAGCCGTCATAGGCCACTCAAGTCACATAATTGGAGCACTCCTTAACCATGGTCACCAGGCTCCTGAAGCGCTGCAGGTGGTCATCGGACAGCCCAACTGAAAACCCGGCGAGCTCCTTCGCCAGGTTTCTCAGGTACATGCTCATATATAGATGGTAAGCTTGGATATTAGCCACGAGCATTGAGTCCTGGAAACACCAAACCCATCTATGGTGCGGGCCTCCCAATCCAGGAGCACCAAGGAGTGCATCTTCTGATTTTTGATCTGGCGCAAGGCTGACTCCACCACCATGGAGTTGTGTGGTAGTTGAGTTTTTTCAAAGCCAGGACTTTTGCGGACATGATACATAGAAACGAGCCATTTGCTCACAATGGGAATCATAACCAGGGTTTCTCACATCTTGAAAAGGAGGCACTCCGATGGGAGGCACTGGCACTATTATGGCCTCCTTAAGAGGAGAGTTATACTAGAGTATGTCCAGGTCCTACTCATGAGGCTCCTCCTCTGCCTCAATGGTGAAGGTGAGGGCCTTGCCCATGTCCTGGATGAAGTCCAGGAAGGAGAGGTCCTCTGGCAGGTACCTCTGATGCTCCTGAGGAAGAGAGGGGTCCGACGGAATGTCCTAAAGCTCAGCGGTATTGGGAGACTCATCATCCATCTCCCATTCTGAATCAGAATCGGAAGGGAGCTAGAAGTGCCGGCAGGAATCATGTAGGTGAGCAGTCGGGGCGAGGATGACAGCTAGGACTCCTGGCAGTCTGAGCCCAAAGCACTCGGTGGAGAAACCCGAGGCTCTGACTGAGACCGGGATCGATCATCGGAATTGGCCCACAGGGCTTGCCATTCCAGGACAGGCTGGATCTCTTCCGATGAGGCCCTTTCAGTGAAGGGGCCTGTTGCCGGCCCCAAGGAACTGGAGGTAACCAGAAATGGGGTCTTCTGGCTCACCAGGAAGGCAGCAAGGCTGCACTCCAAGGACACCATCCTGGCCTCGAGGCTGAAGGCTCTGCAGCCACCGGCGTGGACACCAAGGGTATCGGGCCCAATGCTGGTTCCCTCAGTGGGAACTTACCAATGGTAATTGCCTCGACAGCCCGAGGGCGATCCTCCATGGGTGGGAAGCACTTCCCATCAGGGCAACTTCGGGGGCTGGTCCCGGCCCTCACCCTCGGAATCCTGTTGAGGGCTGCTGTGCCGGTGCCTGCGAGCCTTACCCACAGTACCGGCATTGCCCCCAATGAGGACTGGTCTAAGTCCAATCCTTCTAGTGAAGGTCCTCCACAGATGGTTGCTGGTCTGACACTCCACGACCTCGAAGCTCCGAATGGGCTCAGCGGCCGCCCGGTTCTGATTCCTCTATGGCTGCCACTGAGGATGTCAATTCCGAAGCCGACGATGGAGCTAAGGCTGAGGACTTGGGGCCAAACAGCGTCTCCTTCTGTCTTTCATGATTCTTATGCCCCTTGCTCGTCATCTGAAGACAAAGTGGGCAAGAGGAGGCATCATGATTGGCCCAAAGGCATTGAAGGCAGCAATTTAGCAGTCCGTGATGGACATGGTCTTGCTACAATTGATGCGCTTCTTAAAACCACTAATCGAGGAAATAGAGGGAAAGACAGTTCCTGCGAGATCAAACTCTAATGTCCTGATTAGTAGGGCGCAAGAGAAAAATCCGGAGCATTTAGAGAGAAAAAGATAAGCACCCGAACAAAAACGCGACTCCGAGGTAGTTACAGTTCCAGTACTGCGAGAAGGTGATGGTACATGACCGAGAAAAAAGAGAGAGAAAACAAGAAAGAATTCACTGCAATAATGCCAACTTTTTCTGGGATGCAGACTGAGGGAAAATGGCTCCCTTAGGCAGGAAGGTGACCACACATGCATGGTTGATCTCCCAAAGTCTTTCTTTGAAAGCTGGGGAGAGATTATTGCACAGGCTCTGTCGGTGCTGACGTCACTCATATATGAGGGCTGACTTCCTGCTTGTTCCTGGAGAATGGTACAATTATTAAGATTTTTCTGGCTGACTCCTTATAAGAGGGAAAACCAGGAAAACTGTGATGTCACAGAAGTTACAAGAAGTGTTTTGGAAGGAAACACTTTTCACTTGCCTTTTTTTCTGCTAAGCTGACCTGAGGATGTGGAGCCTTCCCTTGTCAGTGAGGTTCAAGGTACTGGTTTAGACCCAGGACAAGAGAGGTTGAACCAAGCTTCTTTTTCCAACTTTACAACATCCAGGCTGGAATTTAAGGAGAAGAAGTCTTGGATTCTATTGAGGACTGACCCTCACAAAGCCAACCCAGCTGAGTGGCAAACAAAAGGAAGAAATACTGGGATACTAGAGGTATGCTTTGTCAAGCGAACATGATCAAGTTCTTTGACTGGGTGACCAAAGAGTTGGATTGAGGTAGAGCACTAGATATGATGTAATTAGATTTCAGCAAATCAGATAGACCCTAATGTGACTGACTGTGTCACAAACTTGTTGAATGGGATGTGACAAAAGGTACTGATAAATGGAATCCATTCTGAGGATAAGGACATCATCAGTTGTGATATTCTGGAAGGTCTGTCAGGAAAGGTTTGCCTCTTTCCAGTTGATACCACAACCTGCAACAGGGTAGAGACCCTAGAAGGTATGGAAAACACAAGGAAGGATCTAGTGAAGTTTGAGGAATGGTCTAGATAGAATATGTCAGCTAAGCTTTAATGTTAAAAAATGCAGGGTTATGAATTTTGGGCTGCAAAACCTCAAGGGAGTAGTGTAATATAGAGGGTGAAGTAGTTCAATGCACAAAAGAAGAGCTGTACCTGGGGCTGATCTTATCAGATGATCCTAAAGGGACCAACCAGGTAGAAAAGGTGACAGCAAGAGCCAGAAGGAAGCTTGGGGGCATAGGGAGAGGAATGGCCAGCAGGAAAAAGGAGATGATAGTACTCCAACTGAGGTGTCACTAGAGACTTATGCAAAGGCACTGGAGACCACACCTTTAAAAGGATATAAACAGGATGAATTCAGTCCAGGGGACAGCTACTAAAATGGTTAGTGGTCTTCATCATAAAGCATATGGGGACAGACTTAAAGATCTAAATATGCATACTTTGCAAGAAAGATGAGAAAGGCAAGATCAGGGGGAGCCCAAAGGTGATGCAGGGCCACGTGCAAAAACACTGCAGGGCTTCATTTGCATAAATATTTGTTTATCCACTGAGCCTCATTTGCATACACTTAATTGATTTTATGTTAAAATTTATATGCTGCCCATTTAAAATTGTAGGCCATTTACAAAAAAACCCTTCACCAGCCTCTTTTTTATCCCAGCAATGACCTAGGGGCATGCTTACTAAACATTAATGCGCATTAAGTGCCACTGCACCCATAGAAATGAATGGGGGCTGCTTCATTTAGTATGCATGCCTGTAAATATCGTTTGAATGTACAATGAGGATAAAGAAAGGCTACCATATTTTTACATTAGTGCCAACTGCCAGGTACATTAGAAAGTACTACAAAACCCTGCTCATTTAGAACTCATAGCAAACCTGCGATATCATAACAGCACTACCAGGACTCGCATGCACCAAACCCTACTTATCAAAAGGTAGCACTACAAATATTAAACCAATGTATCTCCTACTAGGAAAAGAGAACAAGTGGGACTGCTACATAGAAAGTACACAGAATACTGCAGCTCGGTCACACATGCAAAACATAAGCAGACCATCACCAAATACAGAACAAGGGAACACAATTTAGAAATCCGAAGACAATAGCTGAACTGGGAATCTCAAAAGCCAAACTTGGAATGTACAATAACACTGGAGAAATAATACTATAAATTCATTTCCTCTTGTACTGAACATAACACAAAGACATCAGTGATGCACATTTTCCAGAGCTGACATATTCCAGTTAATAAATTCAAAATAAAATTGTTTATTTTCTACCTTTTATTTTTATCTTTATCTTTATTCAAACATTTGCTATACCGCTTAAATCATACAGCGGTGTACAATACAAAAATCAAATGACTGCTGGGGTAAAGGCAGAAAGGAACACCGATGGAAAGGACAGAAAAGTAGCAGAGGGAGAAGAGAAAGACGAGGGGGGAAGGAAAGGTATAAAGTTATGGAGGAGGGTGAGGGAGGCTGAAGGCGCATTGGAGCAGATGGTTCTTTAGGGCAGATTTGACGTGAGTGAAGGAGGACTCAGAGCAAAGTTCTAAGGGAAGGGAATTCCAGAGGGAAGGGGCCAGAAAGAAAAAGGCATTGTTTGTGCATTGTACTTTTCAGTTGCAATTGCTCCAGTCACTTTCTTCTGCTGTCTTTGTGTCTTCTGCTTCTGTTGTCCATTTGTCCTTTCTAAATCTGCCTCTAACATATTGATCTTTCCCCTTCTGCTCTTTCCTCCTTGTCTTTCTTTACTCCTTTTTCATCCACTCAAATTTCACTCCTCCACCATCAATCCCCTTTTGACTTTTGACTTATCAACTTTCCATCTACTCTTCTAACCTCCAGCCCAGCCCATCTCTCTAGTTCTCTGACTTCCCCTTCGCTAGCCTCTTATTCCCTTCTGTCTTTCACTCACTCACCATTACCACATATCCATGCTCGGTAATCATCCTCCTCTTACTCATCTCCTTGCCAACTTCCCACGGCCTCTTTCACATAGTTACACCGTGCCCACCAACTCCCCTCTCTCACTACCCCAATTCAGTAGCCCCCAAATCTCCTCACCCTTCCTCTTTACCCCCAAAGTCCAACATCTCCCTCTTTATCTCTCCAGACCTTTTTCCCTTCCCCCAACGCATAGACCAACAGCTTTCTATCCCCTTCCCCCTTTCCATCGTCTCCCCCTCCAGTAGTTCTGGCATCTCTTCTGTCTCCTCTTCCAGTCCAGCATCTTCTCTCTCTCTCCCTGTCTCCCCCATCCACAGTCCAATATATCCCTCTTCTCTCATAACCTCCAATCTCCCTTTCTGGCTCCCTATACCCCCCCCCCCAATCCAGCATATCCCTTCTCTCTGTTGCTCTGTCCCTCCTCCCCCCCCCCCCCCCCCATGGCAAAAATACTGTGCAGCACAATCTCTGGCATCTTCTTTTTTCCTCCAGATCAGCAACAGAAAGATTGCATGGCACTATCCCTATCTTCATCTTTCTTTCTCTGAGTCAGCAACCGCAGCTAGTACTGCCTGTCGCATCACTTCCGGTTCATAGTTCAATGCCTCCGCATACTAGAAGTGAATGCGACAGGCAGTACTAGCTGCGGTTGCTGACTCAGAGAAAGAAAGATGAACCTGGGGGTGGTGCTGCACGATGCCACGATCTTTCTGTTGCTGGAGCTGCATGCACAGTGCATTGACCGACCCTGCACCTGCCGCCTCAGTCACAACTTATTTTCCCAGTACCCAGTGAATCTTAAGAGTTTGAGTTCTTTTCTCCCACCAAATTTTAAAGTCTCCACCTGTCCCAGTCCCTGCTCTCCCCCATCTCCATATCCCCAATACCTATTTTCCTGCCTCCTACATCCTTCCCTATACTCACCCAGGCACTTCCTTCTCTGATTCTCATTGACCCTGCTATTCATCCTTCCCTATACTCACCCAGGCACTTCCTTCTCTGATTTTCATTGACCCTGCCATTCATCCTTTCCCTATACTCACCCAGGTACTTCCTTCTCTGATTTTCATTGACCCTGCCATTCATCCTTTCCCTATACTCACCCAGGTACTTCCTTCTCTGGTTTTCATTGACCCTGCCATTCATCCTTTCCCTATACTCACCCAGGTACTTCCTTCTCTGATTTTCATTGACCCTGCCATTCATCCTTTCCCTATACTCACCCAGGTACTTCCTTCTCTGATTTTCATTGACCCTGCCATTCATCCTTTCCCTATACTCACCCAGGTACTTCCTTCTCTGATTTTCATTGACCCTGCCATTCATCCTTTCCCTATACTCACCCAGGTACTTCCTTCTCTGATTTTCATTGACCCTGCCATTCATCCTTTCCCTATACTCACCCAGGTACTTCCTTCTCTGATTTTCATTGACCCTGCCATTCATCCTTTCCCCCCACCCCCCACATCTATTCTTAAGCTCCTCCCTCTTACCTTTCCTCTGTATGACCTTGTTTCTTCCCTCTCACACAAAATATCTATCCCTCTCTGCATCCTCACTTCCCCAGATTCTGCTTCTTTTTCTTCACCCTGTCCCTAGCATCTACCCTTCAGCCCCCCCCCCCCCCAGCCCCAGCATTACCCCTTTCTATCCTCCCCAGCATCAGCTCCCTTCCAGTCCCAGTTCTTCCCAGTATCAGCTCCCTTCCAGATCCTCCCAGCTTTGTCTCCCTTCTAGCCTCAGCCCCTGCCAGCATCAGCTCCTTTCCAATCCCAGACCCTCCCAGTATCATCTCCCTTCAGTCCGTCTCACCATCCCCCATCAGCCCTAGTTCTCCATCTTCTTCTTGTGCCAGCTGCCCCCCCCCCCCATCATGTAACCCACCCAGTCACCTTCTCCCCCCCCCTCCTCCTGGACTCATTGCACAGCCGCGGTAGCGATTTCCCTCATTCCCACGGTTGTGCTAAGTTGCAGCCGCTGGGACCGCAGAGTCTCTAAAAGTGAAACAGGGCACTCCTTGTCTTTTGCACAAGACAGGAAGTGCCCCAGTTTCACTTTTAGAAGCTCTGCAGTCCCGGTGGCTGCAACTTAGCACAACCGTGGGAACGAGGGAAATCGCTACCGCGGCTGTGAAGAAGTGAGTCAGTGAGACAGGCTTCGGGTCTCACTGGCAGCAAGGCCGCGGGGCCCTTGGAGAGTGAGGCCATGTGTGGGCCAGCCCTGGGTGAGATATGATGCAGAGGCTCTCAACTCAGTCCTCACGACACACCTAGCCAGTCAGGTTTCCAGGATAACCTCAGGGAATATGCATGACATAGATCTGTGTGCACTGCTTCTATTGTATGAAAAGCTCTCTCATGGATATTCATTGTGGTCATCCCAAAAACCTGACTGGCTAGATGTGTCCTCAGGACTGGGTTGAGAACCCTTATGATAGAAAATGAGAAACAGAAACCCTCCAATTAAATACAAATATTTTTTGTCAGGCCTTGCTTGCAACACCTGCTATCCAAGATCGTGGTTTACTTAAACTCCTAAGCCCATTTTAATGTTTTAAAATTTTTCATTAGCACTCCTATTGTTTATATCCAAATTGTCCATCATTTCAAAGTTCCAAAAATTCAAAGAATCAAAGTTCCAAATTCCATTAAAAGGATCAAAATTTCAAGTTCCAAATTTGAAACTTTGATTCGGAACATGACATTTTGATCCTTTGAATGGAATTTGGAAGTTTGATTCTTTGAATTTTTGGAACTTTGAAATGATGCAGGGAGGACAAGGCCACACCTCTTAAAAACAAAGAAACCTTTTATTTCATAAAACCTTCGAAGGTACAGGCCCCACGACCAAGTTTTGGCTATCAGCAAACCAATTAAGATTCAAGGCATACCCGAGAAGCACTTATTGAGCTTTCAGCTACTGGTTTTTATTTGTTACAATGTCCTGACTGCCATTGGAGTATATATGCAATTGAATCTTAATTGGTATTGCTGACAGCCAAAACGTTGCCAAGTCAGGTCTGTAATTTCCCTGGGCTGTTCTGGTGACTCCTGTGATTTCTGCGGAGGGTTGCTATTGTTCTTCCTCCCCTGGTGTACTTAAGAACATAAGAACATAAGACATGCCATACTGGGTCAGACCGAGGTCCATCAAGCCCAGTATCCTGTTTCCAACAGTGGCCAATCTAGGTCATACGTACCTAGCAATATCCCCAAAAGACACAGGTTCCACAATGCTTGTACTGGGTCAAGCATTGATATCCTGGGTCCCTTTTTAATAGTGGTTTATGGACCTTTCCTCCAGGAACTTGTCCAAACCTTTTTTAAACCCAGCTATACTAACAGCCCTTACTACATCCTCTGGTAACAGATTTGAAATGATGGACTATTTGGACATAAACAATAGGAGTGCTAATGAAAAAATTAAACAAATTAAAATGGGCTTAGGAGTTTAAATAAACTACGATCTTGGATATCGTGTGTTGCAAGCAAAGCCCAACAAAAAATATTTTTATTTAATTGGAGGGTTTTTGTTTCTCTTTGATTATACATCCTAACCCATGTTCTTGAGCCATTTGGACTTTTACCAGCCCTATAATTGAGACATTTAAAATGCACAAGAGTGAGCCATTTTCAACTGAAAGTAAGCTCTGGAATAGGGAACATAGGATGAGGGTGATAGACAGTCAAAACACACCTAATTTAAGCCTATTTTATCAAGATGAGTAGGCATCTACTTATCTTTATACGTAGTAGAGATCAAACCTTCTATCAGGAGCAGACATTTACACCTGCTGCTTAGCAATGAATGGGCATAAAGTTCGCAAGTCCATGCCTAGAGTAAGTTTTTTTTTAAGTCAACATGTGTACTTGCAAACTCTTCCTGTCCTATGTCCAGACCACGCCAACTACCCCTACCGGCAAACTACTTTTAGACTGGTCAATATTTTATAAGCGGTCATTAGCATGCATAAGTGGCCACACACATCTGTTAATGATTTTATAAATTTACCTGCAGGATGTCTAAGGGAGAGAAAAAGGTTGCAGAGTTTAGGGGTTGGTGTGGATGGGCAGATTGCATAAGCTGAATAGTCTTTATCTACCATCATTTTCTATGTTTTTATGTGTCTGAAACGTAGCAATGTTTTCAGGCTGAAGGAGGATCCATCACACTATCCTTCCTTGTACCTGTGAGAGGAAACTCTGTGTACAGCATTCTGCATAGAAGTCTGGAGTCTGCTGTTGGGGAGCAGAAGAAGGGGACACGCATTTAGACGTTTTAGTTTCTGATGTCAGAGAAGTCTTCGTCCATTCAAGGGAAGCAACCAGCTAAGTGTCTGCTTGGGGTCAGAGCAACCCACAAGTGACAGAGGCTGTGAAGTATCCTTTACACACCCATAAGGAAGAAGAAGAGGAGAGGTTCTATCAGGAAATCACTCAAGAGGAACAGAGAGGAGACTTGGAAACAAGAGCCTATCAATGAAAAGAGAATACAGAAGAAAATGCAGTGAGTACAGTTCCCAACCTCTGAAGCTTGCCCTTTGATTTTCCATTTTTGTCTTCAAATTGGTGTCTGTGAGGTTACAGATGAACTGTACAATTTTTTAATATCACCCAGTAAATTACATTGCAAATCATACTACTGGCATGATTTGTCTTTATGGAAGTCAACTGTGGGAGGTGAGGTGGGAAGACACAACAGAGGTGAGCATTAGGTCTTCCACCCCTCAGGACCCAAACCACAAAGAAACTCTCTCTTCTGTAGCCCATGGAGCCATGAGCACAAACATGGGGTGGGGAGAGGGCATTTATTACATCTATAAAATAAACAATAAACATTATGTGGTGTCTCTTCTGGAGACTCATATTGGACCACAGGATCACTGTTCCAGGTCTGAGTCTTCTGGACTCTGCAAAATCTGGGGTGGATTCTCTGATGGCAGAAAAGGACTCTCCACTTCAGGCATCAAAACATACTATTTTTATTTTAAAGACGTCTTGTGACAGAGTTATGGAGTTCTAAAATAAAAGTATTTACTGAAGACAGCTCTTCAGTGCAGTCAGCGATAACATGTTCAGAAGGAACTTCACAGCACACAGGTACTAAATGCAGCATAGGGGTTAGGTCCTTTCTTCCACACACTCCTGGGATGCCCTCCTCCCTTTCCTTTGGTCTTTGGGCTCTCTCTGGATCTTCTTCACTGGTCTCCTGACTCCTCAAGGATTCTTCTTGTCTTGTGATACTCTAAAAGCTGGAATTTCTCCTCTACAAGACCTTTTCTTCTCTCCACCTCTGAACTCTTGGATTAAGCATGGGTTGGTCAGCCCTGTCTGTTCCCCTTTTTCTCCTTCTAAAATTCCACACAGATGGTTCCCTCAGGAACCCAGCTTCATTGGATACTAGACGTACCACAATGCAAGAAAATCAGACACAATTACAAAGAAGAAAAGCATGAGAACGGCATTGATATTGGAAATGTCATTGGCAAGTGATTATTTTGTGAATTGTGTGGAGAGAGAAAGGATCCTCAGGTACCAAGAAATGCAATCAGAGACCAAGAAAATACGACAGACAGATGCAGAAATATTTCCCATTGTGCTGGATGCTACAGGCTTGATTAGAAGTGATTTCCAAGCACACTTTGAAAGGTTGCCTTTACATTTTATACCCTGTGAACTCCAGAAGAAAGCTCTCTTTGGCACGGTGTAATACTATAGTGAGTGTTAGCAGTAAATTTGAGAGATTGAGATAGTACTCCATATACCTGGCGTAGGAGTGAGTTCATTACAGTCATTATGTACGCAAAACTAACCCATTTCGAGATGTTGCCCCTGAGAGGAATCCATAAAACAGAGAGAAGCAGACTTTGCAGCGCTGAACTGGAAATGGTAACATGTCTTATCACTGAGCGAGACATGCAATTGTTAGAAAAACTGTACACAGAGAGCCACAATAGAGTAGCGCGTCTCATCCACTGGAAACTGTGTAAATACCATAGCAGTGCTGTGATGAAAAACCACTAGGGTCACAATCTTTGCAATCTTGTGAAGAATAAAGAAGTTGTGATTACTTGGGACATTCTTATTATCACCAATAAAAAGCTCGATGCCAGAAAACCAAATCTTATGGCAAAGGAGAAGAGCAACCCTACCAAGAGAAGTGTCAGTGCCAAGTGTCTATTGTATATTAAATGCGGAGAAAGATGATCCTCAAGTACCAACAAATGCAAATCACAGACCAAGACAATATGGCGGAAGGATGAAGAAATTGTTGACATTTCTTATGCCATTTCAAATTAATGCACATCCCTAATAAATGTAACTTATTAAAAAAAAATAACAACTTAACTCTGTGAGGAAACACATTGTTCCTCTTGCTCACAGAGGTTAAACTTAATTCTCAGCACTAAAATGGATTTTTTTCCATTTGTCTTTTTCATCCATTTCTATGTCTTTGTAGATTGTTATTTAACTGAAGCAAAAATGATCTGCTCTGCTTCCAAACTGTCAGTCTAGGTCAGGGGCTCTCGAAGCAGTCCTCTGGATACACCTAGCCAGTCCAGTTATCACAGTGAATATGAGAGAGATTTGCATACAACGGAGGCAGTATATGCAAATCTCTCATACATATTCATTGTGGTCAGCCTGAAAACCTGCCTGAGTAGGAGTGTCCTGAGGACTGGGTTCAGAACCCCAGGTCTAGGTGAATGTGTTCACTCTACAAATGAGGTATGTTGTACTGAAATGCAACCAGGATAAAATGGTCTGGGCTCCTTAAAACCAGCAGAACATACTACTGAAACCCGAAAAGAGCTTTTATAGATACAATAATGTGATGGGAGAGATGGGAAGAAAGAGGAAGAGAACAGAAAAAATGCAAGAAAGAGAACAAACAACTTTTGGATACATTTCTAACAAAACCACCAAATATTGAAGAAAATATAAAAATTAAACTCATTCAAAGCAGTTTGGAAATAGAAAGTTTAGGCGAGCTGGCAAATAATGACACGTGATAGAAATGTCTCCATTTGCCTTACTCATGTTGCTGAAAATGGATTTTCGGGGCAGAAAAGGAAATCAGACCGGCCGCTACTTCCAGCTGCTGGACCCACTACCCATTCTGAGAATCTTAACTGCAGGTGAGATTCAGGAAACTACACATCAGAGATCTGAGGCTCTTCTGATTCACTTTTCTTCTTAACAATTAATATCTGCTGTCCTAACCTTTGTGAATCACGGGTCAGCTTAAGAACTTACAGGGCTCAGCCATCAAGATGCTTTCAATTTACTAAAGACAGAATGGAAAACTATCATGTGAATGAAAAAAGCACCTGAAACTCACCTGAATGTGCAGACTCTCAGTGACCTGTTCATCCATTCTGAAGTTATGAAGAGATAGTCTCAGCTCAGAGACTATAAAACATACCCCCCACAACCTACCCTGTCACTCCTAAGTGTTTACACTTCCTTTCACTTAAATTGTGTTCTTCTGGGGCAGAATATGATGATAATTTTCAAATTCTGCGCATATCTACAACACCCACAGGTAACGTTGACAGCCAGACTTTGCACTGATTTTCAGAGTAAAAGTGGGCGTGCATACCAAGGAATGGTATTTGAGCAGAGCTGCACTTCCTGCTTCTGAATAAAATAAGGCACATTTATAAACCTTGTCCCTATGAATTCCTAAAATTACTTGGGCAGATGCAATTTACCCAAAATTATACCTGCACAGTGGGTGGGAAATTTTCATAAAAGCACTTTCTAGAGAAATGCTTTTGAGAACGGTTTAGCGGTTAGCAGGACTTGCTATCTGGCTAAATCCCGTTCTGCCCAATATTGAGCAGTATTAACTGGTTAGTGTCGCCGAATATCATCTCGGACCTCCTTAGAAACGTGCAGTTTGTTTCAAGGCGGTCTGTGGGTGAAGCTGGGGCTGTCCCAGTGCCAATCCGGTTAGTGGTGATATTCAGCCACTAAACAGACAGGCAAACTGCATAAAGTTAGGACAGGTCAATGGCTGCTATCCAGGTAGCTGCTCAATATTGCCACTGACCATCTAACAACAGTGTGGGCGGTGAACCCGAATATTCAGTGCCAGATGCCAAATAGGCTCTGGTGCTGAATATCTAGTGTTAGTTTCAGCGGTGGCAAATGGTGCTTTAGAAGTGCTGACTGTTGCTGCTCAATATTCACCCCTGCACTCTTTGAGAGTAATTTGATAAATAGACATATACATTAAACGTACAGCAGATTTTCATAGTGAAAGCATGAAAAGTACCCCAAGGAAACTCCGCATGCATTTACACTCACTCTTTATCATGCACATATTTTCTAGATTAACTCAGCTGCAAGCCTGCACTCAGTATGGGCAAAGCTGCACTTGGACAGGTTGTGCAAGGGCTGTGTGAACGGTGCAACCGCACGGAGCACAAGTACAGAAAGGATGCTAATTCCAACACCTACACAAAAAGCGTAGTTACTCACCTGTAACAGGTGATCTCCGGGAACAACAGGAATTTAGTCTTCACATATGGGTATCGTCGGTACCGATGGAGCCCGTGCAGGAACGCTCCCCAGCATCCAATAGGAACGCTTTTGGGAGCATCCCACAGAGCCTGCGTGCTGCCTTCCAGCCTTTCCCACTGTCCCTCTTCAGTTGAAGTTATAGGTGAGACAAAGGAGAGAGGGAGAGAGAGACAACTCCTAGGGGAGGTGAGTGGGTTGTGAAGACTAAATTCCTGCTGTTCCCGGAAATCACCTGTTACAGGAGAGTAACTACGCTATCTCCAGGAACAAGCAGGAATGTAGTCTTCACATATGGGGACTCCCTAGCTGAAGATGCCAGGGAGATGGCCCCAGGAAGCTGCAGCCCATTGTGAGATGGGCCATGCTTCCTCCCATGGATCTCTGGCAACCCACCAGGGATGGTGGGTACAAGTTGAATTAAGTCTGAAAGAGATGTTGAAGAACAGCCTGGCCAAACAAGGCATCCCGGCGGGAGTCCTTGTCTAAGCAGTAGTGGGCTGAAAAGGTATGTACCGAAGCCCAAGTGGCTGCTCAACAAATGTCGTCGATAGATACAGAGTAAAGGTTAGCCACAGAGGCTGCCATGGTTCTCACATTGTGAGCTGTGACATGGCCTTCAAGAGGAAGACCCTTGCTCTGATAGGCAAAGGATATGCATTGTGCAATCCAGTTAGACAGAGTTCTTTTGGAAACTAGAAGTCCCAAATGACTAGAATCAAAAGCAACAAAGAGTTGAGAAGACTTTCGATGTTGCTGTGTTCTTTGTAGGTAAAAAGCTAAAGCTTTTTTACAGTCCAAGGTATGAAGGTTCCTTTCTGCACTGGAGGCATGAGGCCTCGGAAAGAATACAGGAAGATAAACCTCTTGGTTTAAATGGAAAGGGGAAACCACCTTTGGCATAAAGTGTGGATGAGTCCTAAGAATGACCTTTTCATGGTGAAATCTCGTATAAGGAGGATCAGCCACTAGAGCTTGCAACTCACTAATGCGGCATGCGGATGTGATTGCAATTAGGAAGATGACTTTCCAGGAAAGGAATTTCAGAGATGTAGTGGCTAAAGGTTCAAAGGGCGGTTTCATGAGCTGCCCGAGAACAAGGTTCAAATCCCATGCCACCGGTGGTGGTCTAATGGGAGGTTTTATTAATAGAAGACTTCTCATAAATCTTGTTATAAGTGGATGAGAGGAAATAGGTTGTCCATTTAGAGGCTTGTAGGAAGCTGCAATAGCACTAAGATGGACTCTTACTGAATTGGTCTTAAGATCAGCATTTGATAAATGAAGGAGGTACTCCAGTACCGATTCCAGAGGTATGGCAAGGGGGTTAAGTCCCTTCTGAGAACACCATATGGTAAAGTGTTTCCACTTAAAGGTGTATGATCGTCTTGTGGAAGGTTTTCTAGAAGCCTGTAGGATATCTTTTACCTGTTGAGAAAGGTTGAGATCCTGAAGGTTTAGGCTTTCAGCAACCAGGCCCTGAGATGCAGGGACTGGGAATTCGGGTGCCATAGCGTCCTGCTCTCTTGGGAGAGAAGATCTGGAGCACATCCTAACTCCAGAGGTGCAGCTTGAGAGAGATGTAGAAGCAGAGGATACCACGTTTGCCGTGGCCAACGTGGAGCAATGAGAATCATACGACCTCTGTCTCTCTGAAGCTTGAATAGTGTTTTGGGGATGAGGGGAATGGGTGGGAAGGCATAGAGGAAGTCTTGACCCCAGTGAAGGAGGAAGGCGTCCCTTGCCTGACAATTTCGAGCTGGAATTCTGGAACAGAACCGGGGAAGTTTGGCATTCAGTGGACTTGCAAAGAGGTCTATGTCTGGGGCTCCCCAGATTTGAAATATTTGGGCAACCTGGTCTGAGTGGAGAGACCATTCATGTGGCAGCAGTACTCGGCTGAGTTTGTCTGCCCAAAGGTTTTGAATGCCTGGAAGATATACCACGAGGAGGTGAATTTGATGCTCTCTGGTGAGGGCTCATAGTCGTAAAGCTTCGTTGCATAACGACAGAGAGCCGGTTTCACCCTGCTTGTTCACGTAGAACATGGCTACTTGATTGTCCATCTGGTCTAGGACTGTCTTGTAGCTGAGCTGGGCTTGGAATACTCAAAGAGCAAGGAAGATTGCTCTGAGTTCCAGGAGGTTTATGTGAAGACAAGCCTCCTGTGGAGTCCAGTTACCCTGGGTAGAGAGATCGTGCAGGTGGGCTCCCCATCCCACCTGTGATACATCTGTTGTTAGAGTGGCCTGGAATAGGGGCTTCTGGAAAGGAGACTCCACCAGAAGGTTCTCCAGTGATTGCCACCATTGGAGGGACGAAACAAGATGTTGTGAGTTTGTTATTTTGTCCGACAGGTGACCTGTGGCCTGTGTCCACTGAGTGAATAGGGTCCACTGGGCTTCTCGCATGTGGAGGCGAGCATAGGGAACCACATGTACAGTGGATGCCATATGTCCCAGTAGTTGGAGCATTTCTCGAGCAGTCAGTTAAGTCTTCACTTCTGCTTGGGAAGCTAGCTGCACTATGCGCAGACAGCTGGGTTGTGGAAGGAAAGCCCTTGACCGTCTGGTATCTAGACAAGCTCCTATGAATTCTAGGGACCGAGTAGGAGCAAGATGGGATTTTGGGAGGTTTATGACCAATCCCAAATATTGAAGGATTCGCATTGTGCGAGATAGAGCAGAGCTGGCTTCTGGAGCCGTGGGGGCTCTAATGAGCCAGTCATCTAAGTAAGGGAAGACGAATATCCCTAGAGTTCACAGGAATGCAGCTACTACCGCAATGCATTTCGTGAATACTCTTGGTGCCGAAGCCAGACCAAAGGGAAGAACTTTGTAATGGAAGTGTTTTCCCTGGAAAAGGAACTGCAGGAATTTTCTGTGATCTGGATGGATGAGAATATGAGTATATGCATCCCTTAGATCTAGAGAACAAAGTCAATCCTGACTTTGAAGGTATGGCAGAAGAGTTCCTAGAGAGATCATTTTGAATTTCTCTCGGAACAGATATTTTTTCAATTCTCTGAGGTCTAAAATGGGTCTATGTCTTCCTGTTTTCTTTGGGATAAGAAAATAGGGGGAGTAGAACCCTGTACCCTGTTGTAGAATGGGTACTTCTATTGCTCCTTGAGCAAGGAGTGTTGTGACCTCCTGACCTAAGAGATTGTTGGCAGGGGTCTGAGAAATGAACTGTCTTACAATTGTAGGAGGGGGCATGCTGTGAAAATGAAGCTTGTACCCCTTTCGTACAATGGACAGAGTCCAATTTTCTGCTGTTATTTGGTGCCATCTGTTGGCAAAATGACACAACCTGCCAGGGATGGCTAAGGGTTCTGGACCGTTCAGGGGCAGGAAGGCTAAGTTCTCTAGGTAGGAGTCAAAGCCCCTGAGGAGGCTGAGCCTGTGGAGATGGCTGAGCTCTTGGCCCTTTTGGCTTCTTTTGTTGTCTAGTTTGTTGCTGTTGTCCCTTTTGGGCAGCCTGAACTGGACCGTGCCCCTGCTGGGCATAAGAAGCATAAAACTTCCTTTTTTTGCTGAAAAAGGGTTTTTTATAGGATTTCTTTTTGGCTGGGTTGGCTGTAGATTTTGACAATCTATCCAGGGTGATATTGTCACTATCTATTTCATTAACCTTTTCCTGCCAATTCTTGCTAAAGAGATTTTCTCCTGTGCAAGGGATATTTCCCAATTTATCTTGTACCCTAAGTACCAAGTCAGATGCCTGAAGTCAGGCAATCCGACGTGCACCAATGGCAATAGCAGAGGTTCTGCTGATGCATTCAAAGCAGTCAAAGGCTGCACGGTTTACAAACTTGGAAACATCCTGAGCATGTCTGACAAGATTAAGAAAGTCTTGTCGTTTATCACCAGGAAGAAGGGGGCTCATAAGCTCCAAGTCTTCTGTGACCTCTTTGAGGAACATTCCCATATATAGGATATAGGAGCTGATTCTGGCTGAGAGCATGGAAGCTTGGAAGCATTGATGCCCAAAGGCATCGAGAGTCTTGCACTCACGGCCTGGAGGATTGGAAGCATGCCTCTTTGCACTCTTCATCCTACGCATAGCCGATTCCACTACCATTGAATGGTGTGGTAACTGAGTTTTTTGGAAGCCAGGACAAGGTGGAACTCGATACATTGTATCGATCTCCGAGAGTGAGGAAATGTGGTTAAAGGTGTTTCCCACATCCTCAGCATAAGATCATGTAGGATCTGATGAATAGGCAGAGTGGCTGCTTCCTTGGGAGCCTTAGGGTATTGAAGGATTTCCAATTCCTGCGCCCTAGGTTCTTTTTCAGGAGTTACCATGATTGCAAGGCCTCGAGCCACATCACAAATAAAATCCTGAAAAGACATGTCCTCTGGAGGAGACATTCTGTGTTGGGGAGAAGAAGATGGTTCCTCCGGAAGAAGTACTCTGGTATCGGCAGAGTCATTAGAATCATCGGAATCAGAAGATTTGAAATATCTCTGATCACAGCATTCGTGCAGAGCACGGTACCAGTATCGATCAAAGTCAGTATCGAGGTGTCTCGATACCGATCTCTCGATGTCGGCGATAGACTCAAGACTCGGCATGGGGGGTATACCCACCGAAGCCGGTGCCGTCAGTACCGGTCCTGGTCCCGGTGTCATTAATGGTGCCTGTTGAACCATCTGTAGCGGTCTCAATGGTACCGAAGCCATGAGAAGAACTGCCAGACTGCGTTAGATAGTGAGAAACCTCTGATCTATCGAAGCTGCCGATGCTTGGGTGTCGGTACCGGTAGAAATGGCTGGAACCCCAGAACATGGCACCAGTAGTTCTGCCAAGGTGGAGGCCTTGAGAACATCCTGGAGCCCCGTTAGTGCTTTAGAAGCCGAAGCCTCCCGCCAGACCTGTTTTGCCGGTGAAGTTTCCTCAAGGGCAACGCCAATGGCCTCTCGATGCCTAGAAGGAGATCTACCCTTTGAGGACCGGCTAGATTTATGTTTAGTTACCTGAGATCCATGGGAGGAAAATGAGGCTCTGGAAGACATCTATGCAACGGACATTGCATCTGAAGCAAAAAGGGTACCGAGTTTTGCAGCTCTATTCTGCAGGCCTCTTTTAGTCATCTTCCTACAGGAGAGGCACTCCAATGGAGAATGATCAGGGCCAAAACATTTAAGACACCAGTCATGGGTGCCGGTGACGGCCATGGTACTGCCACACTTAGAACATTTTTTAAAACCAGTAGCTGGTTTTTCCATTTTTAAGGAAAATGGGCCTAATGCCCAAAATGGCGCCTAGCACCGAGGAAAAAAAGTTTCTGAAGAAAAATACCTCAGAACTATATATCTATATATATATATATATATATATATATTTTTTTTTTTTTTTTTTTTTTTTTTTTTGGGGGGGGGGGTTGTTTTTTTTAAGAAAAGAAGAAAGAAGAATTGGCGGTACCAGTAAGCACCGAACGAAGGCAGACGCGACCACAAAAAATAAAGATACGGTGACAGGGTATGTGACCTGTCGGCTCTGCGGAAAACAAAGAACTGGACAGTGGGAAAGGTGGGAAGGCAGCACGCAGGCGTTCCTATTGGACGCTGGGGAACATTCCCGCGTGGGCTCTGTCGGTACCAACGATACCCATATGTGAAGACTACATTCCTGCTTGTTCCTGGAGATAGGAGTTTTGCGATAAAATTATATCACAGCTTGAGCAGGAATCAGATAACCTCAACACTCTTGTTCAAAACTGGAATCAGGTAGTATGCAGAGCGGCAAACAGAGCCACAAGGAAGTACCACTGTGCTATCTGCTACTCCATAAAGCAAAGAAATGCCAAGCGCAAACTTAGGCAGACAGAAAGAAATGGCAGTGCTCAAAGAGCATACACACGACCGTGACAACTACATGTCCAAACTACAAGAATACCAGGACATGACAAACAAGGAAAAAAACTAATACCACACCAAATTTATCCTGAAATCATTAAACCACCCCAGGGAGTATTCAACACAGTTAAAAGTCCTATACAAAGAGGGGGCACAGTGACCTATCCCCACACGCTCTAGCCGACTACTTCCAAACCAAAACTTGCAAGAACAGCAACAGACTACTTACAACCTCAATACTGCAAAGCAACAGCTCCATACCCGTCACATGGCAAACATTCAACCGTCTCACCATAACATTAGAGAACATTATCACCAATCTTAACACCACAATCTCCCCCTTGATCCATGTCCTTCTCCATCTCCACATCTCAGTGCTCCACTTCCGTCATCAGTCCAAAAATATCTTATACCCAAAGTCTTTCTTGCTCTATTAAATTGGATTTTTATTTGCATAATTTCAAAAAATGATTAAAATTGACTCTCTAGAAGAAGCACCAATCAGTTTAATAGAGCAAGAAGACTGAGGGGGCGGGTGGGAGGGGTATTCAGCAGCAGCGGCTAGCCGCTGAAACTTAAATCCGGATAGTCAATGCTGGGGTCACATCCAGCCGCAGCACCGAATATCCGGGTTGCCCTGATTGGCAGAAGGCTAACCGCGCCCAGTTATCCTCTGCCAGCCTTTGCCTTTGCTGCATCTTACTTTCGCTGCTTTTCCATAACTGGGCAGCGGCAATCGCCGGGTGTCACTCCCAGAGAGCCCCAGTGCTAAGCAGTTAGCATTAGGGTGTGTACCGGGTCATCCAGGGATACTCAGCAGCACTAATCATGTTGTCCATTGTGACACTGATTAGCATGGTCAGCAGGACTGAATATTGGGTCCTGTGAGTTTACGATATCTTGGGATTGATGCTCGAAATGGTGACCACCATCAAGGCAATGTTGCTTTATGGGGTGGTTCTCTTCTGATGGTCTCCCTTCACTTTTAAACATTTTTCTGCTATCAGGGAAGGTCTGTTTGTGGTTAGTGTCTTTTTTCTTTCCAGTCTGGGATTTTGTTCTCAATAGTATTCTTTCAGGGGCTTGGTGAACTGGGAAACATAAATGAGCACAGTCAGAAAGAGTGTCATTACTAGGGGGGTTATTTGTAGAAGTAGCATTGTACGCATGGATAAGACACACTACTCATTGCATCCTATTATAAAGCTTTTTCTGCCTTTAAAGCATAACAAAGGGATTTTATTTATTTAGACAGCATTGTATACCACCTTCTTATCCTTCAATCAAAGTTGTCACAACACAATTGGGGGATACATTTAACACAAGGGGATATAAGACACATACACTAATACTTACAGGGAACATGGGCAACGGAGGGTTAAGTGGCTTGCCCAAGACCACAAGGAGCACCTGTGGGACTAGAAACCCCAGTCCTTCCGGCCCAAGGTTGCTGTCCTCTAGAGGGATATGAGCCCCTGACCTTCTGGCCTGAGGTAACGTGCCCCAACCACTAGGCCATTCCTCCCCACAGGGATTTGATAAGAACATAAGAAATCCCATACAAGGTCAGACCAAGGTCCATCAATCCCAGTGGTTAGTGGAGTGGTCTAGTGGTTAGGACAAGGTACTTCAGGCCGGAGGGACTGGGATTTCTAGTCCTATAGGCACTCCTTGTGGTCTTGGGCAAGCCACTTAACCCTCCATTGCCCAAGTTCCCTGTAAGTATTAGCGTATGTCTCTCATATCCCCCTCATGTTAAATGTATCCCCCAATTGACCGCTTTGACTCAGTGAAAAGCGAGATATAAATACAGCTAAATCAATAAATAAATCCTGTTTCCAACAGTGGCCCATCCAGATCACCAGTACCTGGCAGATTCCCAGAAAGGCACACAGATTCCACAATGCTCGTCCCGGGACAAACAGTGGATTTCTTGGATCCTCTTTAATAATGGTTTATGGACCTTTCCTCCAGGAACTTGTCTAAACCTTTTTTAAACCCAGCTACACTAACAGCTTTTACTACATCTTCCGAAAATGAATTCCAGCGTTTGATTACATGTTGAGTGAAAAAATATTTTCTTTTATTACTCTTAAATGGGTTGCACTGTAGCTTCAATGTGTGTCTCCTAATCTTTCTACTTTTTGATGAAGTAAACAACCTATCAACATTTGTCCGTTCTAGTCCATTCATTAATTTATGAACCTCTGTCATATCTCCCCTGAGCCATCTCTTTTTCAAGTTAAAGAGCCCTAACCTTTTAAGCCTTTCCTAATAGGAGTATCCTTCCATCTGGCTCTTCTCTGTAACTTTTATAACTCTACTATATCCTTTTTAAAATATGGCGTCCAGAACAATACAGAAGCATTATGATGTCATCCTTTGTTTTATTCTCCATTCCTTTCCTTATGATTCCGAGCATTCTATTTGCTTTCTGGGTCATTGCTGCACTCTGGGTGGAGGGTATATTTATTTATTTGAACAGGTTTTCTATACTCCCCCTTCCAGCGATCAGGGGTGGTTTACATTGAACAATGAAACTCCGATACATGGAACATATCAAACTATTATACAACGATTCATTTACATACCAGTAAACACCTGTACGATGGCATGGTGGTAGCTGGTTCTCTTAACTATTTAGATAGTCTTGTGGAAAGAGGGCTGAGGTAAGGGAATTAGATTAATTGGGAGGTGGGAGGTGGAGGGGGGTGGGTTTCAATATATTATCCACGATGACACATAAATCTTTTTCCTGGTGGTGGTTCCTAATGTGGAACCTTGCATGGTGTAACCGTAACTTGTGTTCTTCTTTTCTTGGTACATAGCTTTGCACTTGTCCATATTAAATTTCATCTGCCATTTGAGCATCTAGTTTTCCAGTTTATAAAAGTCCTCTTGCAATTTTTCACAATCCTCTTGTGTTTTAATAACTTTGAATAATTTTGTGTCATCCGCAAATTTGATCACCCCACTCATTATTCCCTTTTCCAGGTCATTTATGAATATTTTGAAAAGCAGAGGGCCCAGCAAAGATCCCTGGAGTACTCCACTATTCACCTTTCTCCATTCAGGAAATTGGCCATTTAGCCCTACCTTCTGCTTTCTATCTTTTAACCAGTTCCTGGTCCACAATAGTACACTGCCTCCAATCCCATGACTTTTTAATTTTGTCAAGAGTTTCTCATGACGGACCTTGTCAAAGGCTTTCTGAAAGTCCATATACACTATATCAACCAGCTCACCTTTATCTACCTGTTTATTCACACCTTCAAATAAATAGAACAGATTAGTAAAATAAGATTTTCCTTGGCTAATCCATGTTGGTTTTCTCCCATTAAACCATGACTATTTACATGTTAAGTAATTTTTTTCTTTATAATAGTTCCTATTTATTTATTTATTTAACTTTCTTATATACCGCGCTCTTTGGGATCAGTGCGGTTTACATCTAACAAAACTGAACAGTGCAAGAGCCCTGCACTGAACTTACAATAAAACATAGTTTTAACAGGGTAACTGTATACAAACAAATTAACTGTGCAGTGCAGGAGGTCTGAACTGCATTGAACTTACAATGAAACATGCACAGGTTTTAACAGGGTAACTATATACAAGTAGATTAACAGCAAATGTCATGGAATAACTCAACTAAGTACAAATTGGCTCATCTGCGATCTTGATGACATTGGGGAGACTGTGTTGTTACTTGTCAGGGGGCTCAGGGTCTGGCGGGCTTGGATTCAATATTACGTGGTTGTTTTTCGAGGGTTGTCTGCATAGGTCATCACGCGTGGCATGATGTGGAAGGTGTCCCTGATCCATGTAGTACTGTAGGAACAAGTGGTGTTTAAGTGATTTCCTAAATTGGGAGATGTCCTTGATGGACCTGATAGGGGATGGTAGGGCATTCCAGCAGGTAGGGGCATAAAGCGAGAAGGCTCTTGACCTGGTTGCTTGTGAGCATTTTGTGATCTGCCTAGGGAGGATCAAAGTATTGATAGCGGCTGACCTTCTAATTCTGTTGGGAGGTGTAGGCTGAATGAGGTCTATGACTGATGTAGAGGAACATTTGTTTATGGCTTTGAAAGTCAGTGTCAGCACCTTGAAAGCGATCCTGCTTGAAAGCAATCCTATCATTTTGCACGGTACTGACATCAGGCTCACCGATCTGTAGTTTTCTGGATCACCCCTGGGACTCTTTTTAAAAATTGGCATTACATTGGCCATCCTCCAGTCTTCAGGTACTACAGATGATTTTAATGATAGTTCACAGATTACTAATTATTTCAGTTATTTTAATATCCTTGGATGTATGCCATCTGGTCCATTTGATTTGAGACTTCAGTTTATCAAATAGTTTTACTATATCTTCCCGGTTTATTGATATTTCTTTGAATTCTTCTGATATATCACCTTTAAATACCATTTCAGGCATGGGTAATCTTCTTTAGTAAAAACCGAAGCAAAGAATTCATTCAGTCTCTCCACTATGCCCTTGTCCTCCCTTAGCGCCCCTTTTACTCTTCTGTTATCTAATGATCCAATTGACTCTCTTACAGGTTTTTTGCTATGAATGTACTTGAAAAAGTTGTTATTATGCATTTTTGCTTCCACAGCAAGCTTCTTCTCAAATTTTCTCTTTGCCTGCCTTATCAATGCCTTGCATGTAACTTTTAAGTGCTTTTGTTGTTTCCTGTTTTTGTCATTTGGCTTCTTTTTCCATTTCCTGAAAGATGCTTTTTTGACAACAACAGCCTCTCTAACCTCACCTTTAAACCATGCTGGCAGTTTTTGGCCTTCCTTCCACTTTTCTTAAAGCATGGAATACATCTGCTCTGAGCTTCCAAGATAGTATTTTTAAACAACACCCATGCTTGGTGTACGGATGTACACGTGTGTCAAAAGTAGGAGCCCCAAAAGATTGTGGCTGATATTGAAATGCCAAGGTGGCCAGATGTGATGCTTAATTATCAGTGGTATATTCAGCAGCAGTATCCAGATAGGAGCCACTGCTTCTCTCTGGATACTGCACAGCAGGAGAGCTTATTTCAATTGAAAAAAGGGGACATAGGATGAGGCTTAAAGGGGATAGACAGGAGTAATACGCGGAAATATTTCTTTACAGAAAGAGTGGTAGATGCATGGGGCAGTCTCCCAACGGAGGTAGTAGAGACCAGGACAGTATCTGAACTCAAGAAAGCATGGGACTAACACAGAAGATGGCTAAAGGGATTACAGTAGCTGATATGAAGGACAGACTAGATAGGTGATGTAGTCTTTTTCTGCCATCATGTTTCTATGTTTGAATATCAGGGCTGAGCAACCCTAACCAGATAAGTGCTGACACCTATTTTCTCCAGATTGCTTTTCATGTTGGTAGGATAAGTGCTGACTGAAAATCCACTAAGTGGACAGGAAATGGCACTGATCCAGTTAACAGCAACAGCACCGACGCTTCGCTCCTGGAATGCTCTAGTGCTGGGCAGAGTGTGCAGATATTCAGCTGTGCAATCTGGACAATGCCATTGAATACTGTAGCCAGTATCCTTAGCCGGCCGACCCCCTGTTGGATTCTGAATATCGGCCTCTGCGGTTCCTCTTATGCACGCAGTGTTCCCAGAAGCATAGACTGGGTGTAAAGGAGGCAGAGTTACGATGTAAGCTCATATTTTATAATAGAAGAAAACAAAGTAGCGGAGCCTGGACTGATATAGTAAACATATACATATACATGTGTAAACTGGAAACTATGCATACGCTCACACCTTTGCAGAGAGGTGTGAATCCCTTAAGGTCCCTGGACGAGCCTATTTTATAAAGGCTCATAGGCACCACTTTGGACATTTCACACAGGCAGCCTGTTATAAAATTACCCCATAGATGTCAGCGGTGTCATTCGCTTGTGGTGGATTTCCTAAACTTTCATCTCCATGGGGAATTGATTTAGGAACAGCCACCAAAATTCAAATCACTTGCAAAGAGAGAGGATTTTGAACACTAGAGAAGTAAAGCAAAATTCTTCCCTGTCTCTCTCCAAACCCTTGGCACAAAGGAGGTCCAAGGAGGCGTAATGCTGATGGGGGAACTGCCCAGGATATACAGGTATTGATACGGAGATCAGACAGAGCACACCTCCTTAAAATCTTTGGACACTGCTGCTGCATCTATGTGTGAGTCGCTCCTTTGCCAGAATCGCGCCTTATATGTTCTGCCTGATTTAGAGATACAAATCGCTGTGTAAATGGTGCCTAAGGTTTTTTAAATGTGTTTCATAGAGAAGCATTTGCAAGGTTCTAAGGATGTGTGATTCACCCCTGATGAATGGTTAAAATGCTTTGAAATGAATGCGGTGTAAAGTGTCTGGTTCTTATATAAATCACTCAGTGCGTCCTTGCAGGGACACGCACATATCCCGTAGCTGAAAGTGTCTCCTTCTCCCTCCACTGCATGACTCCTCCCCTGGTCTAGACCATGAAGTGCTCCAGGTTTGCTCTGGATTGCTCCTGTGTAATTGCCACTAATCGCTGCATGATTTCTTTCGGTTGTGTCCGGCGAAAAATTTGAAACTGGAATGCACTTCTGCTAGCAGATTGTTTCCACTGAGACCAGGCTCACATTGTCAACTGGGTCTATTATTTCAGGCAGGCTGATCTAATCCTGCTGATATCTCCACCCCAGACATGAGTTGTAGCCGTTTCTCTTAGGGAACTGTAACCATAAAGCCCGGGATGCAGTAGGATCAACCTGTGTGGGAAACATGGAGTCAGTTCGCAGCTCTACTTGCAGCTGATTGTCTGAAGACGGTCTCTTTATTTCCTGTCTTTAATTTGGAGCCAAAAGAAATGTGTACAGTCCGGTGCAGGAAGTTTACTGGAGCACAGCTCTTTAGAGAAGCCAACAGCAAGAGTCTGGTCATCATATGATTCTTATCCCTTAACATCACTAAAAAAGTGAATTAAATTTGCATTAGAGCATTTTTAATGAATAACATAATATCAAAATAAAGTCTAAATTGACTTTCTTCATTACTACCCTAATGTACTACGGAATGGGTCAAGTGAAGAGCATGCTGGGAAGAGCACATGACATCGCTGTTCAGCAGAGCAGACTTGAGACCTGGGTTTCCTCCTATACAGAAAGCAGATCATGGAAAACCAATCAGATTATATTTCAAATAACCTACCCCAACGTTTTGCATGTGGCTCTCAGCTTCCTAGAGATACCTCTTAACATTCAACAGAAGGCCATGCAAGGGAACCTGTGAAAGCGAATGTTTGGACCTCACATTCCTATGTTTAACTGCTTTGGTGAATTTGTGCAAGTTCATATTTTAGAAAGAGCTGCTGTATCTAAGCAAGAGAACCGCCCTATGCAGCATCCTGATTCCTTAGCTTAAATCACCTTCCCCCTTCCTTTCACACATATTTCACATAATAAAAATCCGCAAATACCTTCAGGCTACTGATGTTGGCAATGATAAAAGAATGATAATCTGGACCTCTCTTAATGTCAACGCTAGATGCAAGAAGCAAACCAGAAAACAGAAATCCAATTCTGAGGCTGCTGAAGTGCTGAGAGCAGGGGATTGGGGCAAGGCTAATGTTAATTGCATTTTCAGATGACAAACGTCTCAGCTCTGAACTGAATGGCTCTTTCTAAAAGCTGTAAATCTCAGCTATGATTGCAAATAAAGGTCGCGCCCTTTCAGACTGCCACTTCCCAGGTATTAGTATATTTTCCCCGAACCAGGAAGAGAATGCTTTTGGTCTTTTGCTGTTCTCTCCCTTCCTCCTTCCCCAAAATAACCAAGTTTGCCCATGGCTGCTCTTAGGATAGCAGGCCTCGCCCTCTTTCCTTAATTTCCATGATGTACCTAAATCCCCCTGGTTTGGAGATCTGAACACAGGTCTCCTATTCTACAGTGTTTCCAAGTCACAAGACCAATCTGAGGGCTACCTTGCGTTCTTCCCACTTGAAGTTACACTAGACCATGTGGGAAGAACTGGGACCTCTGGTACCCAAGCTGTACTTCTTCTGTACATAAATGGGGAACTTAGCCAACAAGTGCTATCAAATTAGCAACAGAACTACAAATTCACAGGCAAATATCAATATCACTGAGCTAAGATAAGTATCCAGCACTAACCACTGAATTATTTATTTATTTAACAGTTTTTATATACCATCTTTCTGCGAATCAAGACGGTTTACAGATAAATTAACAATGCAGTGTGTTTCAACTGCTTACATTGAAAATGGATATGTATAAGTATAACAACAGAACTTTTTACAATGATCAACTATTTACATAGATTTGCATTATTATAATATCAACTATTTACATCGCTTTGTACAGGTTACAGGGGGGTTGTTAGAAAGTGAAGTGTGTCGGATAGGGAGGGGCATTGGATTCAAGGGTGGGTTGTCGGGTGTGGGCTATGGTGGTAGGGAAAAATGTTCTTGGAAGAGGTGTGTTTTTAGTTTCTTCCGGAACTCTCTGTGATCTGAGGAGTTCCTTAGTTCATATGGAAAGGCGTTCCATAGAGAAGGGACATAGAGGGAGAAAGTTTGGTTGCAAGTAATTTGCTTGCAGTGTCTTTTGGAGGTTGGGATGGCAAGGAGATTTTTGGTGAAGGTACGGCGTGTTCTGTTGTTGTTGGAGTTAGATAGGAGTGAGGAGAGGCATGGTGCTGACTCATTGGAGATGATTTTGTGTGTGAGGGTGATAACTTTGAATTTAACTCGGAGATGGATGGGAAGCCAGTGGAGATCATAGAGGATTGGTGTGATGTGTGATCATCTAGGGTTGTTTGTGATGAGACGGGCTATAGTGTTCTGGGCCATTTGAATAGGGTGCATGCTGGTCTTAAGGAGGCCCTGGTAGATAAGGTTGCAGTAATCAAGGGAGGGGATTGTGAGTGCCTGGCAGAAAGTACGGAAGGAGTCAGGATTCAGGAGAGGTTGGAGGTTCCGAAGGGTATGTAGTTTTGCATAAATTGTATTAGCTGTTTTCTTTATTTGTTCAGCGAATGTGAGGTTCTGGTCAAGTATGATTCCTAGGTATTTTACTTGTTTTTTTAAGGTAAGGGTGAGGTCACTGAGAGTAAGGGTTGTTGGTGCGGTATATGATGTATTGGTAAATACTTGTAGAGCTTCTGTTTTAGATTGGTTAATTAGGAGGTTGTGCTGTAGGAGCCATGTTTTTAGGTTTGTAAGGCAATTGCTTAAACTGGTAAAGTCAGGGGTTACTAGGTTAAAAGGGGTGAAGCACATAATGTCATCTGCATAGAGTTGGTAAGAGATTCCATGGCTTTGGAAAATCTTGCAGACTGGTTGAAGGAAGATATTGAATAAGAGTGCAGAGAGACTAGATCCCTGGGGAACACCTTGTTGTAGGGTAAATGGTAGGGAAGTGTCATTCCCTATGCGGACCTGTTGGGTTCGGTTGTCTAGGTAAGAGTGGAACCACTTTAGGGTTGTATCTCTCAGTCCTATTTCATGGAGTCTGGATAGTAGTTGATGATGGGGGAGGGAGTCAAAGGCTGAAGACAGGTCAAGGAATATAAGGAGGCATCCTTGGTTGGGGTGCTGGGTGTGTAGGTATAGGGAGTCCAGAAGGGAGGCGAAAAGGGTTTCGACACCGTGGTTCTTTTTGAAGCCATGTTGGAACAGATCAAGGGGCGTGTGTTCGTCTATGTAATTCTGCAGTTGAGTTTGGACTAGTTTCTCTGTTATCTTTGAAAGGAAGGGGATACTAGAGATGGGTCTGTGGGATGCTGGGGAGGTGGGGTCAAGTTTTGTTCCTTTGAGGATTGGACGGATTGTGGCGCATTTTAGGAGTGTAGGAACAGAGCCAGTTTGAAGGGAGGTTTGTACAATGTGGAGGATATATGGGCTGATGTGGTTTCTTGTGGTTTTAAGCCAAGAGACAGGGCAGGGGTCAAGGGCGGAAGTAGAGGTGTTTAGTTCCTTGATGAGGTTAGCTATGTTTTCTAGTGATAGGGGCTCGAATTCGTTCCAGGTGTTTAAGGGGGTAGTTGTGTGAAGTTGGTTACTGTAGTCATCTATTAAGGGGGGGTTAATTGTTGGGGGGGTGGAGGGAATTTTGTGGTAAGATGATTGGCTATAGTTTGGGGGGATATTTTTGGTGGCAGGTCCTGTTGAATGGGTTCGCTTATTAGGGTTTTGGTGATGGAGAAAAGTTCTCTAGGTTTGTTGAGGGATCGTTGGATCATGTTTTCATTATATTCTCTTTTGTGGTTCAGGGTTTCAGTGCAGTAAGATTAGAGTTTTGTTGAGTAGAGCATATGTATATTTGGGTCTCGTGAGCGTCTCCAGTGACGTTCAAGTCGTCTGAGTTCTCTTTTGAGATCCCTTAGTTTTGTGGAATACCAAAGGGCTCTTCTGCGATGTTTTTGGGAATATTGTTTTGGTGGGAGTAAAGAGGCTGTAGTGAGGATTTCATTCCATGCAGTGATGTGGGACTCTTGGCTCAAGTTTTTTGTGTTGAGTAGGTCAAGGGATGGTATTATGTGCTCGAGGAAGTTAGTGGCGTTAAATTGTTTAAATTTGCGGGTATGTTGGGGGGGGGGTTGGTTGTTTTTTTGGTGGGGGGTGGGGAATTGTGAAGAGGATGAGGGAGTGGTCTGACCAGGGGATGGGTTGAACGGAGTGTGTGATTTGTTCAGGGGATAGTGTTTGATGAGGGATAAATATTAGGTCGAAGATGTTACCTCTAGAGTGAGTGGGTTGTTCAAGTATTTGGAGGGAGTTCATTGCCTGTGTAAATGTGGTTGCCTGTTTAGAGGAGGTAGAGTGGAGATTTAGGTCTCCTAGGATTATGAGTGGGCATGAGATGGGTTGGGGGGAGCAGGCTGTATCGAGTATCATGGATAGGTCTGTTGAATCAGACTGGGGCGCTCTGTATATGAGGTGGAGTGATAGGGTAGGGTTAGAGACTCTGATAGAGTCCATGCCTGGGGAGGAGATAGATTCCACCGTAGAGAAGTGCAGGTTGGATCTTGATATAACAGCTACTCCTCCTCCTCTTTTAACTATTCAGTTGCAAACAGTAATTGAGTATGTATAGGGACATAGTTGGTTTATTAGGGCAGAGTCAGATTCTTGGAACCAGGTTTCAGTGAGGCAAAGTATGTCTGTATGTATATGCTCTGTTCCATGTAAACCGCGCTGATGGTAATAGTGCGGTATATAAGAAATGTTAAATAAATAAAATAAATAAATGTCTAAGTCATGATCAGATATAAGGTCAGTTATTAGTGGGATTTCTGGCAGAGCGGACATTAAGTAGAGCACATTTGAGGGGAGAGTAGGGGCTGTTTGGGTGAATATTGAGGTTGATATTGGGGTTTAGATTGATTGGTTTGAGCTTGCATGTGCGAGGGTGGGGGTTAGGGTGTGTATGAAGCAAATAAGTTGGGGTGTATGGGTGTCTGAAAGAGTGGATTATTAGGTCACAAATATTTCAATGTTCCTACTTGTATTTTGCTTCTAGTCTACAACATGTAGTATCTGCTGCTACAGTCCCTTGTCTTCGGTGAGTTCTGGTCCATGTACTAAGCCTGTACTGCTAAAAATGATCCTTGTAGCTGTCCCCCAGGATATCCGAATGAATGTGCACACACTGGAGGGAGTGCACCCATGTTTAAGCTGGGCCATTAGCACAGTGGCCCTATGGCTTCTTTTCTGCCCCAGTTACCCCAGATGTTATATTTCGGCTGTGCCCCAGTGTCCCATGTACTTCAAGATAGGCCTCAGGAGCTGGAAGGAGGCCAAAAATATTCTCTCTGTCATAAACACTTTCAGAGGAAACGGATTGATATTATACCTTATTAACTCTTCTCAAAGAACTATGAATGTGTGAATAATTGTGTTTCACTTGCTCAGCACCTGACCTCTCCCAACAGGATGTCTGAGCAGTTTCATGTCTGACATACTCTACACTACAGTCCACGTCACCCTTTGATATTCCCTTGAAGTTAGTCCACCATAGTGGATTAATTAAAGGTTTACAACATGGACTTCTGGAAGAGCTACACAACGCTCTATTACAGAGCTGGAACACCCTGCTCAGTTACAGGGCTGTCTAAGCCATCAGGCAATCCAGGTGGTCTCCTAGGGTGGCAGCTTCTGGGGGGCAGCAGAACAGTTGCACAAAGGAACATACCAGGTTCTGATTGCCACAGAAACGCAAAGAATATCCGTGTGTACTTCTATCTGCAGGGAGAGTGACCGGTTTTACCTCGGTGAATAGCTTTTGGAAACTGTCTTTCCTTCAGGTCAATATTTAAACAGTGCAGCAAGCATTTGATGGACAGCAGAGCCGCATATACATGGGTCGCACGGACTGCTGCTGCAGCACAAACAGCTGTTCTAACTTAGACTGCTCAGCTATGTGCTGCGTAAGCCGTGTAGTGCTATACAAATGAGAAGTAGTAATGGTATATGGATAGTGACTGAATATTTCCGCTGTGGGCCCAATTCCGTAGTGTACATCCTGGCACTCTGTGCATCTGACGCACAGAGGGAGTCGCGATTCTGATCCCATGGGGCACATCTAGCCCTGCGGGATCAGAATTGCAAACAGGCCTGAACGTGTAGGCCCGGACCACAATGCCGTCCGGCCTGCACATGCAAGCCTTCCCTGGATAACTCAGTCAGTGCTCTTCAATGAAGCCGTGATCCCTGGCTGCCGGCTTTAAAACTGAATTCCCCGCAGCCCGACCCCTGATCAGGCCTCCTAAGGCCAGGGTTGGGCTGTGGGGAATGCCCTCGCCCCTTCTTGCCCCATCTGCGCCCGCCATCCCCCGGCGACTAGGGGAACTTTTTCCACCTCCAAGGTGGAATAAGTTCCCCGTGTAAGTCACTGGCCCCGGATGTACAGGGCCGACATTGGAATCGGCTCTTTACGTCCGGGGCCAGTTACTGCCCACTGCCCGCCCCAATGACGCCCCAGATCCACCCTGTCTACCTTCTCCATACAACACACAGGGAAGGTAGTTGGGCCTGGGTAATGGCACAAATAGCAGGGATGGATATCCCAATGGAATGTCCATCCCCACTATTTGTGCCTCAGAATGACCCCCTATCTGTATAGCTCCTGAAACTTCATGGATACAGACAGAGGCGTCAGAACGGGATGGGCCACATGGGCCCTGGCCCCACCAAAATTTTGCAGAGAGCAGCTGTGATCACAGTAAACTCCTTCTGTCTGCCCACAGGAGATCGGATCCCCGCAGGCAGGGTGGAAGGCCAACGCAATCGTGGCAAAGACTACTTTTGTCTACTCGTGGGATATCCCCATGGGCAGACATGAGTCTTTACTGTGATCGTGGCAGCCTTCCCCTCCTGCCCATGGGTATCTGATCTCCCACAAGCAGGAGGGGAAGGCTGCGGGAATCGCAGTGGCCGTCCACCCTGTCCGCAGGAGACTGGATCACTGTGGACAGGAGGGGAAGGCCGCTGAGACAGAAGTAGTCCACAGCAATTGTAGCCAATCCCTTCTCTTCTGCCCATAGGAGATGGGACCCCCGTGGGCAGAATAGGAAGGGAAGGCTGTGGGGGGTGGCTAGGGGTGGACTTAGGGTGGAGTTTGGGGTGGAGTCAAGGTAAAGTTGGCACCCCCCAATTGGCAAGGCATTCTGTGGCCCCTGGATACAGGAGTTCTCCACCTGGAGGCTCTCACTGTATGTATATGTCCTTTTGAACATTGGGCCCATTATGAGGTAATGCTATAAGGAGGTGTGCAAGTGGCACCTATGTAGATATGTCTTATAAAGAAAAGGAGATGGCCCCTTATACAATTTTGCCCCATGTGGATATATATTTATATTCTCTTATATACCGTGCTATTCTGCATCAGTGCGGTTTACATTGAACAAACTGAAATTACATTGAACAGGGCATTATAACTTGGAGATAACTATTTTACAGGGAACATGGGCTATGGAGGGTTAAGTGGCTTGCCCAAGACCACAAGGAGCACCTGTGGGACTAGAAACCCCAGTCCTTCCGGCCCAAGGTTGCTGTCCTCTAGTGGGATTTGAACCCCCGACCTTCTGGCCTGAAGTACCTTGCCCCAACCACTAGGCCACTCCTCCACTCCTATATATGAAAAATGCTGTCCGATTATGCATGTTGCAGTATTCTTCTAGGAGGGGTGGATGGGGCGACTGTGATTTTTGAGTTTAAGTATCAAAATCTCGGACAGAGGGCAGAAGGATTTGAACATCAACTGAAGGTGGTGCAAAGCTGAAGATTTGCCTCTAGGGCACTGCTTCCCAAATGTTTATCCAATATGACTCTATTTTATCATTTTAAAATACACATGACCCCAGAGAATAACAAAATAGCAGACCTCCATTCCTCTCCCTTCTCTCTTCTGTTTCCTCCTCCCTCTACTTATCCAAATCATAAGCAGCAGTCAGCACAGGCTGCTGTGTCAATGTGCGCTCACAGACTCCTATACGCTCCATGAGTTTCCAGTCTAACAAGAAGAAGGTTCATGCTGACTGTCGCACTGTAGGTCCAGAGGGAAGGGGAACAGCCCCATCTCCCTGACCCTATTCATCAGAGTCCCAACCAATAGGAACCACTGCTCCAGGGCACTTAATATCCTTGCAATGACTCTGCCCAATTCACTTAGGGATAGATTCAGAGGCTTAAAATAGCAAGACTGTTAATATTAGCAAAAAACAAACTTTGAAATGCCTGTATGTAAATTCTAGAAGTCTAAAAGATAAGATGGGAGAGTTAGAATATATGGGAACAGAAGAGAGGAAATCATCCACAAATAGCAAACAGCACAACAAAAGAGTGGAGAGGAACTACAGCCACACCAAGGATATCTTCACAAACACAAAAACTTTATTCAATACCTGACTTGGCCAAGTTTTGGCATAAAAGCCTGTGTCGGGGTCTAAAACATAAAAGCATATACATGTACAAGTGAAATAAGAGGATAATAAAAGTTCATGAGTAACTAAAACATCTCATAGAACAATACATAGGAGACAAAGAGGTATGCTTACTAAACTGCGGTAATCGTAAATAACGCGCGTTATGTAACGTTAACGATCGTAAGCGCATAATAACGCGCGTTATGTAACGTTAACGATCGTAAACACATCATAACGCGCGTTATGACGCGCTTACGATCGTTAACGTTACATAACGCACGTTAACCGTAGTTAACGATCGTAAGCACATCATAACGCGCATTATGACGCGCTTACGATCGTTAACGTTACATAACGCGCGTTAACCGTAGTTAACGATCGTAAACTCCCACGGCATGGTAAAACACCGCAGAAGGTGGAGAGAGGGCGGAGAGAAGGGGTCAATGGGCGGAGAGTGGGCGGGGAGAGACTCCCTTCACACTAACGCGCTGATCTGAAGAGCTCAATTCCAACGCGAATGAAAACCTGCCGTTAAATGCACATTACAGGGGAAAGAAACCATTTCAGTGTCAGCAATGTACAGCCCAGGCAGGGAAACCTAAAACAAGTGATAAGTGTGATACATGTGCACAGAACAAAAGGGCACATAAACACTGAAAATGACCCCAACAAACTGGAAAAAGACCATAACCAAGCTGGCCAATAGTGGTAGCAATGAGAAACAGCAACCCCTCCCCCCCCTTGAGTAAGCTCCATAGAACAGATATAAATCGTGGAAGGGTCTATACTCCGTCCCCATACAAGGTGAATGAGCCCACAGTGAAATAGCGCTGCTCAGGGTTTTCCCCTCCATCGGACAGGGTTCCTATGGCATGCACATGTCCCACAAAATCAGGGCGGGCATGTCGAAACAGCAACTGGACAGATGCCGGAGAAGGGGATACAGAGGGCCGCAGGCGGCACATGCTGTGGTGGAGCTGGGCCACAGTGCGGACTAGGGTGATGCCTAGGTGGCCCATATGAATGCTGAAACAGCGGAGCAGCCAGACAGCAACTGCTGAAGGCCCAACATGGGCATGACTGTGTTTTCCACAGTGTCACAGGGGATAGTACCAAGCAGCTACCCCCAAGGGCATGGAACATTGGCAGGCGGTGCTGGGGGGAAGCGTGGGCACCTATGCAGGAACCCCTACCCCAGAACCCGCACCATAGGCAGCCGCCTACCTGCACACTGGATGGCCTGAGACTGCGCACCACCAGCACCACCAGCAGAAGGGCATGTCAGCATGGTGGCTGAGGGATACTGGTGGTGGAGGGGGCAGTGGCAGCTGCCCAGAGCAGACCGTGGCCTAGCCCTGTGTAGGTGGGTGCCGTGTACTGCAACAGATGGGCCCTGTCTGATGAACAGTCATGGTATCACCAAGGAATATACTGACTCTGTGACAACAAGGTGGTGCAGTGCACAAAACCAGTGTATTCTGAAGCAGAGGGTCACAGGTTCAAGTCCCAGCTGTGGTTCCTGCCAACCCAGTCCCCATATTTTACCCACTACTACAACGTGCTAATACAGACAGCACCTTTATTGCAGATGACGTAAACATGCCCAAGACACCTACATTTTACCCTACAGAGCACAGACACCATAAACATGCACATTACCTAGAGCAGAGCCTCCCAAATGCAGTCCTGGAGGGCCAAACACCATTCCGGTTCCATGCTGCCTCTGATGAAGATGCCTGTGCTGCATTTCTATGTGCCACCCCCATGGTATGCAGATGTATCTCATGCATATTCATGAGGGACAGCATGACAACCCGAACAGTGTTTGGCACCGCAGGACTGGAGTTGGGAACCTCTGCCGTAAAGCAGCAGCCAACAGGGGCAGACACACCCACACCCACAAGCCCCATTATCCAAAGCCTCCTGGAGAGGCAGGACATTGGGCTATGCGTGCATCTCCCAATACTAGCACTTGCATACCTTAGAAATGCCACCCTAAACCGGGGAATATGGTACACATCTATCAAAAGGTTGCTATGAGTACTGGCAGATAGCAATTCCTAGGTTAAGTACACTTTTCGGAGTGAGCTGCATCATAGCAACTTTTCTGATGTCTGTGGAGTGTGCTACAGGTCTTGTGTCTGACAGTGTTTACCAACCTGGGGAGTGACTCCTACAGTATTGCGTACCATAGCCATGCCTGCACTGTGCCCAGGACTGGTGTGGTGGCCTGGGCTGCCCAACACCTCTATAGTTGCACAATGCTGGCATAGGTGTGGGGAGTGTGAGTCTGTCTATCCAGTGTGTGGTGGCTGCCAACACCCTCCACAGCCCACACTGCTAGCACTGTTGCCAGTATTGGCCTGCCAATGTGCATAATGAGGAGCAAGGTACCGTGGGAATAGCCTGGATAGGGTGGCCTGGCCTGGATGCATCTGCACACGGCATAGGGCAATGGCTCGGACATTGTAGTGCCTGGCCACCACCTGCATGGACAGGGTGGACATAGCATGTCCTGCTGGGAGGTCACTCTCACCCTGACTGAGCAGTGACCATGGCATGGCTAGGTTCCCCCATAGTGCTATATAGCATTTCTCTCATGTGATATTTATGGGTTTCCTTATGGGGCCCAGTCACTGACTTATCTGCTTGGTGTGTATACTGACATCCCCGTTCTGGGTACATGCATCTCCTCCAGGACCATGCACTATGGACTAGCTGGCGGACTGTCTGCAGCCAGTATGTGTCTTGCTGGAACACCTTGCAGGGTGCAGCGGCTGGAGGCTTGCTGCTGGGGAATGTCAGATAAGGGTGGGGGGAAGCTGAGCATTTCCAGGCCTGCCATCTGTCTGCTATTGTGTTATGGATGTGTACCGCTCTGTCTGTTCCCCAGCAGGACTGGGGTTGCTGGTCCCCTCTACTGCTGCCATTGCAGGGAGGTAGACTGTGGATCTATTGGTGGGTGATCCTGCCAGTGGGTTGTGTGGTGGTACATAATCTGCCTATGGGTCCATACACCACCCCCCCCTTCACCTACAGCAGGTAACAATGGCACCAACACAGGATATGCACTATTCTGGGTGCAGCAACGCCCATAAGGACTAGACATGACCGAGACATACAGCAGGGCACAGATGTATCCTAGGTGTGTCTAACGGAACTACCTATCACACACTGCTGGGGACCTGCAGCATGGCGTATTTCAGCCATGAAAGGTGCTGTGGACCTGGTGCTGGGCGCCCCACCTCAACCTCAGGGTGGGCACTGTACCCGCACAATGTGACTGTCTGTGGCTACTCTGTGGCAGTGCCACACATGGTCTGTTCCCCCTACAAGGCCGAGGTGCTATGGGGGTGCATACCCGATCTTGTGCCCATCTCTCGACTGCTGATTTGCATGTGCAGTGCATCATGGGTACGGGTGGGTTACCCCTATCCTGGTACCCACAGCAGACAGTTTGTGTGGTGACGTGCAGTCCTGCAGCCAGCCAGGGCTTTGTTCACATCCTTATAAGGTGTCCTATAGGGGACATTATAGGGTGCCTTGGCGGACAGTACACTTTAGAACCGGGGTCTCAAACACGCGGCCCGCGGGCCGCATGCGGCCCGCAACCGAACTTTGTGCGGCCCGCGACGGAGGAAAAAAAAAAAAACACAAACCCTGTCTTCTGCTGCTGCTGCTGCCGCCGTGGTAGCAGCACAATCAGCTGTTCGCGGTCCCTTCTCCTCAGCCCGGAAGAGCCCCGAGTCTGCTCCTTTAGCGGCGGGCTTTTCAAGATGCAAAGAGAATATTTCCCTCTCGCGCGGCTTGTCAAGCCGCGCGAGAGGAAAATACTCTCTTCGCGGCTTGAAAAGCTCACCGCTAAAGGAGCAGACTCGGGGCTCTTCCGGGCATAGGAGAAGGGACCGCGAACAGCTGATTGTGCTGCTACCACGGCGGCGGCGGCAGCAGCAGCAGCAGCAGCAGACAGGGTTTTGTTTTTAGTTTATTTACTTGGCCTGATTGGGGGGGGGTTAGGACTGGAAATGGGCAGATGGGGTTAGGACTGGAGGTGGTCTGATTGGGGGGGGGCTAAGACTAAAAATGGGGTTATGGGGGGGGGCTAAGAATGAAAATGGGGTGATGGGAGGGTTAGGACTGGAAGTGGGCTGTTGGGGGGCTTAGGAATGGTAATGGGCTATGGGGGGGCGAGGACTGGAAATGGGCAGATGGGGTTAGGACTGGAGGTGGTCTGATTGGGGGGGGCTAAGACTAAAAATGGGGTGATGGGGGGGCTAAGAATGAAAATGGGGTGATGGGAGGGTTAGGACTGGAAGTGGGCTGTTGGGGGGCTTAGGAATGGTAATGGGCTATGGGGGGGCGAGGACTGGAAATGGGCAGATGGGGTTAGGACTGGAGGTGGTCTGATTGGGGGGGGCTAAGACTGAAAATGGGGTTATGGGGGGGCTAAGAATGAAAATGGGGTGATGGGAGGGTTAGGACTGGAAGTGGGCTGTTGGGGGGCTTAGGACTGGTAATGGGCTATGGGGGGGCTAGAACTGGTAATGGACTGGGGGGTTGCTAGGACTGGAAATGGGCTGAGTAGAAGGGGGGGCTTGAACTGCAAATAACTGATGGGGACGGGGTTTTGGAATGGAAATGGGCTGAGTGGAAGGGGGCTTGGAATGGAAATGGGCTGATGGGGAGGGGGGCTTGGAATGGAAATGGGCTGATGGGGAGGGGGCTTAGAAAGGAAATGGGCTGTGAGGGGAGGGAGCTAGGACTGGAAATGGGCTTAGTTGGGGGGAGCAAGGACAGGAAATGGGCTGATGGTGGGGCTAGAATAGGACTGGAATGGGCTGATGATGCGGGACTAGAAGGGAGCAGATGCTGGGTGGGGCTGAAACTACAAGGGAGCTGATGTTGGGGGAGGATTAGAATGGGATAGGGCTGGGAGAGTAAAATGGAGAGGGGAAAAAATATTTTGTGTGGGAGGGAAGAAAAATCTACAATTGGCCAGGTACTGGGTGAGTAAGTGTGGATTGAGAATGGAGGGGTAAAATTTGAGTGGATGAAATAGGAATGAGGAAAGAGCAAAAGGAAAAAGATTAGTATGTTAAAGCAGATGCAGAGAGAGAAAGGAAAAAAAACTAGAAGAGAGAAGAAAGTACAAATGGACAGCAGACCATGGAGAGTTAGCAGAAGACACCAAGAAACCAGAAGAAAGTGGCTGGCACAATTGCAACTGAAAAAAAAAATGCACAAAAGGTAGAAAAATATCTCTTTATTTTGAATTAACTGGAATATGTCAGCTCTGGGAAATGTGCATCATTAACGTCTGTGCTTTATTTAATACAAGAGGAAATTAATTTATAGTTTTATTTCTACAGTGTTGTTGTACATTCCAAGTTTGGCTTTTGGGGTTCCCAGTTTAATTATTGTCTTCCTGTTTCTAAATTTTGATTCCTTGTTTGGTGATGGTGTATGTTCTGCATGTGTAACTGAGCTGAGGTATTCTGTTTATGTAATTCCTATTTGACATTGCCACTTGTTCTCTTTCCCCAGTAGGTCATGTATTGTTATTCTCTGAAATGTATTGGTTTAATATTTGCAGTGTTGCCTTTTGATAGTTAGGGTATGGTGCTTTGTGAGTCCTGGTAGTGCTGTTACGATACGGTGGGTTTGCTATGGGTTCTAAATGGGCAGTGTTTGTAGTAGTTCCTAATGTGCCTGGCGGTTGGCACTGGATTATAGTAATGTAGAAATCTTTTAGTCTTTCTTTATCCATACGCTCATTAAGAGGCATGTTTACTAAAAGTTAGTTTATGGTAACATTATGCAAATATTTATGCAAATGAGGTCCCTTATGCAAATTAGGCCTGCGTCTTGTGCGGCCCCCGGGTTACTTTACAAGTCCTCATTTGGCCCTCAAAGCAATTTGAGTTTGAGACCCCTGCTTTAGAATGTGCCCTATGGATTGCGTTATGCGGCACCTTAGGTTATGCCACCGTGAGGGTGTGTTTGCTGGCAGCACTAATTAAAATACATGTCAAATGCCTCAAAAAGCTACTTCAATGTAAAGGGTGCTGCCTCAGCCAGCCTTATACATTAGGCCCACTGAGGAATCGAACCCATGACCCCTGTACCATCAGTCAGTGTTGTAACCATTGTGCTACAGCTCTGTTGCTGTGCTTGTATGCCTGCGCGCCTTCTTAAGATTAACGCGCGGTAACGTGCCCTGTAGCGCTCATTCATTTATGGCGCCTTGTAACGCGCGTTCTCGGCGCGTTCTCGGAAACGATGTACCGCCCATGTCCTTATTTGGGGTTTCTGTCTCTACCGCGGCTCCTAACGCGAATCGCACTAACGCAGTTTAGTAAACATATCCCAAAGTATAATACACTTCCAATCAAAAGATAAAACGTAAAGCACAATATAAAATTAAATACATAAAAGCAGATACATTAAACATATGGTATTTAAAAATAAAATTACACTTCTGATGACGATCTGGACCCCACTGCAGCCCTTCCATCGGTGCAAGCACCCTAGGCCCACCTCATCCGATCCCAAAGCCAGCAAAGGAAAGCAGACCAGGACACTGACGGAAGGAGCTGCAGAGATCAGCAAGATGCAAAGCAGAGAGCATGGAGGTAAGCTTCTCCCTGCTCTACTGCATCACTACCGGGTGACACCATGTGCATTTAAACAAGCCACACTAGGCATGCCTGTGCCTGGTGGGCCTGTGCCTAAGGGCCACGCCAAAAGGCTCTTAAGCGTAGTCCTTAAGAGTAGCCTTACTCCCTAAAGAAGAGATATTCCCTCCATCTCATCCCCAGCTATCTTGACGTTGACTCTGCTCTACTCCAGGTACGGTTAGTGCACACACATTAGTCGCACACCAAGTCGGCTCTTCCCAAGGAATTACCCACAGTTTCTCCAAACAACCACTGGCCACATATCCACCCTCCAAGGTTATTCTAGTATTCAACATGAACCCAATCACAGTGCTGATCACAATAACTTACATCGCATTGCTAATCACACACACTGAGTCCTTCACATCTCGGCCACAACCCATTCCAATAATACAACACCTCCCCTGCTATGATCTTTCCTACACAACACCGAGAATGAGAAATAGGAGGATGGGAGCACTCAAAAGAATTCAACCACTCAGCAATATCAAAATACTGTTGTAGACAAACCCTACAGCATCCACACACCTAAAATGCGTACTTGTCAACTCTCACTCTGCACGCAACCAGATTCCCATCCTATCAGACCTTCTCAATGATCACAACTTAGACATCATGTTTGTCACTTAGTCATGGCTCTCAGACAGTAACACTGTTCTAATGAACCAACTCTCAACACCTAACTTCAACATATTCAACTGTCCTGGGATTGAGAATAGAGATGGTGATGTCCTCATACTAGCTTGAGATCACCTGCACTTCTGCCACATCAGCACAGTATCATCTCATGGCCTAGACATGCTTGTCATAACAAACAGGTATCTTACAATTTGCCTGGTATATAGATCTCCCTCTGCACCTTGGACCAGCTGACAACCATCCTTCAAACCACTTGTGACCAATCTATGGGCAATAAACAAGCCATACTCTTAGGCAACTTGAACCTACCCTCTGTCCCACACAAAGCAGCCAAATCCTTTCTGGACGCTATAGAAACACCCCACTCCCAGTTGGTGTTCCCCAGGGTTCTGTCCTGGGACCGCTCCTCTTCTCTCTTTATACACAATCTCTTGGTGCTCTTATCTCTTCCCATGGCTTTCATTACCATCTCTATGCTGATGACTCTCAAATCTACCTCTCTTCGCCTGATATCTCTCCAGCAGTTCATGACAAGATCACTGTTTGCCTTTCAGACATTGCTACTTGGATGTCTCACTGCCGCTTGAAATTAAATATGGCTAAGACTGAACTCCTTATCTTCCCCCCCCCCCAATGCCTCCCCTCCTCTACCCCCTTTCTCAGTCTCTGTGGATAACTCTTTAATCCTTCCTGTCTCTTCGGTCCTTAACCTGGGTGTTATCTTTGACTCCTTTCTCTCTTTCTCCACTCATATCCAACTCATAGCTAAGACATGCCATTTCTTCCTTTATAACATCAACAAAATTCACCCCTTCCTTTCTGATGACACTACTAAAATGATTGTCCACTCCTTAATCACCTCCCGTCTTGATTACTGCAATATTCTCCTTGCTGGCCTTCCCACGAACCATCTCTTTCCCCTTCAATCTATTCAACATTCTGCTGCTCGACTAATTTTCCGTCAGCATCGCTTTTCCCATATCACTCCTCTTCTCAAGTCCTTCATTGGCTTCCCATCCGCTTCCGGATCCAATTCAAACTCCTCCTCTTGACCTATAAATACATTCACTCTTCAGCCCCCCACTACCTATCATCTCTTATCTCTCCTTACATCCCCTCTCACGTTCTTTGCCTTTGTCTACCTATGCCCTCCACTCGTAGTGCTAAGTCTAGACTTCACTCCTTTCACCTGGCTGCACCCTTTGCCTGGAACAATCTACCTCTGTCTGTGCGCAAAGCGCCCTCTCTGGACCTCTTCAAGTCCAGATTGAAAGCCCATCTCTTCTCTATTGCTTTCTGTTCTTGATTCTTGTTTTTTGCTCTTCTTGTTATTGTATACTTTTTCTTACTTGATTGTATTTGTATTTTGTGATCTTCTTGACTAGATTGTGAGCTCTGATGAGCAGGAACTGTCTCTTCTTCATGTATGTACAGTGCTTCGTATGTTTGAAGCATTATATAAATGTTAAATAAATAGATAGATAGATAGATAGAGAATATACTCAAGTAATAAACCAGCCAACACACAAGAAAGGACTACTGGACCTCATTTTTGTTACCAACCACATGCTACAAAACACATATCTCCCATCTCCCACAACACTATCCCCTGGTCTGACCACAAATTAATCACTTTTTACCTCCCTCAAGACACGGCACCAAAAGCACACCTACATCCGCAGCGCAACACAAGAAGATTTTGACACTTAGAAAAAGAACAGTTCTTAAATACAATGCTTTCTCAACTGGATACAGACTCTCAAGACCTCAATAGCCTAATCCAGGGGTCTGCAACCTTTAAGACATAAAGAGCCACTTGGACCCGTTTCCGAAGGGAAAAAAAAAACTGGGAGCCGCAAAACCATTGCGACATTTAAAACAAATCTAACACTGCATATATTGTTTCTTACCTTAATGCTATATACGACCCCCTACTTTTCCTGTTAAAATATAGGTGTTTGGCCTATACTCGCCGTATAAGACTACCCCTCTTCCTTCGCACACCAAAAAAAAATACGCCAGAAAATATCACAACAACAAGTAACAATATTTGATTTCAAAATTATGATGATTTTGTAGTCAAATCACTAATATGAAATAAAATTATTTTTTCTACCTTTGTTGTCTGACCAATTTATTCTTTGATCATGCTGGTCCCGATCTGAGGCTTCTGCTTTCCTGTCTTCTCTTAGCTCTCTTTCTGTGGTCTATGGTCCATCTGCCATTTCTTATCTCTTCTTTCGTTTTCTTCACTTCTTTCCATCAGCCTATTTCCAGTCCCAGTAACCCTCCCCAATATCAGCCCCTTTCCAGTCCTCACTCCCAGTACCTTCCAATGTCAACTTGCATTCCCATGATTGCCACTGGTGTCCATTTCCTTCCAATCCCCCTCCTTCCCCACTGACCAGTCCCTTCTAGTACAAATACCATGGCAGCCTTAGCCCCCAGTTATCTTCCAGGGCCAGCAGCTCTATCCTCCCCTCCCCACAATCAGCCCATGCCCATTCAAAGCCCCCCAATCAGCTCGCTTCCAGTGCTAATCCCCCCTCAACCCCATTACCAGTGCTAGCCTCCCCTAATCAGCCCAATACCAGTCCTACCCCCATCAGCTCATTACCAGTCCTAGCCTCCCCTAATCAGCTCATTTCCAGTGCTAGTCCCCTCAACCCCATTACCAGTGCTCCATCCCTCCATGTCAGCCCCCTCCATGTCAGCCCCCCTCCCTCCATCCATATCAGCTCCCTCCCTCCATGTCAGCCCCCTCCATCCCTCCATGTCAGCCCCCCTCCCTCCATCCATATCAGCTCCCTCCCTCCATGTCAGCCCCCTCCATCCCTCCATGTCAGTCCCCCTCCCTCCATCCATATCAGTTCCCTCCCTCCATGTCAGCCCCCTCCATCCCTCCATGTCAGCCCCCCTCCCTCCATCCATATCAGCTCCCTCCCTCCATGTCAGCCCCTCCTCCCTCCATCCATCCATGTCAGCCCCCCTCCCTCCATCCATGTCAGCCCCCCTCCCTCCATGTCAGCCCCCCTCCCTCCATCCATATCAGCTCCCTCCCTCCATGTCAGCCCCCCTCCCTCCATCCATCCATATCAGCTCCCTCCCTCCATGTCAGCCCCCTCCATCCCTCCATGTCAGCCCCCCTCCCTCCATCCATAACAGCTCCCTCCCTCCATGTCAGCCCCTCCTCCCTCCATCCATCCATGTCAGCCCCCCGCCCTCCATCCATGTCTGCTCCCTCCCTCCATGTCAGCTCCCCTCCCTCCATCCATATCAGCTCCCTCCTCCATCCATCCATATCAGCTCCCTCCCTCCATGTCAGCCCCCCTCCCTCCATGTCAGCCCCCTCCATCCCTCCATGTCAGCCCCCCTCCCTCCATCCATATCAGCTCCCTCCCTCCATGTCAGCCTCCCTCCCTCCATCCATCCATATCAGCTCCCTCCCTCCATGTCAGCCCCCTCCATCCCTCCATGTCAGCCCCCCTCCCTCCATCCATATCAGCTCCCTCCCTACATGTCAGCCCCTCCTCCCTCCCTCCATCCATGTCAGCCCCCCTCCCTCCATCCATGTCAGCCCCCCTCCCTCCATCCATATCAGCGCCCTCCCTCCATGTCAGCCCCCTCCATCCCTCCATGTCAGCCCCCCTCCCTCCATCCATATCTGCTCCCTCCCTCCATGTCAGCTCCCCTCCCTTCTTCTGCAGCCGCGGCTCCCTGCCTCTTACGGAACCGCGGCTGTGCTTTTAAAATCATCTCGGAGCCCTTCCTGTCTTGAAGGGCTCCGTGCAGCATTGTCCCGCCTCCAAACTTCCTTTAGAGGCGGGACAATGCTGCACGGAGCCCGTCAAGACAGGAAGGGCTCCGAGATGATTTTAAAAGCACAGCCGCGGTTCCCTAAGAGGCAGGGAGCCGCGGCTGCAGAAGAAGGGAGGGAGCCCATAACGCCATAAATACCGGGCGGGCAGTGTGCTCCGGAGCCGCGGCAAAGGTGAGAAAGAGCCGCATGCGGCTCCGGAGCCGCGGGTTGCCGACCCCTGGCCTAATCCAAAACTGGAATCAATCTCCAAAGCTACAGTGGCACCACAAACAAAAAAGGCACAACAGAAAGCACCATGTGGCCACATGGTACTCTGCAGAGCTCAGAAACATTAAGCGTAGACTCCAGCAGCTGGAAAGAAAATGGCGACACTCAAAGTCAACAACTGACTAAGACGATCCTGCCTGTTTAAATTCTGGAAAGTCTGTAAGGCTGTTTAAGAAAGATTCCTTTTGTTAAGAGGGCGATTCAAGACTGTGCACGCCCGGGCCTTCCAGACGTGCAGAAAATGTACGGAGCCGAGTTGTACCTGATTCTGCAACCGTGGGAACTATATGTTCCCAGAGTTGCAGAATCAGGGCACTTGGACGGCCTGGCATGCACAGCATTCTGAGAAGAGATATGTCCAAGTGCCTACCTGTCCCCACCGCTCAAGGCTCTGTCTGGTGTGCCCTTGCCGTGGCAGCCCATCGCCATGGCACCAGCAGTCCAACCTGAGAGCCCAAAGGCCACCCGCATATACATTTCCCTGTCGCCAGACCCTTGACAGAGGCAGCGAGGCCCAGAATCAGGTGGTGGGATTCCCCCACAGCAGACCTGTTGTTTTGGGAGGACTGCATGCCCTGATCGCACAAGTACCTGGCATTTATTCCACCTGGGCATCCAAATTGGGGTCGCTGGACATACGGAGGCCTCACTTGAATAGCCTCTGTATGTCTGGCCACTTCAGCCTGCCCCTACTCCTGTCCAGCACTCCCCGCACAAAGGTCTTGTACGTGTGGGGAGAACAAAGGATGGAATCTGGAGCGGCAGTTGAGCGTGGGTTGTACGTCCAACCCGGATGTATGATTTATCCTTAATTTTGTTAGTTCAGATGCAGAATAAACCTCTGAAAATGGCCCTTCTGCGCTTAACTTTGTACCAAATGGAGCCTTACTGGAGACATTTTTTGGGTATGTTAAATTTCTGTACATAACATTTTCAAAAGGTTTTGCGAATAAGGAGAAATTAGACCTTACCTGCTAATTGTCTTTCCTTGAGTTCTCTCCAGGACAGTCCAGGAAATGTAGGGTTGTCAGCCCCCTCCAGCAGCTGAGGACTGAAAAGCTTTAGTCTTGCTGACACTCTATCTATCTCCCCCTAGTGCCAGAGACTCAGTCTTCTATTGACAAAGCAGCACGATACTAACTTCAACCCTGCCCTGACTAAACCGTGAAAGAAAACTTGAAAAACAAACTGTAACAATAAACTCCAAATATGGACCAACCGATGTAGTCCCCTTAATTCTTCCAGAGAACGCCTCCTACTCTTCCCCCTGTCTAGAGAAGAGCGCTCCGAAGGCAAAGGCCCCCCCCCCAAGGAAAATCTGAGTGCCAGGTCGCTCCTATATGAGTCCTCCAGAACCAGCATGCATATGACCACTTGACCGAAACACTCAGAAGAAACATAATCATAGCAACAAGAACTTGCGCGAACCAACAGGGTGGGCCCTGGACTGGCCTGGAGAGAACTCAAGGAAAGACTGTTAGCAGGTAAAGTCTAATTTCTCCTTCCTCTTCGTCTCTCCAGGCCAGTCCAGGAAATGTAGGGATGTACCAGAGCAGTACCTAAATTTGGGAGGGACCCGGCAAACCCGCTAAGATAGCTGAGGCCCCAAACGTTGCGTCTCTCCTAGCCTGAACATCCAAGCGATAGAGCCTTGCAAGGGTATGTAGGGAAGTCCATGTCACCGCTCGACAAATATCCACCGGCGGCACCAGCGCATGCTCCGCCCAAAAGTCACTTGGCTACGAGTTGAATGAGCTCTGAGCTCTCGAGGAGGTACCTTACCTCTCACTAAATATGCTGCCCTTATAGCCCGTTTCACCCATCGGGCAATCGAGGCCTTAGACGCTGCTTGTCCCTTACGCGACCCCCCAAAGATCACAAACAAGCGATCCGTCTTACGAAACACCGTCCTTGCAAGGTATCAGCAGAGCACTCTTCCGAGATCCAATCTTCGAAGGGAATGATCCATTCCAGCTTTCCCAGAACTCCCAAAAGTCGGAAGCGAAATAGACTGATTCAAATGAAACCGGGAAATCACCTTCGGCAGAAAGGAAGGCACCAGATGGAGCACCACTTTTTCAGCCAAAAATTGTATAAACAGTTCTCTGCATGAAAGCGCTTGCAGATCCAAAATCCTCCTTGCCGAACACAAAGCCATTAGGAAAGCCGTTTTCCAGGACAGTTCCCTCAAACTTACCGATGCTATAGGCTCAAAGGGAGACTCCTCTAGAGCCTCCAAAACCAAATTTAAGTCCCAAAGAGGGACTACCTCCCTGACTGGCGGTCTTAGGTTCTTAACTGCCCTAAAAAAATGAACCACGTCCGGATGCGAAGCCAGCAAGCTCCCCTGCACCCGGCCCCTATAACACGCCAGCGCCGCTAGCTGTACCTTCAAAGAACTCAAGGCAAGACCCTTGTCCAGCCAACCTTGCAAGAAAAGCAAAATGTCTGGCAATGTAGCGATAAAGGGCCTAATATTCCTCTGCTTACACCATTCCTCAAAAATGTGCCAAACACAGATATATGAAAAAGATGTGGAACGCTTCTTGGACCGCAACATAGTCTTTATCACCGCCTGCGAATACCCCCCGGGGCGCAATCGCTGCCTCTCAAGAGCCAAGCCGTAAGCAAGAATCAATCCACCTGCGGCATCAGGACCACCCCTTGGTACAGCAAGTTGACCCGACTGGGCAGCCTCCATGGATGATCTACCAGCAACCTCCTCAGATCCGCATACCACGGTCTTTGTGGCCAATCCGGCGCTATGGGAATTACCTGTCCCCCGTGAACTTCTATTCTCTGAAGGAGCCGACCGATCATCGACCATGGGGGAAACACATATATCAGGCTGTCTATCTGCCAAGGCTGGACGAGAGCATCGAGACCTTCTGACATGTGCTCCCTGCACCTGCTGAAGAACCATGCGGCCTTGGTATTTGCGAGAGTGGCCATCAGGTCCATGACTGACTGTCCCCAGCGTACCATGATGTCGTGAAATACTGCCGCGTTCAACTCCCATTCTCCCGGATCCAAGGCATACCGACTAAAATAATTGGCCTGCACATTGTCCTTGCCAGCCACATGCGCCACTGACAAGGCCTTCAGATGTTCTTCGGCCCACTGAAACAATAGTAGACTCTCCTGCAGCATGGTTGCACTGCCCATGCCCCGTTGCCGGTTGATGTACGCCACTGCAAGCGCATTGTCAGAAAACACTCGAACAGCTCTGCCGACTAATAGCTCCTTGAACCATTGGACCGCCAGCCTCACCGCCCGTAGCTCCAGATGATTGATCAACCACGCGACTTCCTCCTCTGACCAGCATCCCTGTGCCACCTGAGAAAGACAGTGCGCCCCCCAGCCTGAAAGACTTGTATCCGTGGTCACTAACACCCACTCGGGTTGTACTAGAGGCATACCTGCTTGCAGATGGTCCACATCCAGCCATCATTCCAAACCGTCCCCCACGTCAGCCGGACAAACCAACTTCTGAGACAAAGGCTGATGTTGGGGCAACCACCGGGACAACAAGGCCCGCTGAAGGGGCCACATATGAGCCTTGGCCCATGGCACCAGGTCCAGAGCTGCTGCCATAGAGCCCAGCAGTTGCATGTATCGCCATGCTGTCGGCGCTTTCAAGCCTAAAAATCTCTGAACCTGCCCCATGAGCTTCTGTACTCTGTCCTCAGGCAGAAAAACTCAACCGACCTCTGTATCGAAAATGGCTCTGAGATACACCAACCGCCATACTGGCCGGAGTCGGCGCTTTTCTTGGTTGACTACCCAATCCAGCTGTTCCAGAAATTCCACTATTCGCTTGGTCGCTCCGACCGACTCCGTCTCGGACCCAGCCCGAATCAGCCAATTGTCCAGGTAGGGATGCACCCGAATACCTTCCTGTCAAAGCGCCGCCACGACCACTAGCATGACTTTTGTGAACATATGTGGCGAGTCTGAACAGCAAGACCCGGAACTGAAAATGCCCAATAGGGACGGCAAATCACAGAAACCATTGATGATCCTGTCTGATGGGAATGTGCAGATAGGCCTCTGACAGGTCTATAGAAGAGAGCACCTCTCCCGGTTTTACTGCTTGAATGACCGATCTCAGGGTTTCCATCCTGAAATGCGGCACTCACAAGCAGCGGTTCACGTGCTTGAGGTTGAGAATTGGCTGAAAAGTCCCTTCCTTTTTTGGGACTACAAAATAAATCGAGTATCGACCGAACCCGTACTGCTCCTGCAGCACGGGAACCACCGCACGTAGCTGCAGCAAACGCTGTAGTGTTTCTAGTACGACCTTTTGTTTGTTCGACGCCTTGCAGGGCGACGCCACAAACGCTTCTCTTAGTGGCCGACAGAATTCCAGAGCATAGCCGTTGCGGATTATCTCGAGCACCCACTGATCCATTGTTATCTTGACCCAGACGGAATAGAACTCCTGCAAATGTCCTCCTATTGAGACTTCCGACTGGGCCTCCCTGACTTCATTGTGGGTTTTTGGACTGATTTGGTCGAGAGGAGAAATACCCCCTGCCAAAACCCCGTGCCCCTCGAAAGGGCTGTCCTCTGGCCATAAAACGCCCTCTCTGATATGAAGTATACCTGGATGCCCGAAATCTGCAGAAATCTCGTCCTTGTCCTGTCTGCGGCCCTCCTGGTCTCTGACCTCTCGGCCTGTCCTCCAGGAGCCGTCCTTCCTTGGAGTCCCCTAGATCCTTAACAATCTTCTCCAAGGCCTCCCCAAAGAGCAGCTTGCCCTTATATGGGAGCTTGCTAAGTCGCGCCTTCGAGGACGTGTCCGCTGCCCAATTCCTCAGCCAGAGGAATCGTCGAGCAGCAATCACAGAGGCCATAGACTTAGCCACAATCCTCATGAGGTCAGAAAACGTGTCAGCCAAGTACGCGGATGCTGACTCTAATTTAGCCCCTTCATGGAAGATCATCTCCTCTCCTTCCGGCGACTTCTCGCCCTGGAGGCACCGAATGGAAGCCCTAGCTACATAAGCCCCACGAATTGAGGCCTGCAGTGAAAGAGCACTTGTCTCAAAGGCCTGCTTGAGGATGAATTCCAATTTGCGGTCCTGAATATCCTTAAGAGCTGTGCTCCCTTCCACCAGAATAGTGGTCTTTTTTGTCACGGCGGAAACTAAGGCATCCACCTTTGGCATGCGCAGCAACTCTTTCTCCTCCTTTTGTACCAAGTACAGCTGACTCATAGCCATACTTCCCCTCAAGGAAGCCTTGGGACACTCCCATTCCGATTCCATCATCTGCTTGATCACTCTATGAACCGGAAAACACCTCTGCTCCACTTTAAACCCCTGAAGCAGAGGATCTTCTAGTGGTTCCTCTTGGACCACTGGTAGTGCGATTTTAAGAGACGCCAAAGTGTGCGCAATGAGAGCTCCCAGCTCCTCCTTGTGAAACACCCTGAACATATTGAGATCTTCCCCTGGAAGGATCTCCCCTTCTTCTAAGTCCCCGGCCCAGGGACCCTGTCCTGAAACTGAGAGGATTTCTCCGTCCTCTCCTGCCGAGAGCTCTGCTGGCTGGCTAAACCAGTCTGGACCATGCTCTAACTCTAGATTTAAGTGAGAGGGACCCTCACCTTGTGTCCTCCCCCACAGGGAACTCCGTTCTTTGGGGCCCTGATAATGTAGGCGCTGATCCCCTGCTCTGAGACTGAACTCTCTTTAACATTAAGCCTTGTGCAATTCCAAAATAAAATCTGCTGAAAACAACAGCTCAGATACTTCCTTTGGCCCAGACAAAGAGACCTGCGGTGCTGACGGTGCCGGCAAAGTCTTTTTTTACTTAGTTTTACTTTTGCCTGATTTTTTAGTCAGAGTGGGAGAAACGGCAGCCTCCTGCAACATGGCTGCCGTTCCCGCCTTTTTCGCTGTGTCTGGACCCGCTCCTGCCACTGCAACTAATGCTTTTTCCTCCATTGACTCCCACTCGAGCGAACTCCCCTGACGAAAACAGGCGCGACAAAGCCCCGGTCCAGCTACTCCCCAGCCACTTCCACACTGAGCGCAGCCCGCCGCGATCGGCAGCATGCGCTACAAAACTGAAAAAAAACAACTGGCAGTGAAACCTGACCGATGCGAACACCAACGCCGACGAAACCGACGCCGAACAATTGATTCTCCGCTTACCTGTCGTTCCACCGCTGAGCCCTATGACGCTCCCTCCCTCGATGCTAGCAAGGTCTGAAAACAATTAATGGAGGAGGAGGAGGAGGCCAAAGAGGGTGATCTGGGGCTCCCAGACACTTCTCTATGTGAGCAGACCCGGTGTCTCCATTTTCCATGAGGCAGGCTCTGCCTCTGCTGCCCTTCCGTTCCAATCCTCAATCAGATATATTTTTAACACCCTTGGACTTATTGCCCTGCTAGGGCATATCAGATCCTCCTGGACATCCGATCCCCCTTTTTTTTTAATCTCTCCTTACTCTGTGCTTTCTTAAAAGGAGCCAGTGAAAAAAACCCTGTCCTATCCAACTGCTGAGGACTGAAGACTGAGTCTTTGGCACGAGGGGGAGATAAATAGAGTGTCAGCAAGACTCAAGCTTTTCAGTCCTCAGCTGCTGGAGGGGGCTGACAGCCCTACATTTCCTGGACTGGCCTGGAGAGATGAAGAGGAAATGGCCATTTTCACATGTAACATTCTGCCATGTTTGGAGACAGGTAAATTTACAAAAAAATAATCCAGTATTTAAGGTCCTGTTGTGGGTTAATCTTGTGTTTGAAAACTGGAAGATCTTTGCGCTGGAAAGTACAATGCAGTGCAGCAGTGAGATGCAATACTAGAAACCTCCTATAGGGGACCAATGGCAAGTTGGCAATGGGAGAGCGAGTATTAGGCATTGAATATAAGGCAGCTCAGAGAAGGGCATGCCCACAGTGCCTCACCACATTCCCCCTGTGGTCTTATAGGCTCCGATTTGGCCTCTCACACCACTTCTGTTCTGACTTTAAATATCTTTACTCAGTAGCCTCTTTTCTCCCTTAAAATGGATGAATCGACCCCCAAAATAATGGCAGATTAAAGGAAATGACAAAAAAAGCAAAGTTTTGTTAATGCTAAGTACACTTTCCCTGAAGGACTTTCACGGCCTTTCAGGCTAATCCATTCCAGATGTTTCTTCCATGCTGTAACAAACTTCCTATGCCTAAAACAAAAGCCTGGCTGTCTCCCAAGCGTTAAAAAGCAAAAGCCTGGATAAAAAGGTTGATTTATGATTCTGTCATGTAGACAAAGTGGAGAACAACTAGCACGAGATGAATTTCTCCTGGCAAAGAAAGTGTTAAGCCCACTCTCCCCATGCTAAGGCAGCCTTCAGTGGTAGCTAATGAAGGTAATGAAATATGACATGCGGGATGGCCCTTGACCACAGAGCCTACAGTCTCCCCCCACCGCCCCCACCCCGTGCCTTGTAAGCAAAACCAAACCAGATGCAGCTAACGCAGAGCAGGACACCAGAATTTGAGCGCTTAAAGTACACTGCGGGATCTGCTCATGAAAACAGATTGTTTTTCTGTTTTTAGCACACGGACAGAAGTGGCCGGGAGCTTTAAACAATGCTTCCCAGGTAGCTCTGTAATAAGCACCCCGTATTTCACCTACAGGAAGGAGATGAAAAGAGGCTGAGTGTACAGAAAAATAGTGTACAAAGCATTCATGTTAAAGCCGTCCCTCACCATGTGCTAAGAGAAAGACAGAAAATGATTGTAGATAAAGACCATATGGCCTATCCCGTCTGCGCACCCACAGGAGTTCTTTTTTTTTTTCAAAATTTTATTTATAAACCATCAAACAGGAACGGCAAGTACACAACTGATAACAGTCGCTCCCTGGGGTGGACTCTGATCCCCAGGGGGCGGAACACATAGATGGTTACATGATTTTTGAACAATTTCCCCATCCCCCCTCCCCCACCCAATCTCCCCCCAAGTAACCTCCCCCACCCCCCCAAGCATTACCAAACAGGACCAGTATATACCCCCGTATAGAACATCCGTAAATCTCCCCATACTAATCGGGCTATCAATAGCCTAGTTGCAGGATGACATTGCGAGTCCGAGGACTTAGATTTTGAATATAGGGCTCCCACAGTAGCCAGAAAGTGGACCATCGCTTAACATGGCCTCGAGCAGCCCTACACTCCAGGAGCATAAGTTGATGGAAGGAGTTCCGCCACTCCCAAAAGGAGGGAGGGTGGATGTCCCTCCACCCACGTAGTATTGGCCCTTTGCCCACCAGACATGCCTTCCGCACCAGCCAGCGACTCCATTTCCCCTTCGGAGAGGTGAGGCCCATGAGGTCTAAAACGGTCAGGGCAGCATCCCAGTGAACAGGTTGTCCAAGAAGGTCGGCCATAAATGAGGCAATTCTCTGCCAGTAGGGGCATATCCGTCGGCAACCCCACCACATATGGTATAATGTCGCCAGAGGCTCCGCACATCGTGGGCAGCGACCATCTGCGGTCAAGTGGCAGCGGAGGGCCCGCCGCGGGGAGAAGTGAACCCTAGTCAAACACTTAAGCTGGGTTTCCCGCCAGCGGGCGCCATCCGCCAGGCTCGCCACTCTCCGAAGGGCCCCCAGAATCGTGTCAGGGGGAATCTCCTGCCCCATTTCCGCCCCCCAAGCCCGTTCTACATCACGATAGTCCGGCTGCGGTCGAAACTGCTCCAACCTAAGTTGAAAGGTCCGAATAGACGGCCGTTCAACTTCGCTAAAACCAAAGAATGCTATTATCTGGGCCGAACGATCGCTACATAGTTCCGTCCTCGGAAGGGAGGCCACGTAGTGGGCCACTTGCATATACGCGAAAAACTGCCAAGGCCCCAACTCATACTCACGGGATAATGCAGGAAAGTGCTTGGGTTTGCCCGCCAAGTCCACCACATGTCCCAAAGTATGCATACCTCTCTCTCCCCACAGACGGAACGCGGCGGTTTCAGTGCCCGGGGTGAAGTTGGCATTGCCCTGAATGGGTAACCAGCTCGACACCTGCCAACGACGACCCCAGTAGGCATTCAAATACCTCCAAGTCTTACAAACCGGTGCCAATAACACGCTGTCCGCCAAGTGTGTAGGCCACCTACGTACCTCCAAATGCAACAGGGCTTTGAGGGAGTGGGGTGCCACGTAGGCCTCCTCAAGGGCCCGAGGGGTATAAAGATCGGTGTCACCCAGCCAATCTCCTAGGTGATGGGCCTGGCAAGCCAGTGCATAGGCCCCAAGATCTGGGAGCCCCCACCCCCCACTGCGCACCCTCCCCACTAGCCGACAATAGGAGATACGAGCTCTCGACCCCCCCCAAAGAAGGCCCCGAAACTCCGCCTCAAAACGCCGAATATCCCGCCGGAGGATCCAAACAGGGAGGGTCTGTAACCAGTATAATATCCGCGGCAGAATGACCAGTTTAATCGCCGCAATTCTCCCCATTAGAGATAGGGGGAGAGGCCGCCAGGCCTGCAGCTGAGTTCTTACCTTGTTCAACTGCCGTCGCAAGTTACTCTCATATAGTTGACCTGGCTGGCAAGACAGTACAATCCCCAGGTATATGAACTGGCGCTCAGCCCATCGGATGGGGAACTCGCCCGACCAGCTGCCCCGAAGTCGGCCAGAGACATCCAGGGCTTCGGATTTATCCCTGTTAATACTAAACCCCGCGAACTGCCCAAAGGCTCGAAGCTCCTGCAAAAGAAGAGGCAGGGATTCCCCAGGGGAAAGCAAGTGCACCAATAAATCGTCGGCAAAGGCTGAAATCTTAAATTCTTGTTTGCCAACACCTACTCCCTGAATTGTTCGCATACCCGCCACTCGCCGCAGGAGCGGATCCAACGAGAGAACGAAGAGAAGAGGAGATAGGGGGCAGCCCTGGCGAGTCCCCCTTTGCAGCGGGAAGTTCTCTGATAATACCCCGTTACAAAGTATCGCTGCGGTCGGGTTGGCATACAAACTTGCGACCATATTACAAAACAACGGCCCTAGACCATATTGTGGGAGGATAAATTTCAAATATTGCCAGTCCACCCGGTCAAAAGCTTTTTCTGCGTCAAAGCTGACCAATAGAGAGGACAGATGTCTATGCTTGACCCACTCTAGGGATGCGATGATCTTGCGTAAGTTACGGACCGCATATCGCCCCTTAACGAAACCGACTTGTGACTCATGGACTAGCTGCCCCAAAAACTCCGCCAGTCGATCTGCCAAGATCTTAGCTATTAATTTAAGGTCGAAATTAAGTAAAGAGATAGGACGATACGAGGTCGCAGAAAGAGGGTCCTTTGCCGGTTTAGGGATAAGAACGATGTGAGCATGATTAGCCCCCCACCGAAAGTAGCCTTGCTGTGCTCTCCGATTATGTACGGCGGCCAGCATTGGGGAAATCTGTTCATTAAGAATCTTGTAGAGTTCGGCACCCAGGCCATCCGATCCAGGGGATTTATAACAACTAGCTTTTGAGATAGCCCCTTGCAGCTCAGCCACCGTAATCGGCCGGTCCAACTGTGCTCTTTGCTCTATTGATAGGCGAGGCAGGTCCAGTCCCCGCACATAATCCGCCATCTGCGTGAGGGAGGTCGCCTCCGCGGCGTAGAGGTTCTGAAAAAAGGAACGGAAAATATGCACTATTGCCGGGTTCTCCCTATGTAAAGTCCCCAATTCATCTCGCAAGGCTGGCACCAGTTTCGAGCCCCTGGGTCCCCGAAGGCACCGAGCCAATAACTTCCCGGGCTTGTCTCCATAGCGATACAATTGGTAGCGGTAATATAACACTGACTTCTTAGCCCTCTGGTGTAGGAGTTCATTTAATTCCGTTTGGGAGTCCCACAGCTGCTTTTTAAGCCCGGCGGTGGGAGTTTGGGCCCATCGGCGTCTCAGCTTCATCACCAATCTCTCTAGTTCAATGATACGTTTGGCCCTCAATCTTCTTTTCCTGGCCAAGAACCCGATTATATCTCCCCGCAGTACGACCTTCGCCGTTTCCCAGAGCAACTCTGGGTCATCCTGGTGACCCCTATGATCAGCTTCAAATTCCTGCCACCGCCTCTGAATAAAGGAACGAAATTGTGCGTCTCTATATAATTCCAGGGGAAAACGCCATTGAAAGGCTCGAGGAGTACTCCCACTCCAAAGGACCTCCAGCCAAACAAAAGCATGATCAGAGATCTCTACGGGCCCTATCTGGGCATCCCCAACGTTGGCAAACAGCCCGGTGGACAGCAACAGGTAATCTATACGTGCGCTCGTGCCATGAGCCCGGGACTGATGCGTGTAATCCCGCTCGACCGGATGTATTAATCGCCATGGGTCCACCAGCCCCAACCTAGAGCAGAGGCGTTGTAATGCCCGAACCGTCGCCATCCTGTCTCTTTGCTCCCCCCCTTTTGAGGTATCGAGGTCGACATCCATGACCCCGTTGAAATCTCCCCCCAGGATAATGGGGATCTCCGGTAACGTCTCAATTTTAGAGGCAAGGCGCGCATAGAGGGACAAATCGAGCACATTGGGACAATACACGTTGCCGAGAATTACCGGCCTCCCCTCAAGGACTCCCTGCACCAGTACAAATCTGCCCAACGGATCGACCAAGTCCTTCACCACCTCCATCCGGACACGTTTGTGTATCAAAAGTGCTACCCCCCCTTTCTTACCAAGGGCCGGGGCCCCCCAGACCTGTCCCACCCACTCCCGGCAAAGCTTACGGTGCTCTTCGGCAGTCTGGTGGGTTTCCTGGAGCATAGCGATGTCCGCCCCCTGCCTTGCCAGGGCCTGCAAAATTTTTGCCCGTTTAATCGGGCTGCCCAGGCCACACACATTCCAAGAAATGATCTTAAGCGGCATGTAGTACTAGACTAGGCTCAATAGTATCTGTTATGTACCATACAGCATGTAGGGAAGACGCCCCCCAGCCTGAGATCCTCCCCCATTTCCCTCCCAAAATGGTCCTTGCACCCTCCCCTCCTCTACTGGTCCCCTAAGATACAGCTCTCCTTCTCCTCCCCTTCCCCTCCCACCCACCCCCCCCCCCCTCTCTACTACTCCCCTATCCCCTCCCTCCCCCCTCCTATCCCTTCCCCTCCCCCTCTCCTCCCCACTCCAATTCTTTATTTCTACTACCATCCTCCTCACCTCCTCAGTGAATTCCTAGATACGTGAGGTACCCCCCCACCCCTCCATTGTGCCGGCTCAGCTACAGGCCATCCGGGGTCCCCCCGATGCTCTCCCCCCTCCAGATTCTTTCCCCCTCCCTGCTCCCCCCCCTCCGCCAGACACCCCCCACTACTCGGGCCGCCCCCTGCCCGCCCCCCGCACCCAAAGGAAACAACCAACACTTGAGGGTAATTTAAACAAACCCCTTAGCTCCCCCCTCCCCCAACCCGGTTACCATCACCATCTCTTTTACAGTCCAAAGTGGAGACTCCTGGCTTGTTCTTCACAGCAATAGTCCTCTCCTCTAGTCCTCAGGACTCGACCGCCACTGCGGCCCTCTGCCGTATCTCCTCCACATAGGGCGTTGCTGCTGTCGCGGATTCAAAAGACCGGCGGGTCCCACCATGAGTGAAAATCAGCCGTGCGGGATATTGCACCATAAATTTGATATTATTGTCTATCAGGATCTGGCACAGGGGTCCGTACTCTCGTCGTCGCTGTCCCAAGGCCGCTGAGTAATCCTGGACGATGCGTATCCGGACATTGTCCTTTTGAATGGTCCCTTTCTTTCGCGCAGCACGCAAGACCGCTTCTTTCTGTGGGAATCTCAGGAACCGTGCTAGGACCACCCTGGGTCGGCCGTCACTGGTTCTCCTAGGCCCGACCCGGTGCGCCCTCTCTATTTGCACTTGAGTGCCTTCGGGATCATTCGCCAGGATTTGTTTCACCAGGTCTTCTACGTATGATTGTAAGTCCCGATCCTCTATGGTATCCGGGATCCCAAGAAATCTCAGGTTATTACGGCAGGACCTATTTTCAAGGTCGTCTAGCTTGGCCTCCTGCCCCTGGAGTAACTTTTTCACCCGGGCCATCTCCTGCTGTAGCTCCAACACATGCTCCTCCGACCTCTCTATCCGGTGCTCCGCCTCTTGCAGTCGGTTGCCCAGGGCCTCCACGGAGGTTTGGATTAGGTCCATGCGGCTCCGCAGGTCTTCAAACTGCGCCGACAGCGCCCCTGCCACAGCCATGGAGATTTCGTCCACCATCCCGCCGTGGCCTTAGCCTCCCCTTTCAACGGCGAGGATTGCTCCCCCCCCCCTTGGCGGCAGGGGGGTCTTCTCCTTCTCCACTCGTCGGCCTCCCTTCGCCGCCATCGCCAAGGCCGCTGTTGTGGTCTGCATGGGAGGGGGGGTCCCGACCCCCTTCCCCTCACCTCACCGCCGGGCGACGAAGGCTTTGGTTGCCCTCCTCCAAGGTGCGCTGTACAGGCCCCGTCCCAAGTCTCAGGCGCCACCGATTCTTCTCAGGCTTCCGTGCGCTGGAGGTAGGGTGCAAGTCTCAGGCTGCTGTGCACTAGAGGTAGGGCATGTGTCTCAGGCGTCTATGCGCTGGAGGTAGGGCAGGGGTCCCCAGCTCTTGTGCGCCGGCGGCAGAGGCAGGGCTCAGACCTCCGAAAGCCAGGGATAGGGCACTGGACCCAGGTTCTTGGACGTTGGAGGGAGGGCGCAGGTTTCAAGCTCCAAAGCGCTAGACGCAGAGCACAGGTCTCAGACTCCGTCGCGCCGAAGACTGGGTGCCGGGTGCAGGTCACAGACTTCTGTGTGCTGGTGGCAGGACGTCGTTCGGAGGCTCCGGTGCACCAGAGGCAGGGGGTACAGCTCCCATGAGTTTAAGATAGGTCGCAGGCCCTCGCGTGCCGAAGGCGAGGCACAGATCTCCGTCCTCTGTGTGCTGGAGATATTTGGCCCTCAAGGATCACGCGGGGGGGCGGGCAAAACAGGCAGCGGCCCTGATCAAGGCCCTACGACAGCTCTCGGCCTCCCCTTGTAGCTGCTGCATCAGCCCCTCTCTCACGGCCCACACTGCAGTCACGCGGGGGGGCGGGAAGAGGCGAAGTGCACCGGCCGAAGAGCCGCCGCTGCCGCGGGACCCCGCTCCGACCGCCGCCGAATTCTTCAACGGGTCGACTCACCCCCCAGCGCGGCCTCTCCTACCATGCGGCGTCTGCTGTCCGGGTCCAGGCCGCCTCCTCGGATCGTCGTGTGGGGGTGAGAGGGGAGCACCGGGGCACCATCCCCTGCCACGGTCCAGTCAGGAGAGCTCAGGGGGGGTGAGAGACCCCAAACTTAACCCCGGTACCACATTTATCTGTGCCGGAGGGGCGAGGAGGCCCAGAGCTCGAGCAGCGTGCGTCTGCTCTGGCTCACCGCATCACCGGAAGTCCCCCCACAGGAGTTCTTAATTTCTCCAATCCCGTTCTCTCCCTCAGAGGTCCTCTGTATCTGTCCCATGCTTTCTTGAATTCAGATGCAGGTCCTGTCTCCACCACCTCCACTGGAAGGCTGTTTCACGCGTCCAGCACCCCTTTTCTAAAGATATATTTCCACAGATTACACCTGAGTCTATCCCCTTTCACCTTCATCCGATGCCCTCTCATCACAGAGCTTTCTTTCTTTTGAAAGAGGCTCTTCTCCTGTGCATTTATGCCATAGAGATATTTATCATATCACCCCTCTCCCGCTGCTTCCTCCAGGAGGGTCTCCAACTGCAGTCCTGGAGGGCACCATATCAGTCAGGTTTTTGGAATATCCCTAATGAATATGCATGAGATATATTTGCATGTGCTGCCTCCATTACATTCAAATTTATCGCATGCATATTCATTAGGGATGCTCCAAAACTCTGACAGGTTTGGTGCCCCCCAGGACTGGAGTTGGAGACCCCTGCTTTAATGTATACAGAAGATATCCTTAAGTCTACCCCCATATGTCTTATGATGAAGACCACCAACCATTTTAGTAGCAACCCTCTGGCCTGACGCCATCCGGTTTATAGCCTCTTGAAGATGTGGTCTCCAGAACTGCACATAGTACTCCAAATAATGTATCATGAGAAACTTATGCAAAGGTGCTATCACTTCCTTCTTCCTGTTGGCCATTCGTCTCCCTATGCCCCCAAGCATCCTTCTGGCTTTTGCTTTCATCTTTTCTACCTGTTTGGCCACTTTAAGATCATCAAATATAATTACCCACTGGTAATGTCCCTATCTTCAGCGTGAACTCTATTTACTAGTATCCTCTGGCATCGCTCATTCAACCACTTTCTTATCATTTTAGGGTCCATCCCAAAGGCATTCTGTTTATTTATAAGTCGCCAACGCAGAATGATGTCAAAGGCCTTGCTAAAATCTAAGGAGGACATACTCAAAGTGATTTAACCAGTTAGCAGACTATACTAAACCATTTGGTGACATCAAATATCTGATAACTGGGTTGTACATCCTGCTGCCAGCCAGCTAGCGCCAGGGCGTTCTGGGGTAGCACTAGAGATAACTGGCTGGCGGCAATATTCACCCGCTGGCTGGTTAATTTAAACTGGAAAAGGTTCGGTAGAAAAAAGACTGGCCTAACTTTAGCTGGTATCGCCTCTGAATGCTAACCAGACAACCCAGTATTCAATGTCGGTGGCTGGACATGGCCCCAGCACTGAATATGCAGGCATAATTTAAAGCGGGGATAGCCGGACTCTTTAACAGTGCTGGCCACTCCATTGAATATCCCCCCCCCCCCCAAGATACTACATCAGCGCTCTCCTCTGATCCAATTCTCTGGTTAGTCAGTTAAGAAATCAATCAGATTCCTCTAAGAAGACCTACCTCTAGTGAAGCTATGTAAGGGCAGCTTGCCCTCCCGGGAGTTCTGCGACACTACTGCTAGAGGTCATGATGAAGTAATGACTCCGACAGAGAAGGAATGACTGGGGATCGCTCCTGCTCCCCACTAGACACCAGGGACCCCTGGTAAGGGCCTGGTGTGCAATGGGGAGGATGGGAATCCCAATCAGTGGGTTCTTGATGGCAGAAGAGGACTGAAAGAGGATAACATGTCAGTTACATGTTCCATGTAACTGGTTTAGTTTGATTTTTGTATTAGTTCTCTGTAAACTGTATTTGATCTCTGGAAAATGTGGCATATACAGTAAATGCCAACAAATAAATAAATCAATAAAAGGAGATCAAGAGAGGGTGACTGATGATGGGCAGGTGTCAGGATTGATGCTGGGGGGGAGGCTGTCTCGGGTTTTGCAATTGCCCTTTCAAGCTCACACTTACGCATGCCTTGGGGCGGGTGTAAATCCAACATTTAAAATTTTTTAAATCCATGTTTATTTCTCTTCTAAAGTAGGGAGTACACACTGATATTTTAGACCAGTCCAAAGCATTCTCTGTCTACACCCCAACCACACCTCCTGGAAACCTTTGTATGGTGTGGAGCTCAATGTCTAAATGCACATGTAGACAATCTGCATGTTTAAAAGTCGCTATTTACATGTGACACTTCGAAAATAAGGGTCACTATGTATATGTCGAGGCAGCTTTAGAAACTGCTTTAAAAACTGTTACTCCCTCCCCCAACAAGGAGGGAGGGTAGTTATAGTACAAGCTGTGATAAAAAAGTGCATTTTACCCGAGCAGAATTTACCTGCAGTCCTTCATTTTGCATTGCCGCTGCCGGAAACATCAATCAGTCTTAAGTCAAGCTCACTATCTTTTAAAAGGGCCAGTGGTGGAATGAATTAATCCCCCCCCCCCCAACAGACCCCACTGTCTTTTCAACAAAAGCTCTGGTGGCCCCAACTACTCGCTCTCTGTTGGCTTCTGCATTCAAAATGACCCATCTCCTTATTACCATACATTGTACTAAAAATGGGTGTTAAGAGCAAATAAGGCAGGATTTTGCCATTTAACATACATTATTTGGCCAAAAATGTATTTCATTCCCTTAACGCACATCAGAAGCTTCTGCCTCCGAGTATGGAATTGCACACATGAGAGGAAGAAGGGACAGCAAGATGGAAGCACTGCAAAGTCAAGACCACTTCTTTTTACCACACGCATCATTTTCTCATCTCATCAGCAAGCGTTGCAAACTTATAACAGATGTTTCTGTAACCCAGATGTGGATAGTGGCTTTATTTAGATTTTAGCAATTCAAAATTAAGAGGAAAGATATTACATGTAAAACCAGCGGAGAGATGTTACACTTTTTCTGACATTTTGAAAGCTCCTAGCCTAATGAATCTGAGTGACTGAAGTCTCTGGTTTTCTCGGGGGAGACCGTTAGCAAATCTGAGTTCTGAAGAAAAGCCCTGGAAATGGGTCGGCTGCCCACATGGTATCTATTATCCACAGTGAGGAAACTCCTGAGCACTGTTTGAAAGGGAATACTGTACCTTTAACCTTCACTCTGAACACTTTCTTAATTTGAGATGCAAGCAAAAGGTTAAAAAAGTCTGACCTCTTCAGGGTTGTGGGGGAGGGCTATCACATGGTATAATACTGGACTTTTTAATGCAGGTACATCACATAGAGGAATGTGATTTTCTACACTGCCTGCAGATGTTTCTGTTTGTTTCCAAAATGAAAAAAAAAATCTTTTCAGGATAAAGGCCACATAGAAATGAAAGTGCAGACGTATTACATATTGAAATAAATGTGAAAACCTCAAGGTTAGGACTGTCTACTCTTGGAAGGGGGGGGGGGGCTCTGGTGGCAGGTGCGGACAGATTAAGGTGCAGAAGATAACGTTTTGGCCAGCAAGTTGGAGCAAATCTTTACAAATAGTGAGGAGTTGGTACTATACAATTACACATGAGGGGTAATTTTATAACAGAGTACAGTTAAAACAACTAAATGCACTCCTGTTTTATGCCTGTTTTATAAAGGCCTCATGTTTCGAAAGAAAAGTGTACTTAGTTTAATCTTTCTGCATCAGGGTAACCATTACATTATATCAGGTCCTCTCCATTCAACTGCTGATCTTCATCTTTCTCTGAGCCTGTATAAAATCAGATCCTAGAATAATCTCCACTGATCAGAGGCAGCTGCAACTTTCTGTCTGTCCTTGGTGCGTGTATACACATATTTTACAAACACATACCTCATGCTGGCATCATCTCAATTTGTAGAAAAAGTGGTCCTTCAAGAGGTCTATAGCTCTCTTGGTTGCTACTCATAGAAAGGATGCAGAAATATTTCCTATTGTATTGGGAGCAACAGGCTTGATAAGAGCAACAGGCTTGATTAACCTTGGGGTCATCTTTGACTTCTCTCTCTCCTTCTCCACACACATCAAATAGCTAAAACCTGCCATTTCTTTCTCTAGATCATCAACAAAATCCGCCCATTCCTTTCTGAACACACAGTAACATAGTATATTTATAGGTCTATTCGAAACAAAACATACACAATCACTGATTACCTAGAGACGTACAAAACAGATATACTCTGCATCACTGAAACCTGGCTAAATGATTCTGATCAGATCATCCTCAATCAAATCAGCCTAGCCACCTACTCCTCCTTCAACTGCCCCAGAAACCACAGAAGAGGAGGAGGAGTCCTTACACTAGCAAAAACACAATTTAAATTCATGATCCTCACATCTAGCAGTTCAGATGAATCAAACATAATCACCATAGCCAATAAATATATCACACTGAGCCTCTCTTACAAAGCCCCTACTGCCAAGAGTGATGAACTATCCAAGTTCTCAAATCAGTATGTACACACATCACCCCTCAAAAACTCGTTATAGCCTTGGGAGACTTTAACCTTGGAACTTCTTCCAACAAAGAGGACAGGTCCTTCCTCAATGCCATGGAAGCCTTACACTACCAACCTTACACTACCACCAAGTAATAAAAACTCCCAAGCACCAAACTGGCACAACTCCTGACTTTATCTTTATCCCCCAAACAATGTTAGACCACAACCATGTAACACACCCCACAATCTCCCCAATGCCATGGTCAGATCACTACCTAATAAACTTCCCCTTACGCATCACATGGCCTCTGTACAGGAACCCCCACAACACAACTGCAGAAGATTCAAAAGCTTCAACAAAGACAAATTCCTGAACAAAATTATACCCAAGCTACAGCAAGACATCGATAACCTCGATGACGCTATTGATACTTGGAACAGCTCCCTAACTGCAACAGCAAAGGCACCTACCAAAAAGCCTTTACCCGCAAACAGATCAAAAAGAGCACCCTGGTACTCCAACAAAATCAGGTCAGCAAAAAGACTTCTAAGAAGACTTGAAAGAAAATGGAGACAGACAAAAGCCCCAGACATCCTACATCAATACAAAACCCTACAGACGGAATACACCAACACAATCAACCGATGCAGAAAACAGCACCATATAAATCTCATTATAAAATCAGCCAATAACCCAAGGGAGTTATTCAATATCATGAGGATAATCGCCGGAGACCACTAAAAAATGCTACCGAAGTACACCCTCAAATGATAGCGGATTACTTAAGGGACAAATACACCAAACACATCCAAACAACCACAACAACTACAACACACCAATCTCAGGACCCATGAAGGTCTATGGGGAACATTCAGTGTCCCATCAACCCAGCAAATAGAAGATGTCATCTCCTTGCTTAACACCATCACATCACCCTCAGACCCATGTCCCATCACATGGATAATGGCAACAAAAGATCAACTCAAACACTTTATTCACAAAATAGCTACCATGTCACTCACCCAAGGATACATGTCAACATCACTCAAACAGGCCACCATATGACCCATACTCAAAGACATGACCCTCAACAAAAATGACCCAGCTGTGTACCGACCTAATTCCAGCTTACCTTTCATCGCTAAAATCATAGAAAAGGTGGTACAAAGACAACCAAGACCACATAGACCAGCACACACCACTGGACCCACACCAGCTTGGGTTCAGACCCAACCATGGCACAGAGACACTGCTAGTATCTTTATTTGACAGTATCATCAGAGGAATAAACAATGCTAAAACAGGATTTATCCTCATTTTCATAGATATATCCTCTGCCTTTGATACCATCTCCTACAGCATCATGCTACTTCAAGAAATTGGCCTGTATAACAACACGCTAGCATGGTTTCAATCTTACCTCAGCAACCGGATACAACAAGTCAAATGTGGAACAAACAAATCAATACCTCTCCCCATAAACCAAGGAGTTCCACAAGGCTCATCACTCTCATCTCTATTAATTAACATTTACATACAGCCCATATGTGAAATCATAAAAAAAACACAAAGACCAGTACAGACCATACGCCGACGACATCATGGGATACGCCCCGCTCGAAATACACAAGCCTGACCTTTCGACCATAACATTGAGTGTGGAGGACATGATAACTTGGTTCAGCAATCACAATTTATCCATAAATTACAAAAAGACAGAGGCACTCTTTGTCACAAGGGATACCTCATTTCTCCCACCACAATCAGTCATCATACAACAAAAGCCCATAACAGTAAAGAGAGAAATAAAATATCTAGGAATCACCATGAACCAACACCTCACCATGCAGCCTCACATAAAAAAGACTATCGTTAACATCTACCATAAAATGAAAATAATCAGAAGGCTAAAACTCTTTCTGGACCAAGATCACGTCCGCACCATCTGCCAGGCAGTTATCACCCCAACATTTGATTACTGCAACTCGCTCTACCAGGGGCTCCCAAAACAAACCATCATGCCACTCCAAATAGCAAAATATACAGCAGCCTGACTCATTACAGGAACACCCAAACAAGGACACATCACCCCCATACTTGACCAGCTACACTGGCTCCCAATACAATCCCACATCACATACAAATTAACCTTAAACATCTTCAAAATCATACACCAATCATCAGCTGACATTCTACAAGACTGCATAATAAGAGACACAAGCACCTGACCCAAGAGAAATAATCACAAGCATATGATTGTTATACCCCAAGGATATCAAAGGACCAACCAATCTACATCTGGAAGAGCGCTTTCACTATATGCTCCATCACTATGGAACTCACTCCCAGATGACATGCGAGTGACCATTGGCATCAAAAACTTTAGTAAGAAGTTGAAAACTCTGCTATACGCAAACCACCTGGGGCACATTACCTAACCACCTGACCGATGATAAGACACAAACCACCACCTGTTGACCATCGGCCATGGACCAACCGCTCATCCTCAACAATACTCACTGAACTGTACGAAGTTTATGTCATACACACATGACACTGTACATAGTTAATCATGTTACTTCCCCTTCCCCTCCCCTGTTTACGCATTTGTTGTACACTGGTTATGTTCCATGTATACTGTTGAGTTACATTGTAAACTGCCTTGACTGAAGGATAAGGCAGTATGAAAATATGGTTAAATAAATAAATTGTATAACGCCGCAGATAAAAACCAGCATGATCCATCTAGTCTGCCCAGCAAGATGGCAAGAGTTGGTGTGTCTGCCACTCCATGCAGGTCACTCCTCTCCATAGTACCCACTGCTCCATGCAGGTCACCTCTACTTATTTATTTATTTACATTCTCTAATATACTGTGCTATTCGGCATCAGTGCGGTTTACATTGAACAAACTGAAATTACATTGAACAGGGCATTATAACTTGGAGATAACTATTTTACAGGGAACATGGGCTATGGAGGGTTAAGTGGCTTGCCCAAGACCACAAGGAGCACCTGTGGGACTAGAAACCCCAGTCCTTCCGACCCAAGGTTGCTGTCCTCTAGTGGGATTTGGACCCCTGACCTTCTGGCCTGAAGTACCTTGCCCCAACCACTAGGCCACTCCTCCACTACTTGTTGAGATATCAGAGACAGTTAAGTTTATTTTGATTTTATCCTGTTTCTATAAAGGGATCCACTGTGTCTGTCCCATGCCATTTTGAATTCTGTCACTGTATTTGCCCCACCACTTCCATAGAGAGGGCATTCCAAGCATCTACCACCCTTTCAGTGAAAGAAGTATTTCCTGACATTGCCTTTCAGTTTACCTCCTTGCAGCTTCATGTTATGCCCTCTAGTATTACAGCTTCCCCATCTTTGAAAAAGGTTTGTTTGTTCATTAATACCCTATAAGTATTTAAAGGTCGATATCATATTTCCCCTGTCCCTCTGCTCCTCTAGAGTATATATATTTAGGTCTTGGAGTCTCTTTCCATACGTCTTCTGGCGTAGGCTCCAAATCATTTTGGTCGCCTTCCTCTGAACCGTTTCCAGTCTTTTTATGTCCTTCGCGAGATATGATCTCCAAAACTGAACACAATATTCCAAGTGAGGCCTCACTAGCGACCTGTACAGTGGCATTAGTACCTCGTCCTTTCTTCTGGTACTTCCTCTGTGTATTCAATCCAGCGCCTTGTCACCCTGTTTTGCAACTTTGAGATCCTCAGAAATAATCACTCCGAGGTCCTTTTCCTGGTCCATGCACACCAACCTATTGCCTCCTATCTCATACAATTCCCTTGAATTTATGCATCCCAAGTGCATGAAACTGTACTTCTTCACATTAAATCTTAACTGCCAAGCATTAGACCATTCTTCCAGCTTTTGCAGATCTTTCCTCATATTATCCACTCCGTCAGGGGAGTCCACTCTGTTGCAAATCTTCGCGTGTCATCTGCAAAAAGATAGACTTTTCCATTCAGTCCTTTAGCAATATTGCTCACAAATATATTGAACAGTACCGGCCCCAGGACTGATCCTTGGGGTACGTCACTAATCACCTTCCTTTCATTGAGTAAGTTCCATTTACCATCACTTTCTGTCATCTGTCAGTCAACCAATTTCTGATCACCACCTTGGGACCCATCCCCAGGCTGTTCAGTTTATTGATAAGCCTCCTATGAGGAACAGTATCATAGGCGTTGCTGAAATCTAGGTAGATCACATCCATCGCATGCCCTTGATCTACTTCTCTGGTCACCCAGTCAAGAACTCAGATTTCTTTGGCATGATTGTCCTTTGGATCATGCAACCTACTGGTTTCGAGAAAGTCCACTATTCTCTCTTTCAGGAGCGCCTCCATTACTTTTCCCACCACCAAGGTAAGGCTTGCTGGCCTGTAGTTTGCCACTTCTCTATTACCACTTTTGTGAAGAGGTACCACATTGGCCCTTTCCCAGTCCTGCAGAACTTCTCCTGTCTCCAAGGTTCTATTAAAAGCATCCTTTAAAGTCCCTGCAAAACCCTCTCTGAGCTCTTTCAGTATCCTGGGATGTATCCCATCTGGTCCCATGGCTTTGTCCACCTTCAATTTTGCAAGAGGTTCAAACACATCATCTTCTGTGAATGGTGTACTATATACTCTATTTCCATTTGTATATTTATCAATCACAGGTGGTCCTTTTCCAGGATTTTCTTTAGTGAAAACAGAAGTATTTGTTTAGGATTTTTGCTTTTTGAATGTCACTTTCCATGAATCCGTTCTCAGTACTTTTGAGTCTTGCAATTTCACCTCTCATTTTCTTCTACCGAATATACCTGAAAAAAGTTTTATCACCAAGCTTTAGATATTTAGCCATCTTTTCTTCTGCTTTTGATTTTGCTATCCTTATTTCTCTTTTTTTTCTCTTTTAGCTTTATCCTATATTCTTTTCGGTGTTCCTCTGTTTGCGAACCTCTGAATGTTGTGAAAGCTGTGGATTTTACCTTTATTTGTGCAGCCACTTCTTTAGAAAACGAAATAGGTTTCCTTTTCCACTTTTTATTCACTTTCCTTACATATGTGGAGTGGAGGAGTGGCCTAGTGGTTGGGGCAGGGTACTTCGGGCCGGAAGGTCGGGGGTTCAAATCCCACTAGAGGACAGCAACCTTGGGCCGGAAGGACTGGGGTTTCTAGTCCCACAGGTGCTCCTTGTGGTCTTGGGCAAGCCACTTAACCCTCCATAGCCCATGTTCCCTGTAAAATAATTCTCTGTGTGCTGTGCTTTCCTGTCTAATCAATGTGTTTATACCTCAAAAATTTCCTGTCATGATTTGACAATTTCCAATCTGTAATCAAACCGCTGCTGATCGCTGGAAGTAGCGGTATACAAATGTATACTAAAAATATGTATCTGTTGCTCCTTTTATTGCCTCCTTTAGTTTAGCCCCCTACATTTCCACTTCCCTTACCTCCTCTCACCCTGCCAACTCCTCCTTCAGGCACTTGGCCATCTTCCTGAAGTCAGCGTGTTTGAAGTGTAGGACTTTCAGCTTGCTGTGAGGGGATTCTGCCTTGGTTTTTATCTCAAACCACACCGTGTGATGCTCGCTGCTGCTCACGTGGGCACCCACCTGGACATTTGACACACTTTCTCCGTTGGTAAGTACTAAATCCAGCACTGAACTTTCCCTGGTCGGTCCACTCACCATTTGTCTAAGCAATGCATCTTGGAAGGCATCCACAATTTGTTTACTTCTTTCCAGATTTGCAGAAGGAATACTCCAATCCACATTGGGTAGATTAAAGTCACCCAATATGATCACTTCCCCCTTGTCTCTATCCATTTCTTCAGTTTGAGTTGGAGGCCTGTAGACTACACCAGCATGGATAATAGTGCCATCACCACAATCCACAGCACTTCTTCTTTTCCCCACATCCCCTGCATTTCAGCAGCTTTAATATTGCTTTTGACATATAGGGCTACTCCTCCTCCTTTTCTGCCTTCTCTGTCTCTCCTAAATAAATTATAGCCAGCTATGGCTATATCCCATTCATGTGACTCGTTAAACCATTGATGTAATGGCCACAATGTCCAAGTCCATTTCCACCATTAGGGCTTCCAGGCCAGGAACTTTGTTGGCTAGGCTTCAAGCATTTGTGTTCATTGCTTTCCAGCATTTTTTGACTGGCTTGCCGGTATTTTGCATGGATTTTGTTCTACACACCTCTTCCCCTTGCCATTGATGTGTGGGTTAATAGTGTGGCTGTTTCCAATATTATTATGCTTTTGCTGGGAGTGACGTCCTGAATTTGTCCTTCTACATCCGTCACTCCCTTTCCCTAGTTTAAATACCTATCCACACACTGCCTGTATTTTTCACTTAGGATCCTTTTACCTGTGACAGAGAGAAGTAGTCCATCAGCACAGTATAGTCTCTTGTTGATCCATCTGTTTCCCCGGTCGCCTTTATATCTAAATTCTTCTTGTTTGCACCAGGTTTGGAGCTATCTATTAAAGCTGTTTATGCGATGCAGCCTTTCTGCTCCCTTACCAAGAACAGGTAGAACTTCTGAGAATGTGACAGTGTTAACAATGGGCTTGAGTTTCTCTCCCAGAGTCTGGAAGTCCCTTTGAACTGAACTGTTTCTAGCCAGGACATTTGCACCCAAGTGAATGACAACATCAATTTTGGAGAGCTCACATTCTGCACTAACTGCACTTTCTGCACTAACAATTTGAACATAAGAACATAAGATATGCCACACTGAGTCAGACCAAGGTCCATCAAGCCCAGTATCCTGTTTCCAACAGTGGCCAATCTAGGTCATCCGTACCTAGCAGTTTCCCCCAAAAGACACAGGTTCCACAATGCTTGTATTGGGTCAAGCAGTGATATCCTGAGTCCATTTTAATAATGGTTTATGGACCTTTCCTCCAGGAACTTGTCCAAACCTTTTTTAAACCCAGCTACACTAACAGCCTTTACTACATCCTCCGGTAACAAATTCCAGAGTTTGATTACACGTTGAGTGTAAAAATATTTTCTCTTATTAGTCTTAAATAGTTTACCCTGTAGCTTCATTGCATGTCCCCTAGTCCTTCTATATTCTGATGACGTAAACAATCGATCTATGTTTACCCGTTCCACTCCATTCATTAATTTATAGACTTCTATCATATCTCCCCTCAGCAGTCTCTTTTCCAGGTTGAAGAGCCCTAACCTTTTTAGCCTTTCTTCATAGGGTTATCCTTCCATTCCCTTTACTATTTTGGTGGCTCTTCTCTGTACTTTTTCTAATAACGCTATATCCTTTTTAAGATACGGTGACTAGAATTGCACACAATATTCAAGGTGCGGTCGCACCATGGATTGATACAGAGGCATTATAATATCCTTTATTTTCCATTCCTTTCCTTATGATACCTAGCATTCTATTTGCTTTCTTGGCCGCCGCTGCACACTGAGCTGAGGGTTTTAACATGTTATCCACGATGATGCCTAAATCTTTTTCCTGGGTGGTGGTTCCTAATGTGGAACCTTGCATCGTGTAATCATAGTTTGGGTTGTTCTTTCCTAGGTGCATAACTTTGCACTTGTCCACATTAAATTTCATCTGCCATTTGGATGCCCAGTCTTCCAATTTATCAAGATCCTCTTGCAATTTTCCACAATCCTCATGGATTTTAACAACTTTAAATAGTTTTGTGTCATCTGCAAATTTGATAACCTCACTCGTTATTCCCATTTCCAGGTCATTTATGAATATGTTAAAAAGCAGCCGTCCAAGCACAGATCCCTGGGGTACTCCACTATTCACCTTTAAAATTGGCCATTTAGCCCTACCCTCTGCTTTCTTTTAACCAGTTTCTGATCCTCAATAGTGCACTGCCTCCTATCCCATAACTTTTAGTTTTGCCAAAAGTCTCCAATGAGGGACCTTGTCAAAGGCTTTCTGAAAGTCCAAATACACTATATCAACCGACTCACCTTTGTCTACCTGTTTATTCATACCTTCAAAAATTCATAACAGATTAGTAAGCCAAGATCTTCCTTGTCTAAAGCTATGTTGCCTGTCTCTCATTAAGCCATGATTATCTACATGTTCAGTAATTTTGTTCTTTAAGATGGTTTCTACCATTTTTCCAGGTACTGGCGTCAGGCTCACCGGTCTGTACTTTCCCGGATCACCCCTAGAACCCTTTTAAAAGTTGGCATTGCATTGGCCATCCTCCAATGTTCAGGTATTACAGATGATTTTAATGATAGTTCACAAATTACTAATAGCAGGTCTCCAATCTCATATTTCAATTCTTTCAGCATCCTTGGATGAATACCATCCAGTTCAGGTGATTTGCTACTCTTCAGTTTATCAAATAGTTGTAATACATCTTCTCGGTGTATCGATATTTCTTTCAATACTTCCGCAGTATCACCTTTAAATACCACTTCAGTCATGGGTAACTTCCTCCTTACATCTTCCTCAGTAAAGACCGAAGCAAAGAATTCATTCAGTCTCTCCGCTATAGCCTTGTCCCCTCTTACTGTCCCTTTTACCCCTCTATCATCTAATGGTCCAACTGACTCTCGCACAGATTTTTTGCTATGAATGAACTTGAAAAAGTCTTTATTACGTGTTTTTCCTTCCATAGCAAGCTTCTTCTCAAAATTTCTCTTTGCCTGCCTTATCAATGCCTTGCATTTAACTTACCAGTGCTTGTGCTGTTTCCAGTTTTCAGTATTTGGCTCTTTTTTCCATTTCCTGAAAGATGCTTTTTTGGCAACAACAGCCTCTCTAACCTCACCTTTAAACCATGCTGGCAGCTTTGGACTTCCTTCCACTTTTCTTAAAGCGTGACACTGACCCAGTCGATACCGGGGTAATTGAAATCACCCATTATTATTACTGTGCTGTTACTTTTGTTAGCTTCCCTGATTTCTTTGAGCATTTCATCACCCATTTGTTCATTCTGGCCAGGCGGTTGATAGTACACCCCAACTGCCATCGCCTTCCCCTTTTTACATGGAATTTCAATCCATAGAGATTATACAGCAAATTTTGTTTCCTACAAAACTTTAATCCTTTGTGACTCAATGCCCTCTCTAACCCACCCCTCCCCCACCAATATGATCAGCTCTATCATTATGATATAGTTTGTACCCAGGTATCACAGTGTCCCACTAGTTGTCCTCCTTCACCATGTCTCTGAGATACCAATCATATCTAACCTCTCATTTAGTGCTATATATTCTAACTCTCCCATCTTAGTTTTTAGACTTCTAGCATTTGCATACAAGCATTTTAGAGACTGTATTTTATTCATATTAATCTAGCTATCGGTAGACAGGGGTAATTTGTAATCTTTAAGCTCTGTCTGCTCTGTACTCAAGGGCATTTGGGCTACTTTTGTTTTTGTTGGAACCTCTCTGCTGATATGCCCTAACTTCATTCTTTTCCTAGTATCCGTCAAGGATACATTGTTCCAAACCATGCGCTCTTGGGCCACTGTTGGCTCTTCCCTATTATCTAGTTTAAAAGCTGCTCTATCTCCTTTTTAAATGTTACTGACAGCAGCCTGGCTCCATCCCAGTTAAGGTGAAGTCCATCCCTTCGGAAGAGCCCCTCCTTTCCCCAGAATGTTCCCCAGTTCCTAACAAATCTAAAACCCTCATACTTGCACCGTCTCATGCACACATTGAGACTCCGGAGCTCTGCCTGCCTTTTGGGTCCTGCGAATGGAACAGGAAGTATTTCGGAGAATGCTACCCTGGAAGTTCTGCATTTCAACTTCCTACCTAAAAGGCTAAATTTAACCTCCAGAACCTCCTTAACACATTTTCCTATGTCATTGGTACCGACATGTACCAAGACAGCAGACTCCTCCCCAGCACTATCTAAGATCTTGTCTAGGTGGCGTGTGAGGTCCGCTACCTTCAAACCAGGCAGGCATGTTACCAGGTGATCCTCACGTCCACCAGCCACCCAGCTATCTACATGCCTAATTGTCGAATCACCAATTATAACGGCTGCCCTAACCCTTCCCTCATGAGCACATGGCCTTGAAGAATCTTCCTCAGTGTGAGAGGGTTTTACATCACCTGGAGGACAGGTCCTAGCTACAGGATCACTTCCTGGCACACCAGGGTGATGCTCTCCTGTCACGTGACCTCTCTCTTCCATGGCAACAGGGATGCTGCCAGACTGAAGGTGGAGCTTCAGGACTATATCCCTGTAGGTCTCGTCTATGTACCTCTCTGTCTTCCTTATGTCCTCCAAGTCTGCTACTCTAGCCTCCAGAGATCGTACTCGATCCCTGAGAGCAAAGAGAAGCTTTCACCTAGTGCACATGTAAGACCACCTCACCAACTGGGAGAAAATCATACATGTGACACTCAATGTAAAAGACTGGAAAGCCCCCATCTCACTGCTGGACTGCTGTCTGCATCTTAGTTTTAAGGTTGTGTTTAGATATTTAAGTTCTTTACTTATTAAGGGTTGCTGGGGATACTTATACTAATAAAACTATACATAATATGTTTAATGTACTTTGTTCACCTGAAGCTTAATTAATCTCAGGTCCTTAATGTATGCCTGATGATGATAAACAGCTGCGCCTGCGAATGAATATGGTTCCTTTCCTTGAAGAGGTTTTAGCTATAAAGCTACGATTATCTCAGGGGTGGGTGGGTGTCGGGGTGGGAGGGAAAGAAGATTTATTAAAAACTGGCTGCTACACAGTACTCTGTCCTCTGCTTCTAAGGTAATCTGTGACCAATTTCCGGGGGAGTCCCACAGCCCTTGCTTGGATAGAGGGAGTCTTGGGGACTAAATTTAACCAAAAAGCTCTCTGCTGTGTTTTAAATTTAAACTGAAAGCTCTTTGCTGCTACTAGGCACTGACTGATTTAACAAATCCACTGGGTTCACAGATTAATCAGCTTTAATCTAAAGAATTCCCTTTTCCCCAAGATTTAGAAAAATTCCCAGAAGTAAATACATACAATTGCAGATCTTTCTCCAGAAGTAGCAGTCCCCTTTTATAGTCCTTCAATTTGGTTTGTATTCCTGCTGGTCGAAGAGCCCGGGAGGCATTTGACCATCTTCTCTCCTTTCCATCTTCTCTTCTTTGAACTGCGTTCCCAAGTTGGTGCCTCTGATGATGGAATCGCCAAGTAGTAGTAGTTTTCTGGTTTGTGATTTTTTTCTTCATATTTGGTGCATCAGTAGATTAACTTTCTCATTTAAGGGCACTTCAGTTTCCAAGGATTGGGCACCCTCATTTTCCAAGGCAGAGAAGGCATTATTCAGGGATATCTCTTGATGTAGAGGGTGTCTCTATGCTACAGGTCGCAATCTACCAGAGCCCACTGTGATCCATTTGTTCCTGGGCTGTTTGATTCTTTGTGAGAGCGATGGTAGATTTTGTTCAGTTTGTACACTAGAGGAGGTGTGTTTAATTGCAGCTAATTCTTCCCTTAGTAGTGTCAATTCTTTATGCATAGTAGATAACTTGAGGCAAATAAGGTAAGCTCTAAGGCTCCAAATGATTCTTCTTAGAATGAAGGCACTTTCATTAGAAGTTATTGCATTGAATACAAAACATGCTGATTAAGACTGTTATAAAGTGGTCCTAAGACACTTATCCATTCTTTAGTCACCTCCTGTATAGACTATTGTAACTTACTCCTTGCTGGTCTCCCTCTGAATCATCTCTCTCCCCTTCAATCTGTTCAAGACTCTGCTGTGCGGCTAATCTCCTGCCAGCCTCGTCATGCTCATATTACCCCTCTTTGCAAGTCACTTCATTAGACCCCTATCCATTTCTGCATCCAGTTCAAACTTCACCTTGCTGCTCCTTATGTCTGGAACAAACTACTTGAATCTGTACAACAGATGCCTTCTCTGGCCCTTTTCAAATCCAGGCTGAAAACCTACCTCTTCACTGCCGCTTTCAGATCTTGACTCATCTGGTCTCCTTTGTATTTCCTTTCCATTCCCCCTAGATGTATCCCGTATCTACAGCTACTGTGTTGTTTGTCTTGACTAGATTGAAAGCTCTGATGAGCAAGGACCATCTTTTATATATGTCTGTGCAGCACTGTGTATTTCTTGTAGCGCTTTACAAATGCTCAGTAGTAGTAATAGTAAGAAGAGGAATTTCCAGTTGTACCTTGACAAGTTGCCTATACACATTATGCCTTCCGAATTCCAGAGGGAGGCTCTCTTTGGCATGATGCAAGTACTAAGCCGAGCATTAGCAGTAAATTTGAGAGACTGAGATCATACTCCACATACCCTGGCTTAGGAGTGAGGTTCATGACTGTCATGATATGTGCAAAACTCACCCATTTGGAGAAATTGGCCCGGAAGAACTCCTTCCTGAGGGCTATTAAGGAAATTCAGTGGTGCAGAAACGAGCAACAGAATCACAGGTGATGAAGACCGAGAGATCATTGTGATACTCTAAACAAATATTTTATGAACATGATACTAAAATGGATCTCTACTGGCTCATAGGTTTAGACAGCACCAGCAGAGTAACACGATCATGGGTACACGTACAAGCGCAGGGGCATTTCTCTCCAATGCTATATGAACTCACACGGTAATGCTCAGCTCAGGATACTGAGGAATATTAAGAAGGGGCGATGTTGTTATGGCTGTCAGAGGAGGAGAGTAAGGTGCTGGTAGAGCCAATCTCATTGATAGAAATATAGAAGGCTGCAAAGGATCTCTTGAGCGGTAAAAGCCCTGTCTAGATGAATCCTCAGTAGACTTCTTCCTTTCAAAACCTTGTTCTGCCCATGCAGCAGGCATTTTATGGTCTTTGGGACCACCCCCTGCAGCTCACAGCCTTACAAATGGTACATTAGTGCTGATCCAGAAAGAAGACAAAGACCCTCTTGACTTGAGCTTATACTGCCCCAATTCTCTCTTAAATGACTCATTAGAATTTGTACCAAGGTTCTGCAACAATGGCTTCAAGGCTTCCTGGCAAAACTTGCACATCCTGACCAGGCATCTACAGTATGGCCAAAGCACATAGGGCCTTTAACATTCTGGCCGTGGTGAGACAACAAATGATTGCAGAGGCTCTTGTCTCCTTCATTGCTAAAAAGGCCTTTGATCAGCTTTTGGGGCCATTTCTATTTGCTGTTCTCAATAAAATTACCTTTTTGGAATGATTTCAGGCCTATGTTAAAGTGCTTTGTATGCACCTCGGCCTGGGGTTTAGTTACTGAGTCTCTGTCTGCAACTTTTCAGATCCATAACGGAAGAGAAAGGGGTGTCCACTGTGCCTTCTCTTGTTTGATTTGGCTATCGAGGTCTTAGCTTAAAAGATTAGAAGGGACAAGGTTACATGGGGAATTGTGGTGGGAGGTAGAATGCATAAATTATCCTTGTGCGCCGATGGCAATCCTCTTGTCTTATGGATGTTAGAGTTTCTGCACCTTGGCTGTTTATGGTTTTGGAGGACTATGAACTATAAAGTCAATTATCTGAAATCTGTTGTTCTTCCTTTTGGGGAGCCATGACTGCTGGGGACTGAGGGAGCGCTGGTGCCCCTCAAGCTTGCCACAGTTGGATTTAAATTTTATTTTATTTATTATTAACAGTTTTTTTATACCGCTTTGTCCTTCAATTAAAGCAGTTTACATATAACATGGCAAAGAGTTTACATTATGTTGTTGTTGTTAAGTGCCGTCGAGTCGGAGTCGACTCATGGCGACCCTCTGGATAGCTATCCTAAATTGTGTTCGGTCTTCAGTCAGGCGGCTCATTGTTGACAGACTGGTACCAGTAGCTGCTGTTATTGTATCGATCCATCTCATTGCTGGCCTTCCTCTTTTGCATTGACCTTCTATCTTGCCAAACATAATGTCTTTCTCTAATGATCTCTCTCTTCGCATGATGTGTCCAAAGTATGAAAGTCGAAGTCTTGTCATCTGAGCTTCTAAAGAAAGCTTAGGTTTGATCTCCTCTAGTGCCGACTGGTTTGTTCTTCAGGCAGTCCATGGTATACACAGTATTCGCCGCCAGCACCATAATTCAAAGGCATCAATTTTCTTCCTGTCTATCTTTTTCACTGTCCAGCTTTCACATCCATATGATGTTATTGAAAATACCATGGCTTGAACAAGTCGAATCTTTGTATGGAGAGAGACATCTCTGCTCTTGAGAATCTTATCTAGGTCTTTCATAGCCATTCTGCCAAGAGCAATGCGTCGTCTGATTTCTTGACTGCTTGTTGCTTCTTTATTGATAGTTGATCCAAGTAGGTTAAAGTTGTTCACAATTTCAATTTCTTCTCCTTCAACGATGAACCTGTTGATTATGCCAGTTGTCATGATCTTTGTCTTCTTTACATTAACGTGCAGGCCCATTTTGAGACTATGTTCTTTGATTGTGAGAAGCAAATGTTTCAGATCATCTTCACTTTCAGCCAGTAATGTGGTATCATCAGCATAGCGAAGGTTGTTGATGACTCTTCCACCAATCTTCACACCTCTGTTGTCTTCATACAATCCTGCTTCTCTGATGATTTGTTCTGCATATAAATTAAACAGGTAGGGGGAAAGTATGCAGCCTTGTCTTACACCTTTGCTTATTTTAAACCATTCTGTTTCTCCTTGTTCCGTTTGAACTGTTGCTTCTTGATCAATGTACAGATTGCGCAAGAGAACGATCAGGTGTTCTGGTATACCCATGCTTCTTAATGTGGCCCAGAGTTTCTCATGGTTTACACAGCCAAAAGCCTTGCTATAGTCGATAAAGCACAAATAGATATCCTTTTGGTATTCTTTAGTCTTTTCAAGGATCCATCTCACATCCGCAATGATGTCTCTTGTTCCTCGCCCTTTCCTGAACCCTGCTTGCACTTCAGGTAGTTCTTGTTCCAGGTATGGTTGTAGTTTCTTTTGAATAATCTTCAGTAGAATCTTGCTGGCATGTGGGATCAGAGTGATTGTGCGATAATTTCCACAGTCAGTTGGATCACCTTTCTTTAGTATTGGTATAAACACAGATCTTTTCCAGTCAGTTGGCCATGATGTTGTCTTCCATATTTCTTGGCAGAGCCTTGTGAGTACGGTAACAGCTGCATCAGATTGCTGCAATACTTCCATGGGAATGCTATCAATGCCTGGTGCTTTGTTCTTTGATAAGGCTTTCAATGCTGCTTCAACTTCTTCTTTCATCACCAATGGTTCCCGATCATAAGGTACAGGTTGAAACCGCTGTTGGTCCACTTGATCTTTATCATATAAAAACTCTGTATATTCCTTCCAACTTTCCTTGATCTTCTCAGCATCATTCAACATAGAACCTTGAGCATCTTGTAACATTCCAATTCGAGGCTGAAACTTTTTCTTTAACTCTCGTAGCTTTAGGAAAGCCGATCTTGTTCTTCCTCTAATAGTTTCTGCTTCTATTTCCTTGCAAGTGTCATTGTAGTACTTTTCCTTGTCCTGTCTTGCTGCACGTTGGAAATCTCTGTTGAGTCCTGCGATTGTCTTTCTTTCTCCTCTGGCTTTAGCTTCTCTGCGTTTCTGGGCAATTTTCAGAGTTTCTTCCGTCATCCATTTTGGCCGTTTTTGCTTTTTCACCTTTTGTAGAGACTTCTCGCTTTCTTCCAACACAACCTTCTTGATGTCATTCCATAACTCTTCCGGAGCTCTGTCATTTGTATCTAAAGCAGCAAATTGATTTTGTAGGCAGTCTTTAAATTCCAGTGGTATATTCTCAAGGTCATATTTTGCTGCATTCATGAGTGGTTTGCTCTTTTTCAACTTTAGCTTGAGTTTGCATACTAGTAGTTGATGATCTGTACCACAGTCAGCTCCAGGTTTTGTCTTTGTTGATGTTACAGAGCTTTTCCATTGTTGACTTCCACATATGTAGTCAATTTGATTTTTATATAATCCATTCGGTGAAGTCCATGTGTACAGTCGCCGCTTGTGTTGCTGGAAGAAGGTGTTTGAGATGAATAGATCATTGGTCTTGCAGAATTCTATCAGTCTTTCTCCAGCTTCATTTCTGTTGCCAAGTCCATATTTTCCAACTACTTTGCCTTCTCCTTTGTTGCCAACTTTTGCGTTCCAGTCACCCATGACTATCAGGATATCTTGTTTGCATGTTCTGTCAATTTCAGCTTGTACTTGTTCATAGAACTCTTCAATTTCATTCTCTTCTGCAGCTGTTGTTGGGGCATATACTTGAATTATAGTTGTGTTGATAGGCAATCCTCGTAGACGAATAGAGATTAAGCGTTCGCTGACTGCATTATATTTCATTACAGTTCTTGCAAGTTTCTTCTTTAATATAAATGCAACACCATTTCTTCTTTGTCTTTCATTTCCAGCATAGTAGACCATGTGATCATCTGATGCAAAGTGCCCCATGCCAGTCCATTTCAGTTCACTGACACCCAACAGATCAAGTTGTACACGTTCCATTTCATTCTTGACCACCTCCAACTTCCCTTGGTTCATGCTTCGTACGTTCCATGTTCCAATGTGTAAGACATCTTTACAGCTTCTGACTCTCATTTCATGCGCAGCTACATCAGCAGTCAGACTTCCCGAGGGCTTTGATCCAACCACATCATAAATGCTGGCTTTACTCTGAAAAGTCTTCAGCTCTTCCCCAGTAGCTAGTTGAGTGCCTTCTGACCTGGGGGTCTCATCTTCCAGCACCATAGCACAATTTGTTTTGTTGTAACTATCCATTGGGTTTTCATGGCAAGATACAGAAGTAGATTGCCGGGCCTTTCTTCTGCGCAGTTTAAGTTTGGTGTTGTTGCCGTTGTCACAAAACTGTGATCCTCCGCCATCAACACTGTCCCATTCTGCTGCTGCCCAGATGGGTGGTTTGTCTTGGTCTGGCACCTCAGCTGAGACCTGTCCATCTTGGGAGACCCTGCCAGTAGTTAAACTACCGACAGTTTAGCTCTCAGCATCACTGATGCACGCAAGCCCTCACAGCACAACAAGCTGCAAACCAAGTGAGAGGTTTACATTATAACATAATATAAATGATTACAATGAAAAGGGAGCATAAACGTGGATCTTAACTTAAGGGACTGTCATACCTAGGGTGTGGGGGGACATTTGAAATATAATTACAGCCCTATTATGTCCAGCATCAAAAAGGATTTCAGGGATTGGGAAAATGTACCTCATTCATAGAGAGAGAGCAGAAAGGAGCAGGTATCACGACACACTTTGGAGAACAACAATTCTTTTATTCAAATGTCCAGCGAGGTCAAAGCCTTCTTCAGGGGCTTGATACCTCAATACAAAACATAAAAGACAATAAATCATAATACAATATCAAAATAACAAAGAGGAATATGCATTTGGAAAAGACTAAATGCATCTAAATTTAACTGTTCGATAAAAAACATGTAAACAATATATAAATTAAAGGATAAAAAAAAAGTCAATAAAGACAGTGAAATGAAGCATATCATGAAGTAAATAATAAATAATAAAATGGCGGCCAAGAAAACAAATAGAATGCTAGGAAGCATAAGGAAAAGAATAGAGAACAAAACAAAGGATATTATAATGCCTCTGTATCGTTCCATGGTGCGACCTGTGATAAGGAAGCTTATCATAGCTCAGGTAGGAGCTATAGAAAAGATGATGTGACTCTGAACAAGCAACCTGTCAGTTCTGGTAGAAGTGAGAAAACAGAATTTTCACATAAAAGACTACCAGTCCCAGAATGCACCAGGTTTCCAGCAGCCATGAGAGAATGTGTGTGCAATCAAGAGAGCTATGAGGTAATCCCTAAGCACTCATCTCAAAGGGCAGGGCCTGATTCAACACAGCTGCGCTGTGTTAGGGAGCAGCACACATTAGAACAGGATAAGAATAGAGCTTATTCTTCAGATAACAGCTACAGAGGGAGGAAGAGATACAGAGACAGCAACGGCTACAAGCACCAGTATCACCTGGAGAAACAGAAGCCAAGCCAAGCAGATAGAGAGAGAAGGAAACTCTCTGGAAGGAAGAGAAGAAAGGCCATTGGAAGGTCTGGGAGTAGGCAGTACTCATACTGGGAGGTATTCCAAAAGCCAGCAGAGTCCATTGGACTGGATTCAGCCAGAGGAATGGAGTGGCAGAGATAGGAATCACCAGTGGCTACCTGGAAGAGAGAAGACTGCATGTGGAAGGGACTTTCAGACCAAGGCCAGAAGGTATGTGAGAGAAGATCCAGTGTCCAGGGATCAAGATTGGAAGGCTGGACATCAGAATTGGATTACATATTGGCCAGGCTATACAGAGAGGAATAATGATAGCAGGAGAGGCTCAGGTATGAACACTGATCCAGACCCTATCTATAATAGAGAATGGCAGCAAGGGAATAAGCATTCTCATGATAGTGCCTTAATGAAAGACTCATCTGTGCCAATGTATGATATTGACCCTATGATTGTTGATGCAGGGGGAAATACAGCAGATGAAACTATTTACATGGACTGTTCTTTATCTAAATGCTATTGCTAGTTTTCTATGAGCAAACACATCAGCCATCACAAAGAAACCTAACTTTGTTCTTTAGTTCCACTGCAAACAGCTCTTAAAGCAGGATTTGGGCTCACACAGTAGCAGCCAGCCAGCTAAAGGCTTTCAGCTGGTCCATTGATAGTAATTAGGGCTGCACCTGATTGTGTGTGTGAGCAAGGGAGAATCACTGCTGAGATCGGCGTGGAAAAATAAGCAGAAGTTAACCTAACCAGCAAAGTTTATTCTTTACTTTGTGCCTTTGTATTTGGTAATTATTTGCTAAGAAAACATTAGCTAATTGCCTGACAAGCTGAAGGTTGTTTTCTGGTTTACTTTGTGACTTTTTGTTATCCATTTAAACACTGCAAGCAAGTAACCTCATTTATAGTGCTATCAAGCATACATGTGCTGGGTGAATTAAACCCCATCAATAAAAGAAGTATTTTATTGATCTTACCACTTGGTTTCACAACTCAAATTATTGTCATCAGCTGTGTTTGGGAGTGAATGAACTACAATACCCACAATACCTTGCAAGAATCATATGAATATATGCATCGTCAAGATTGTGTAAGTTCTCACCCTAGGCAGCCGTCTGACAGACCGCACCTTGAATATTGTGTGCAAATTCTGGTCACCGTATCTTAAAAAGGATATAGCAGAATCAGAAAAGGTACAAAGAAGAGTCACCAAATGGTAAAGGCGATGGAAGGATACCCCTATCAGGAGAGGCTAAAAAGATTAAGGCTCTTCAACCTGGAAAAGAGACGGCTGAGGGGAGATATGATAGAGGTCTATAAATTAATGAATGGAGTGGAACCGGTAAACGTAGATCAATTGTTTACATTATCAAAATGTAGAAAGACTAGGGAACATGCAATGAAGCTACAGTGTACCAGATATAAGACTAATAAGAAAAAATATTTTTTCACTCAACCTATAATCAAGTACGGACAACACTGACTTGGACAGCCTGGTAACCCAATGGAACGAAGGAGTCAAAGCAACCTCAGTACTAAATACGAAAACTCCAAAGAAGGCAACCAAAATAAGATCTAAATCAGAGCCCTGGTACTCAGCAATGTTACATAAAATGAAGAAAGACCTCAGGAAAATTGAAAAGGAATGGAGAAAATCAAAAAAACCCGAACGAAAAACTGAATATATGTTTTGTCTCTCTAAATACAAAGAAGAAATCAACACTGCAAAGAAAAAACATCATACCAAAATACTCAACAAAGCGATAAACAGACCAAGGGAACTATTCAAACTTGTCAAATCCCTGACCAATACTATCCAGGATGATGGCCCCAACAATGCTATAAATGCACAAATGTTAGCTGACCACTATGCCAGCAAACTCAACCCACCACCAACAAGAAACCCCAACCAAAATCAGACCATGATCTACACCCCACACCCAATCACAACTACAGTAGGCAACAAAGAGGAATGGGACTCCTTCCATACCATTGAGTCCAAACAAATAATAAGCATAATCACGAGCCTGAACACCACTACATCCCCATTAGACCCTTGTCCAGCAGCTTGGATCAAGGCCACAAAAGAAGAACTAGCACACCACATAAATCACATAGTGAACCAATCGCTACAACAGGGAACCATGCCTACGGAGCTCAAAAGATCCCTCATAAGACCAATTCTAAAAAACAAAATGCTCAAGAAGGATGACCCATCCTCATACTGGCCCATCTCAAGCATATCATTCCTGGCCAAGACCATCGAAAAAGCAGCCCAGCAACAACTAAAAGATAACATCGATGCCAGTAATGCACTCGATGACCATCAATATGGTTTTCCGGCTAGTGCTGCTTGATAAAATTTATAAAGGCATAGAAGACAATAAGAAAATATTCATATTAATATTCATAGATATATCCACAGCATTCAATACTGTAGATCACAAGACCCTCATCAACAGACTGGAGACCATAGAAATAAAAGGAACCCCCCTAAAATGGTTCAGATCCTACATCTCCAACCAAATGCAACAAGTTCTCTTCAATCAAGAAATTTCAGAGGCTTTCCCACAAACACAGGGAATACCACAAGGCTCTGCACTGTCCTCCCTGTTGTTCAACCTTTACATGAAACCCATCTGTAAGATTTTTCAGAAACACAAGATCAATTACCACATTTATGCGGATGACATAATGCTATATTCTCAATTGGACTCAGACAACCAGAACTATGACCATCTGGAAGAATGCCTCAAGGATGCACAAACATGGCTTCAACAAAACAACATGTCCATAAACCATAAGAAAACTGAAGTAATGTTCATCTCTAAAAACCAAGATTTCAACCCCCCCCCCCCTCAACTATCACCATGAACAATAACTCATATAACATCAAGGATGAGATAAAATACCTAGGAGTAACATTCGACAAAAACCTCAAAATGGAAAAACACCTAAGACTACTGAATCGGGCAATATTCCACAAACTAAGCAATATCATTGAGCAATCCGACTTCAGAACAATAGCTCAAGCGCTAATCACGCCTCACCTAGACTACTGCAACGCCATCCTCCAAGGACTACCAAAAAAATCCCTCAACATACTACAACTGGCGCATAATGTCACAGCCAGGATCATAATGAAGAAACAACTATCTGACCACATCACACCAATACTAATAGAATTACACTGGCTTCCTATTGCTGCCTGTATAAGATACAAAATAATAGTAACCACTTTTGAACTGATACACAACATAGCACCATCCTTCCTCTCCACGCTTATCACAACGCAACCGCATAACAGAAGCAGAAGAACGCACAACCTAAACACCCTACATGTTCCACCCTCCATCTGCACAGCTAAGACCTCCACGAGTAACAGAGCTTTCACCTACATAGCGCCCACGCAATGGAATAAGCTACCGGCCACACTAAGAGCAAACAACGACCTGCAAGATTTCAGAAAAAAACTAAAAACCTACCTTTTCCAAGAATACTACAACGTAACTTAAAGCAGAAAGAAACCATTTGCTCAACGCACCACAAAAATGCCACAAAGAACTTATGACTGTAAACAAACAGTAATTAGTTTAAATGAAACTGTAAATAGACCAAGATGTGTTTAGCCAAATGAAACTGTAAATAAACCATATTGTAAATAATGCACGATGTAAACAATCCATACTGTAACTAGCGCACGATCTATAAATGAATCTGTAAATGACTCAAGCTGTACAAACCAAACGCAAAAATGCAACTGTAAATACCCTAAACTGTTTAATTTCTAATCACCAAAATCCAGATGTAGATTCTTTAATCATTGTAAGAAAATGTTTGCTATGCCAAAATTTTAATGTGATGTAAACCGCTACTGATCGCTGGAAGAAGCGGTATACAAATGTAACCAAATAATAATAATAATAATCCCGTATATCGAGAAAGCTCATTGCAACTTACAGTATGCAGTTTTAAACTTAACATACAATACAATTAGATATCACTATAACTGAAGTACAAAAATGCAGCAATATACAGTACCCCCAACAAACACACAAATTGATTAAAATTGAACTTTAACCCCAAAACACTACCTGAAATCGATGGATCTTCAACTCTCATTTAAAAGTCCTCAAATCCTGTGCCACCTATAACTAACCCGGGAAGGCATTGCAGAGTACAGAGGCTTGGAGAGAAAGTCATGAGCCTGATGACTTTGCACAGCTCTTTCATACTAGGGACCGCTAACAGATCTGCTCCTTGAGGTTACAAAATCCAAATCCACTGCCCCTGCCCATAAAACCTTAAATGCTAACAGTAAGATCTTAAATTGAACTCGAAACTTAACCCGCAACCAATGTAGGTTTATCAGTAAAGGGGTCACATGATCAAAATCACAGAGGCCCTTTGTCAATTTCGTTGGCGTGTTCTGGACTAACTGCACATCATCTCTACTGCTCCTATCAGCAATGCATTGCAGTAGTCCAGTTGTAGTGGTTAAAATGAATGTTATCCCTTTCTCCTATGTCCCCTATATTTTGTTTTTTTCGCAAGATCGACAATCACTTGGGGTCCTTTTTTATATAGTTCCCTTGTAATTGTTTGGTTAGCTATGCTAGAAAAAGGCATATATTCTTTGACCCTTTACAACTGGAGTCTTAAGACAGTTTGATTTAAGATTTCTTGTCTTTTGGGACTGTGGGGATAAGGGTGGGAATGAAGGAAAGATCACGGTGATTATATCTCTTATTTTATTTCTTAATTTATTTATTGTGGTTTTTTCCACGAAATGTAGACCTAAAATATATATGGGGGGTCTCTTCTGTCTTGGTATTTCTTATTGATTTCCTTTGTGGCATTATTTCTTTTTTCCCCATATTTGTTTAATTTATGGTTATGTAAATTTGATGTAAACTTAATAAAAAATAGATCAACAATCACTTGTCTAGTTTTATTTGAAGGAAGATGGCTCCCAGGATTAAAATGAGTACTTTGTGGAGACTAAAGGATAGAGGAAGTATGGTGTTCTTGAATTTAATGCTTTATTATTGGTTGGCTGGTACGTTTGTTTGAGTGGTTTATTTATTTACATTCTCTTATATACCGCGCTATTCTGCATCAGTGTGGTTTACATTGAACAAACTGAAATTACATTGAACAAGGCATTATAACTTGGAGAAAACTATTTTACAGGGAACATGGGCTCTGGAGGGTTAAGTGGCTTGCCCAAGACCACAAGGAGCACCTGTGGGACTAGAAACCCCAGTCCTTCCGGCCCAAGGTTGCTGTCCTCTAGTGGGATTTGAACCCCCGACCTTCCAGCCTGAAGTACCTTGCCCCAACCACTAGGCCACTCCTCCACTCCTTTAGGGGTGCACTGGGATATACCTGGCAGCAACTCAAGAATGTGCAGGCAGGTCTAACTGGGCTCAGTAGGCTGCTTAGTTTAGGACCTGTCACTGCCTCGATTAGAAGGATTCTTGGGTCAATTCCAGTGTTGGTTCCACACAATAAAGGTGTGTTGGAGCCTTTGCAAGATATATAGGATTCCTAAAGGTACTCGTTTGCCAATATCAGCTCTCCATTGTAACAGTGCCTTGTCCATTGATAGACTTAATCCAATCTTGGAAATCTGATGGGATGCAAATTTTCAATTATTGGGCCAATTGTGGGGTGAAGACGACTTTAAGGGCCCGATAATCTTCTAGACAGACTATGCACCACTACGGTGCATAGCCCTACCTGCTGAGCCTTAACCCCAGATAGTCAATGCTGGCATTGAGTATGCGGGGATCGTCGCACACGCTGGTAGCCCCTTGAAATAACTGGGCAGCAGTGATATTGCATGCTGCCTGGATAGCTCCTGCACCGAAAGATAGGCAAGGGTTTTCCTCGCAGATTGCTAACCGGACAGCATGCAATATCGCTACTGCCTGGTTATCACTCCACCTTGGAATGCCCCCAACATGCCTGATGCTAACCAGACAGCATCGGGGTGCATAGGGGATTTAGAAGGGGATATTCAACGGCATTAACCATGGAAGTGTTTATAAATATCCAGATTTAAGGCATTTACATAGTTTACTGAGCTGTAAACCATGTAAATGCCTTTCGAATATCAGGCTGTAAGTCCTTTGATAGACCCCAGGAGGAGTATGATCTTGCATAGAATTCATGAAAGGGATTGTGGGCAGAAAGGTACATTCACACATATTTGGTGGACATGCCTGTGGGTTAAGCAATTTTGGGATTGGGTGGGGATGCTGTTATGGGTATTTTGGGAGTTGCAGTGCACATCACGATTGAGTACTGTCTGCGTGGGGGTACGGAAGAGGTGCTGCATGTTACATAATTGTGCTTATGTGGAAATCCCTGCAAGGGCTGGGTCGCTAGGTGTCAGCATTGACTCGATGGTAAACACTGTGTTACATTTTTGCTGTAGAGCCATAAGCAGAGGTATGTAAAAGGCAGCTTGGGAAATTGACCCACTCTGCTTACATATGTAAACATGTGGCAGAGGTACTGGAAGTCTTTGGGATGAATGCTGGCTATATGGATTCTACCTCAAATGCCAAACACAGTGTGAAGTACATTAAAAAACTCATACCTATAACTAATCCAAGAATTGCAATCAACTATTGTTATGAAAAGAGATCTTTATTAAACCTATGAGGTCAACCTCACATGTATTTCGGCCGGGAGGCCTCCTTCAGGGGTTGATGACCTCTACAAATGCATAAAATAAGGACATTTTAATAATAACACAATTAAGAATCAAACATACATATTAAAAAACAATGGAAAACCATAAAAAAACAATAAAAATCAATGATAAGTAGAATAAATAAATAGTAGATAACATAAAATAATAAAAACATCCAAGGGAAAACTTTACACTTTGAAAATCTGAATCTAAAGCTAAATAAACACTCCTACTTTAGGTATTTCTTTCAGAAGTAAAATATTGAACGATAACTGTTATCATTTTATGATATATATTCCTAATGACAACATCACTTTTAGGTTTTAACACGACCCTTTTGAGTTATACTTTACACTTGTAAACTCAGAATCTAAAGTTAAATAAACACATAAAAGCGGCCAATTGGGAGAAGGACAATTTGAACATAAGACATAAGGACAGTACAATGTGACATCCAAATTGTGTTTTGTATAAACAACAGACCAACTAACTTAAAAAATGCATGGAGCAATTGTGAACCAAACTTAAGAAGAAAAAAGAACAAGAAACAAAAAAAGGGAAAACAGGAAAAATAAGAAAAATAAGAAAAGTATATCCAAGACAGGCATGAGATCGCTACTTATCAAGTGTAATAAAATGTACAAAATAACAGGGTAAAAACACCAAGTTATATCAAAGTGTGCAGCATAATAGTGTTGAGACACCTAAAGAATGTATAATATATAAACATCGAAACACGGAACAATCATAAGTATAACTCAAAAGGGTCGTGTTAAAACCGAAAAGTGATGTTGTCATTAAGAATATATATCATAAAATGATAACAGTCATCGTTCAATATTTTACATCTGAAAGAAATACCTAAAGTAGGAGTGTTTATTTAGCTTTAGATTCAGATTTTCAAAGTGTAACGTTTTCCTTTCGACGTTTTTATTATTTTATGTTATCTACTATTTATTTACTCTACTTATTTATTTATTTATTTAATTTTCTTATATACCGTGCTATTTGTCATCAGTGCAGTTTACATTGAAACAATACAACAATTGGTCAGATATAACAGACCTATTACAAGTAACAGGAAAATTAACATGGAAGTAAACAGGGAAATCATTTATATTTCTAGAAAACTTATCATTAATTTTTATGTTTTTTTATGGTTTTCCATTGTTTTTAATATGTATGTTTGATTCTTAATCGTGTTATTATTAAAATGTCCTTATTTTATGTATTGTAGAGGTCATCGACCCCTGAAGAAGGCCTCCTGGCCGAAACACGTATCGGGTTGACCTCATAGATTTAATAAAGATCTCTTTCCATGGTTGATTCTTTGTCCTGCTTTCTTTGTGCATGCTGACACTACGGGAAGGGTGTCCCCCTTTGCTGCTGATATTACTCACTGTATACAGGGGAGTAAAAAGATCTTATATTTCTGGCTTCTCTGAAATCTGTCTTTAATGACTCTCCAGTATAACAATTCAATAGTATGTTTAATCTTTCACTTAAATAATTTTGCATTATTGAACAACTATGCCTCATTAAAAAATAACTTTTCTTATCTTAAAACTGTTGGCTCCTCTCCTCTATCCAGCCAAGTGTTTTCATGACACTCCAATGCTGCCTCAGCGAGCTACTGTTCTTATCACATCTGATCGAATCTGGTTAAATCAAGAAAGCATGCCACACCACAGGAATTTGCGGACTACCTTCAGTCAAAAACAATCCAGACTGACAAGACCACCTTCCCCACTTCTGTGCACATGTCAAACCACCCAACACCACTAACCACCTTTTCAATCCCATCATAGAAAGGCATCGAGGACACCATCACAGCCATCAACACCACCACAGCCCCAAATGACCCCTGCCCAGCATTCTGGATAAAATCACTGCGCATGGAATTCAGCCCATTCCTGGCAAAACTCATTGGCCTATCCTTCTCAACAAGCTCATTCCCACGAAGCTTGAAGCAAACATCCATCAGGCCACTTCTAAAAAATAGCAAATTTGACCCACAGAAAGTGGATTCATTCAGACCAGTCTCAAGCATTCCACTAATGGTCAAAATAATTGAAAAGGTCGTCCAACGCCAAATCCATCACCATATTGAAACCATCGCTCCTCTCGACCCATGCCAGCATGGATTCAGAGAATCACATGGAGTCGAGACACTCCTTACCACCCTCTTCAGCACCTTAATCACCGGAACGGACAACATCAGATGAGGATATGCCTTAATTTTCATGGACATTGCTGCGGCATTTGACTCCGTCAGCCATGAACTACTTTTGGTGCACCTCAAAGAGAAGGGAATTCATGACACAGCCCTAAGCTGGTGCAAATCATACCTGACAGACAGATGGCAACACGTACGGACCGGCTCCACGACCTCCAAACAGTTCCAACAAAAACAAGGCGTGCCACAGGGTTCCTCGCTCTCGGCCCTGCTTTTCAACATATACATGCAGCCCATCTGTACTCTCATCTGCTCCTTCAACATCACCTGCCTGGTATACGCCGACGATGTACTACTCTACATGCCATTCCCAACTGACCAACCAGATTTTTCACCACTAACAACATGCTTCGATGTTGTCACTGACTGGCTCCACACCCAAAACCTCAGAATAAACTTCAACAAAATGGAGGCACTATTCATTACCAGGAACCAAACATATACTCCCCCCGCATCACTAAAAGTAAGATGTGCCGAGTTCCTAAGCAAGCCCATGGTCCGCTATCTAGGGGTCACATTAGACCAAAAGCTAGACATAAAAGCCCACATAAACAACACTGTCAAAGCAGTATACCATAAAATACGGACAATCCGGCATCTTCAACCTTTACTGGAACCAGACGACTTCCAGACAATCTACCAAGCATTGGTCATCCCCCACTTTGACTATGCCAACTCCATTCTACAAGGACTCCCGAAGAACATGCTGAACCCACTTCAGCTTGCAATGAATGCAGCCGCCAGAATACTACATGGAGCCGCCAGGAGGGATCACGTAACCCCAATCCTGAAACACCTCCATTTGCTGCCGGTCCACTGCAGACTCTCCTTCAAAATACTATTGTTGACCTTCAAGGCCATCAACAGTTGCACCTCCACCTCCATCATGGACCTCGTCCTCCCCACCCCCCCAAGCAGAGCCAGAAGGTCATTCGCCACCAACACACTGCGAATCCCTAGTACAGTTACGAAATGCTCTCAAGCAACAAGGAACAGAGCCTTTGTGTACTATACACCCACACATTGGAACGCCCTCCCACCCACTATCCGGTCCATCACTGACCTTGCCCAATTTAGGAAGGCACTGAAGCACCACCTCTTCCTTCAGCACTACACTACTCACATAATAGCGACACATCACATCCAGCCACACTCAACAACCAGGACAACCCCCCAACACACCCACATCACACCGATGCAGCCCCGCCCAGTAGCACCACTATACAATAGCTGCCAAGCAGCTCCTGTCAACACTGTACATCTGTGACCCGACTGCTTAGACTGTATATAGTTACCTGAAAGAGTGCCAAACAGACCTGCTCAGTCCATTATTCCACGACCGCTGCTCAGCCTGCACATAGTTACCCTAGTTAGTCCCAAGTTTCAACACCTGTTTATTGTAAGTACAGTGCAGGTCAACCTGCACTATACAAATTATTGTTGACTAAACCGCACTGATTCTAAAGAGCGTGGTATAGAAAAGACATTAAATAAATAAATAAAATTAAATAAATAATAAATAAATAATGCCCACATGTTCTACGTTCATAGTAGTCATTACAGGTGTGGTCAACATTATTGGTACCCTTGCATTTTAGATATGTATTGTACAATAACTTCAGAAATAATTGGAAATATTCCAACTTTATGTCATCATGATATTTTAACAGTATGTTCAAAGTTATACAACAAAAAAAAGATCTGTGCAACTTAGACGTCATTTCTGAGAAAAAAACAAATACTACCTGGACAGGATTGATGGCACTATTCACTAATATTTGGTTGCACAACCCTTGACAGTGATGACAGCCTCCATATGTTTCTTGTAGCCATCTATAAGTTCCATACATCTGTCTGCTGGTAGTTTCTTCCACTCTTAAACTGCAATTTGTTCCAGCTCATGAATGTTTCCATGATTCCTTTTACCAATAGCAGATTTCAGCTCTTTCCAAAGGTTCTCAATTGGATTGAGATCAGGACTCATTGCTGGCCAGTTTAAAACAGTCCATTTTTTTCTTTTTTAACCATTCTTTTGTACTTTTGGACATATGTTTGGGGTTTTTGTCCTGCTGGAGGACCCTCGACCTTCGACCTAGACCTAGCTTTCTGACACTAGGTAGCACATTTTGCTCCAAAACACCTTGTAGTCTTCTGACTTCATGATTCCTTTAATCCTTTTCAGGCCTCCAGTTCCTGAGGCAGCAAAACAACCCCACAGCATTATGGAACCTCCAACATATTTAACTGTAGGAAAGGTGATTTTTTCCTTATAAGCTTCATTTCTTTGCCTGTAAATGTATTCCTGGTCTGCATTGCCAAAGAGCTCAAATTTGGTTTTATCTGTCCACAGAACATTTTCCCAGAAGGATTGTGGTTTCTCAAAATGGGTTTGGGCAAAGATCAGGCGCGCCTTTTTATGTATGTCTTTGAGCAGTGGGGTCCTCCTTGGCCTTTGTCCATTAAGTCTTTCTTTGTTTAGTGCGTGGCATACGGTATGGGTTGAAACCAGCACTACAGATAGCTCCAGGTTAGCCTGAAGCTCTTTGAATGTTGTACATGGTGTTTTATCAACAGTTTGCACTAACCTTCAAAGACTTCTTAAATTCATTTTCCTCTTCCCACCAGGTCCTGGGAGACTCTTGATAGTTCCATGAGCAGAAAACTTCTTAATAACATTATGAACTATAGACACAGGAATCCCAAGGTTTTTGGAGATGGCCTTGTACCCCTTTAAAGTTTGATGTTTGGTGATAATGGCTTTTCTGACAGTCTCGGGCAGTCTTCACCATTGTGAAAGTGTAACAGGGAGAGAATGTGACCATTTTAAACATTAGAGCCATCATTCATTGGTTGATTCAAGTCATGTGAGTACTGACAGTCGATCACAGGTGTGTCTAATTTTACTGCAATGGGAATGTGGTTCTTCTGTTCAAACTGATTTGAATTTTTTATAAAGGTACCAATAATTATGTCCTGGCAATGTCCCAGTTTTTATACCATTTCCTTTTTTAATTGGTTTTGCTTTATTTGATTCTTTTATGTGTAAAGTATGTGTGCATATATAGTCCAAAGCTATTTCACTGGCCACTTTTTTTAGGAGATATTGGACATTAAGGGGTTGAACTGCAAGGATGCCAATAATGTTGATCACAACTGTATCTCTGCCTAAGTGTATACCGTGAGTCATATAGCAATAGTTGATTGCAACTCTTGGATTAAGTATAGGTGTGCATTTTTTTCAATATTTTACGTATATGGGATCCTGGCTTGGAATGGGGTTGATGGATTCTGATGTTTATGTGGGTCCTGGCACTATTTTATGCAGTTTGCTGTGTCTCAGTCTATGTCATGATGTGAACACGCTTTGTCACCACCTAATTAAGACATGAAAAGTTACAAAAAAGATTTAGGAGTGGCTAGGGTTATTCTAGGGCAGGGTCAAGAGTTCTTCAGATGGTGGTGATATTCGGCTGCTATCTGGAGAAGTCTTTCTATTGGGGGAGAGTGCATTCATGGCAGTCGTAACACTAAACTGAAAATTTATCCATTTCAGTTTTAGAGTTCTATCTAAATGGACAGGGTCAGTAAATATCAGATTTAGAGATCGCGCAGATAAAGCAACTGCTTCTATTGACACGGTAGCCATGGGCTTGGACACCGCCTCCTCCATTTATTAATTTGGACTTAGCTCATGTCTTTTCATTCATATCTCATACAGGTTCAGTGGGTATTTCCCTGTCTCTGAGGCAGCACTATGTTACATGTGGCACTTATCACAGGCATTGTTTCATTTAGTGAGACCTGTTCCTAATGACTGCTAATAGAGTAAGCGCAGCACTATATTTTAGCCCTTTAGCAGTACACATTACAGCAGAGCGCTTTACATGTTAAAAGTGCAGTCTGACTAAGATGTGCCTCTTTACAGTCCTCCAGTGGCTCTACTCCAGCCCTTCCCTCCCCTCGAGTCCTACCCTCTGGCCTGTCTCACAGTAGGGCTGGCGGTTTGGAAATAGAAATAAGACTGGAGAAAAATACCACATGGCCTATCTGGTCTGCCTTTACATATCAACTACTATAACAGTCCCCTTTTTTCCTTTAGCGATCCTTTGTGTTTGTCCCATGCTTTTTTGAATTCAGATGCTGTCTTCATCCCTATCACCTCTTTCCGTAAAGAAATATTTCCGCATATTACTCCTGAGTCTATCCCCTTTTGCCCTCTATGTTCCCTCATAGCACAGCTTGCTTTCAATCAAAAGAGGTTCTCCTCCTGTGCATTTATGCCACGGAGGTATTTAAATGTCTCAATCATATCACCTCTATCCTGCCTTTCCTCTAAGGTGTACATATTAAGATCCTTCAGTCTGTCCTCGTATGCTTTATAACGAAGACCACTAACCATTTTAGTAGCCACCATCTGCACCGACTCCATCCTGTTCACATCCTTTTGAAGGTGCGGTTTCCAGAATTGCACACTATACTCCAAATGAGGTCGCACCAAAGACTTATACAGAGGCACTATCACCTCCTTTTTTCTGCTAGCCATTCCTCTCCGTATGCACCCAAGCATTCTTCTAGCTTTTGCTGTCGCCTTTTCTACCTGTTTAGCTACACAATCACAATCACAATCAAGCACAGCTCCCGCTCTTCTTTTGTGGACAGAAGTACTTCACCCTCTATACTATATCGCTCCCTTAGATTGCTGCAGCCCAAATACATGACCTTGCATTTTTTAACATTAAATCTCAGCTGCCAAATTCTAGACCATTCTTCAAGCTTAGCTAGATCCCTCCTCATGTTATCTACACCTTCCTGGGTGTCTACTCTATTGTAGATTTTGGTATCATCCGCAAAGAGGCAAACCTTACCTGACAGCCCTTCCACAATATCAGTAACAAAGATGTTAAAAAGAATCGGACCAAGGACAGATCCCTGCAGCACACCACTGGTAACCCCCTTCTCCTCCATTTGCCTGAACCCTTTGTCGCCTCCCACTCAACCAATTTCTAACCCAAGCAGTAACTTTAGGGTCCATCCCTAGAGTGCTCAGTTTGTTTATAAGTCACCTGTGTGGAAAGGTGTCAAAGGCTTTACTGAAATCTAAATATACCACATCTAGGCCTCTCCTTCGGTCCAACTCCAATTTAACCCCAGGTTTTACCCCAATATAACCTCCAAGTTGAATAACCCTGTTCGATGTAAAGCTCGTTGCTATGACTGTTCCATGTAAACTGCTTTGAATATATGAAAAGGTGGTATAGAAGACCTGTTAAATAAATAAACTCCTTGGTCACCTAGTCAAAGAAATCAATCAGATTTGTCTGACAAGACCTGCCTCTGGTGAATCCATGCTGCCTCGGATCCTGTAATCTGCTGGACTCCAGAAACCTCACTATTTTCTCTTTCAGCAGCGCTTCCAATAATTTACTCACCACTGAGGTTAAACTAACCAGCCTGTAGTTTTCAACCACATCCTACTTCCGCTTTTGTGTAAAGGGACCACATGAGCCTCTCTCCAGTCCTTTGGCACCACTCCCGACTCCAACGAGGCATTGAAAAGGTCAGTCAGTGGAGCTACTAGAACGTTCCCAAGTTCCCTCAGTATTCTCTGAAGTATCCCATCCGGTCCCATTGCTTTGTCTACTTTTAGTTTAGCTAGTTCCTCACAAACACAGTCTTCTGAAAATCGTTCATGATGTCCCCTGCTTCTGTTCCTGTTTGTGGGTGTTTTCTGAGGTCCTGCTCCTAGTTCTTCATCTGTGAACACAAAACAGAAATATTTGTTAAGCAATTCCACTTTATCCTTATCAGCTTCTACATATTCCCCCCCTGCACCCTTGAGTCTGACAATACCACTGTTGCCCTTCCTCCTCTTACTAACATATCTGAAAAATGTCTTATCCCCCCATTTTATTGCATTGGCTATTTCCTTCTCTTTTTGAATCTTTGCTTTCTTGACTACTTTGCCAGCCTCTCTAAGATTTTCCAAAAATAGATGCCTGTCCCTTTCTCTGTGATCTCTTGTATTTCATGAAGGCCTCCCTCTTTTTCTTCACCTTTTCAGCTACTTCTTTTGAGAACCATTAACGGCCTCCTTTTCCTTTTATCTTGATTTATCTTTCTAACAAAAAGGTTGGTTGCCCTTAAAATATCCCCTTTCAGTTTTGCCCACTGTTTTCTACATCCCCCAGCTGTTCCTATCTCACTAATGACTCCTTAAGATATTGGCCCATTTTGGCAAAGTTAGTTTTCCTAAAGTCTAAGACCCTCGCTTTTGAATGGATTTTATCAGCCCTAGTCCTAATTCTGAATCACACCATCTGGTTATCGCTAGATGCAAGATGATCTCCCACTATAACATCAGAAACACTTTCCCCATTCGGAGGCACCAAGTCCAGTATGGCGCCTTCACGTTTGGGTTGTTACCAGTTGCCTGAATAGTTCTTCCTGTAAAGAATCCAAGATCTGCTTAGTTTTAGATGATACTGCAGCAGGGATGTGCCAATCTTCTCTTCAACCCCAAAGCTCAACCAAGAAGGTTCCTGACCCAAGCAGCCCACAGCCGGGTTGTGCCCTTGACCACATGGCAGAATAGCTGTGGCAACTCAACCCGGTCTAGCTGGGCCTGCAGATCTGGGCTTCTCTTCCCTGCTTTCACCCTATCCCCTACCCTCTTCCCTCTGATCCCCCTCCCTTTTTCTCACATATATAAAATGAGTATGACACAGAGGTATGGCATACTGGGATATGGACATGACTGCAACTGAATCAGCCATTTGATTTATTCTGCTGGGGACTCAGCCAAGGTTTCATTATCTCTTGCACATCACTGTTAGGTTGGGGTAGGCAAAGTTGCTGCCGTGTTTCTGTGGCGGTAGCCTCCCGGCTCACCATGGAGTGAGAAATGGGCCAAACCTCCCAGAACTTTCTTAAATTGATCAGTGTTGACTGATTTGTTTGCTACTAGAGATCTTGGTAGGAGCCTATTCTATGAAAGCACATAGGTGCCTATGTTGCCTATTAAAACAGGCACCTTTTTTGACATGTTTTAAGTATCTTGTTATGAAATTGTCCAACACATGTCTGACATTAGGTGCTCAAAATTATCGATTTCTGTTTTTTGTTTATTTCATTTCATTTCCATAGAGTTATGCAGCCAAAATTACTTTTATAAGGTAAACAATTGCCCGTCCCCAATTAGACCTATGAGCAGATAGCCTTTTTTAGGTATGTGAACCGTATCCCCCTTGTTGCATGTATGCCTTCCAATGTGTTGTTCCAATGTGTTGTTGACCACTTTGATTGAAGGATAAGGTGGTATACAAAACTGTCTAAATAAATAAATAAAACAAGTGGTGAAAGTGTGATTTTGTGCTGACATGAGCATGTGAACATGTTGAATCAGAGAGTGTGTGAACATGCTGAGTCACTGGGTGTTCGAACATGCTTAGTCAGTGGGTGTGTGAACAGGTTGAGTCAGAGGACATGTGAACATGCTGAGTCAGTGGATGTATGAACATGCTGAGTCAGAGAGCATCTGAACATGCCGTGTTAGTGGGTGTGTGAACATGCTTAGTCCGTGGGCATGTGAACATGCTGAGTCACTCGGTGTTCGAACATGCTTAGTCAGTGGGCATGTGAACATACTTAGTCAGTGGGTGTGTGAACAGGTTGAGTCAGAGGCCATGTGAACATGCTGAGTCAGTGGATGTATGAACATGCTGGGTCAGAGAGTGTGTGAACATGCTGAATCAGAGGCCATGTGAACACACTGAGTCGGAGGCCATGTGAACATCCTGAGTCAGTGGGTGTTAGAACATGCTGAGTCAGAGAATGTGTGAACATGCTGAGTCAGAGGGCATGCGAACATGCTGAGTCAGTGGGAGTTACAAAATGCTGAGTCAGAGAGTGTGTGAATATGTTGAGTCAGAGGGCATGTGAACATGCTCAGTTGGAGAGTGTGTGAACATGCTGACTCAAAGGCCATATGAGCATCCTGAGTCAGTGGACGTGTGAACATGATGAGTCAGTGCATGTGTGGGCATGCTGAGTCAGTGGACGTGTGAACATGATGAGTCAGTGCATGTGTGGGCATGCTGAGTCAGTGGACGTGTGAACATGATGAGTCAGTGCATGTGTGGGCATGCTGAGTCGGAGGGCGTGTGAACATGTTGAGTCAGTGGGTATTAGAACATGCCGAGTCAGAGGGGACCCTCCAGCACTGTTCCAAATGTTGCTGTTGTGACACATAGACAGCATTGCTCATGAATAAGAACTAATGTGTTGCGCAGTTCTTAGCTGAAGCCATTCCAAAGAAGACAACTTAGAAGAGTGTTCTGCAGATGAAATTGTTCTATCTGCAAATGCTACAGACATCTCAGAGGTCTTGTGTTTCTTCAAAGTCATGATTTAGAGTGTTTCAAATCCAAAATAATCATTTTTGAAGGTAGCGGAACATTTTCACAAGCTGTTGCCATGGCCTTTGACTTTATAGCTAAAGTACATAAGTATTTGAAATCAGCTTCAGTTCTGTCTTGTCCGGATGCTCGAAACATTGACTCTCCAGAGCATACAATCAGATCATTGATAATCGCACTGCTGACGGCTCCTTTCATGAACTCCCAGGCCTGCCTCTGCCATGTGTCATGCTGCAAGCTATAAGTTCTGCCCTGCAAATGCTCTGCCCATAGGCTCGTTAGGACTGCATTAGTCTATAAACCCAGAGCAAAAGGCTCTGTTCAAGTTGCCATTCCTTGATGTACTTGAAAGGTCCTGTGAATTTATGGCTGTATAATGCACACGCAGCACCTGTTTATGAGATGAACATTGCCAAAGCCCCCCCCCCCCCTCAAAGTGCCAAAGGTTACTATGTGACTACAAGCTGCACTTACGCTGTGCAAAGGGCAAGAAAGCCAAGTATTGGAAAGTTAAAAGCATTAATAAAGGTCTGACTTAGAAGTGACTTCATCTTTCTTACTCTATTTGAGATGGGGTGAGAGAGGCCAGGGTAAAGTTATATTTTAAGAGCTTTCTGAGACCTGTGAGGGTCAGTCCTGAAATACTGTCCTCATCACAGAATTAAGCACGAGTTTTGTGGTTATCACTTATCCCTCCTTTACAGGATCAGTTTTACAAATATAGCAGATTTACTTTTTGGGAACTAGGCAGATTAACATACGGTATAGTGTGATGGTTTCGGTGATTGCGTTTAGGGTTTAATTCACAGTAGTGTTCATAATGGCAGATTTATGATAGTACATTCAAGCACACTCAAAAAACCCTGCATTGTTAGTTTTAAACCCAATTCTGCCACTGACTCTCTGTGTGGCCTGGGATAGTCACTTTGGGGGTCTACTGTATTTATTAAGCTGGATGAATCTTTTGCTGTTAACTTGGTTTAATGGCAAATATTAGTGTGTGTTAATGATGAAAATAAAAACATAGAAAATGACGGCAGCTAGAGACCAGACGGCTTATCCAGACTGCCCTTCCATAAGAACTCTTAAGTCTATAGTCCCTTCTTCTCTCTCAGAGATCCTCTGTACTTGTCCCAGGGTTTTCTGAATTCTCCACCACCTCCACTGGGGGGCTGTCTAACACGTCCACAACCCCTTCCATAAAGAAATATTTCCTCAGATTACTCCAGAGCCTATCTCTTTTCATCTTCATCCTATGACCCCTTGTTCCAGAGCTCCCTTCCTTGTTCCAGAGCTTCCTTCCTTGTTCCAGAGCTTCCTTCCTTCTTCAAGAGCTTCCTTCCTTGTTCCAGAGCTCCCTTCCTTGTTCCAGAGCTTCCTTCCTTCTTCCAGAGCTCCCTTCCTTGTTCCAGAGCTCCCTTCCTTGTTCCAGAGTTCCTTCCTTGTTCCAGAGCTTCCTTCCTTGTTCCAGAGCTTCTTTCCTTGTTCCAGAGTTTCCTTCCTTGTTCCAGAGCTCCCTTCCTTGTTCCAGAGTTCCTTCCTTGTGAGTATTGCTGAGAAATTGGTCTCTGTGTACTTCCTCCATGTAGGGTGAGATAGTGGCCCCTGTGGCCCAATAGGCCCCCTACAAGATGCTGTCTCCATATTGTACACAGTACTGCAAACAAGATCTAACTAGAGACTTATACAAAGGCACCATCACCTCCTTTTTCCTGCTGGCCATTCCTCTCCCTTTGCACCCAAGCATCCTTCTGGCTTACTACCTGTCTGACTCTTCTTTCATGCACTGAAGCATTATGGGCATTAGTTCTTATGTTGTCCTTTTTTCTCTTTTCTATACTATTCTTTAATAGGCGTTTTACTTTCCTGGGGGTTTTCTTCACTCGATGACCCTAGTGTTAAAGTCTTCTTTAGTAGATTAGCCAATCTGTTGCAGAAGACACTTCTCCCCTTCAATGTAGGTGGATTCCATCTCTGCTCAGCAGCTCTTGAAAAATCATGCATGGTCCAGGAAGCCAAAATGCTCTCGATGACACCGTCCACACAGCCAGGCATTCATCTCCAGCATACGAGTCTCTCGGCCTTGGCCCTCGATTAAGAGCACCACCTGCTGACTTAACTGCTTCACCTTCGCTTCCAGAGACACAAAGTCACTTTTGAAACACTAGCATTAGCTTTTATGAAGATGTTTAGGGATTGAGAGATTGGGACCCACATTCCCATACCTTAAAGAGATCTAATAGTGCGCAGTTAACACAGGTGTTTTTAATTTATTTGCATGTTTTTTTATAACACTTTTTCAATAAATCAAAGCAGTTTACAATGAACCAAAAATAGTTTACCATGTAAAACAAGAACTAATATATATTACAGTTTACATGAAACTTAGTTAAGGGATTACATTAAACATAAGCAGTATCAAACATCTGTATAGATTGTAATAAGGGCATAGACCAGTAAAGGAGAGAGGGATTTAATGTTAGAGATGGTGAGTAAGTGAAGCTCATTGAATACCTTTATGTATATGAACTGGAGAGGCTCATATAAGTAGCAGATGTGTCAGTAAGTGGGAGTATTATGTTGGGCTTGTATTTGAGAAGTCCAGGGCCTTCCCGATGTGCTCCATGAATAAATGTGTTTTGAGCTGTTTCCAAAATGTTGAGAGATCTGATATACTCCTTAAAGTATCTGGAAGAGAGTTCCAAAGCGTTGGTGCATAAAACAAAAATGCCCTCCGGCATGTAAATTGCTTACTCTTTCTGAATTCATTGGGTATCGTTAGGGTATTCTATGTGTTCCTCCTTCTTGTTTTGTTATTTGGTATCATATGTGTAAGCGACTCTAGGTACATTGACAATAAACTGTGTAGCGTCTTGAAGGTGATTATTAATATTTTGAATTTGACTCTACTTGCTACTGGAAGCCAGTGTAGCTTATATAAGATTGGTGTGATTTGATCAGAGCTTGTGCCTTCTGGATGATTGTTGCAGCAGTGTGAAGGGCCATCTGTAGTTGGCTTATGTCTTGCTTTGTAGAATGCTGTTGCAAAAATCGAAGTGGGGGACGATCAGTTCTAAAGTCCTAGAGCACCAACATCAGTCTAAGGAGTTGCATAGTGCTTATCTTGTTATAGATTGCTCTAGTTGTCCTCGAAATGTGCAAGCCCAACATTCCCAACTGGATATTAGGAGACCTCAATCTCCCAACACTACATCCCAGCCACTCCTCAGCCCTCCTTGAAGCAATCAACGAGCTGGGATACAAGCAAATTGTCGACACCCCCACGCACGAGAGAGGAAACATCCTGGACATGATCTTTGCCCCTCTCACAGCTCTTGACTCCAACAATAAACTTGACAACTCTGTAACCCCAGTACCTTGGTCAGACCATAATTTAATCACCTTCTCCATCCTCATCAATGGCAAACAGTCACCACACAGAAACAAAAACTCCATTGACTCGACAAGAGTAACATCTCGGAAATTCAAAACCTTCAACAAAGAACACATAGTTACAGAAACCCTCCCTCTCCTACATGACACCTCTCTCAATCTGGAAAATCTGATCACATCCTGGAACAGCACTATCAGTACCATTGCACTGCAACCAGTCCAGGGTAACAACCCAAAGAAAAGAAAATCTTCTTCTTGGTTCTCCCCTGACCTACGAGCCTCCCTCACACACCTAAGAAGACTGGAGAAACGATGGCGTCGCTCACACTCTTCAGAAGACCAAGCAGCCTACAAAGCACATCTATCTGTGCACAGAGAGTCAGTCATGGCCAAGATGAAACAATTCCATACCGATACGCTGAAAAGATCACTAAATAAACCACGCGATCTTTTCAACTTAGTCAAAACCTTATCTAAAGAACCTTCACCAAAACATCCTGAACCCATTCATCCCCAAGCTTTCGCCGATTTCCTGCAATCCAAATTGCTTCAAACCAACAACATTGCAACTATCTCTTCTCAAGTCACCATATGCATATCAAACCTATCCATGTTCTCCACACCATCCAGAAAACATGTTGAGGACACCATCGCTGCTCTTAACACGACTACTGCACAAACTGACCCTTGCCCAGCCCACTGGATAAAGGAACTACGCCAAGATCTCAGCCCCATCATCACTAAAATGATGAATTTATCCTTTACAACCGGCTCCTTCCCACCAGCCCTCAAGAGAACATCCATAAGACCACTCTTGAAAAACCATAAACTCGACCCACAAAAGGTTGAATCTTATAGACCCATAGCTAGCATACCCCTACTAGCGAAAATAATTGAAAAGGAAGCTCAAAGACAGTTACAGGACCACATTGACACCGTCTCCCCTCTGGACCACTGCCAACATGGCTTCAGAGAGTTCCACGGTGTTGAAACCCTCCTTACCACTCTCTGCAACAACATCATCACAGGCATTGATAACATCCGCCAAGGCTTTGCTCTTATCTTCTTAGACATTGCTGCGGCTTTTGACTCTGTACATCACGATCTGTTAATAGCGCGACTAAAAGAAAAAGGCATCAATAACACTGCCCTAGAGTGGTGCAAGTCATACCTCGATCAGAGATGGCAGTACGTTACCTCAGGGACCGCAACATCTACACCTTACCACCAAAAGCAAGGCGTACCGCAAGGATCATCCCTATCCTCACTCTTTTTCAATATATACATACAACCGGTTTGCAATATCATCAAGTCCTTCAAGGTTGAATGCTTGATATACGCAGATGACATCCTCCTATACATGCCTTTCTCCACAGTTCACATGGACCTTTCCCCGCTAGCTAAATGTTTTGATGCAGTATCCGAATGGCTGCAATCCCAGAACCTCCGAATTCAACATAAAAAGACCGAGGTTCTCTTCATCACCAGGGACCCACTTTTCTCCCCCCCATCCCATATAAAGGTGAAAGAAGCCGAGCTCCAATCAAAACCTTCCATTCGTTACCTTGGAGTCACTTTTGACCAACGCATGGATCTGAAACTACACATATCCAACATAGTCAGGGCAATCTACCTCAAGATCCGGACTCTTCGACATCTTCGCCCCCTGCTTGATCCTGATGACTTCAGAACTATATTTCAAGCCTTAACCTTACCACACCTTGACTATGCCAATGCCATTCTTCCAGGCCTCCCACACTCCACATTAAACCCTCTGCAACTCGCCATGAACACCGCTGCTAGAGTCCTCTACGGAGCATCAAGAAGAGACCGTGTAACACCCATCCTAGAGCAACTCCACTGGCTCCCCATACATGGCAGAATATTGTTCAAAACATTATTACTAACCTTTAAGGCCACTAAAAGCATCACCTCCTCCTCTCTAATAGACCTCATTCAGGCCGCTCCACCCAACAGATCCAGGAGAACGATATCAACAAATATTCTAATCATCCCTAAAGCAGCGACAAAATGCCTATCAGTGACATCCAACAGGGCTTTCAGATTCTATGCCCCTAAATGCTGGAACGCTCTACCCCCAGAAATTCGTGCTATCACTGATCTATCCCTTTTTAGAAAGGCACTCAAATCCCACCTCTTCCCCCATTATTACTTAACCAACTAACCAATCTTGATCACTACCCAAACTAAGAACAAATCCTGTCATGTATACTTGTAAATACTCTTGTAAATAGTTGCAGTAATGACTTCCCATGTTTTATCCAAGTTCTCTGACCTTGTTCTCTGTAAAACCAAACAGTTTGTTCATTATGGTATGTTGTTATATTGTAAACCGCGCTGATGCTGAATAGAGCGGTATATAAGAGCCTGTAATAAATAAATAAATAAGAATAAGAATAGATTCAGATTCCAGTCCAGAGTTATTTCCTGACCTCTTGCTTGACTTCCAACATTGCATTTTTTACTCTTATAGAATTTGGTGGGGTATGGTTACAATTTTATGTTGCACTGTACAGGCCCTTTGCATGAAATACCTCCTAATTCCTGCCCACATTAAAACCCTGCTTAAATCCCTAATAGAGCTTAGTAAATTGGTCTGTGTAGCAAAGCTGTGCCTCGGTTTTAATCCCAGTTTGGTCCCTGACTCTCCGTGTAACCTTCAGCAATTCACGTTATCTCCCTGTTACTCCAGGATTGCACTGGAAACAAACTACTTTCCTCAAAGTGAAAGCCTGGTCAAAAGAGTTGAAAAGAACAAATATTATTTATTTATTTATTTAACAGGTTGGGGTTTTTTATACCGCCTTATCATAGATTCAAAGCGGTTTACATAGAACATTATAGCAACAAGCTCTTACATAGAACAGGGTATTAAACTTGGGAGAACAAGCTGATACAAGGTCTACATTTAACAATTGATAACTATATGTAGATACATTGTTGCAGTATGGGTTGTGTTTATGTTGAGGGAGAGGTCCACAGCAAATAATATCAGAATGATTATGTGGTGCTTCTAATGAGTTCCTACTATTACTACTACTACTGAGCATTTGTGTAGCGCTACAAGTCATACCCAGCGCTGCACAGACATGTAAGAGACAGTCCCTGCTCATCAGAGCTTACAATCCAGTCAAGACAGACAGCACAGAAGGTGCAGACAGGGATAAAACAAGGGGGAATGGTAAAGAAACAAGGAGATCAGGAGAGTCAAGATCCAAAAGCAGCAGCAAAGAGATGAGTTTTCAGCCTGGATTTGAAGAGGGTTAGAGAAGGCGCCTGGCGTACAGACACAGGTAGTTTGTTCCAGGCGTAAGGTGCAGCAAGGTGAAAGGAGCGAAGTCTGGAGTTAGCAGTAGAAGAGAAGGACACAGATAGAAGCAGTTTGCTAGAAGAGCGGAGTTCCCGAGGGGAGTTGTAAGGAGAGATAAGAGAAGACAGGTACTGAGGAGCCGCAGAGTGAATGCATTTATAGGTCAGCAGGGGAAGTTTGAACTGGATGCAGAAATGGATAGGGAGCCAATGAAGTGATTTGAGAAGAGGGGTAATATGGGCATGATGAGGCTGGCGGAAGATTAGCCGTGCAGCAGAGTGCTGAACAGATTGAAGGGAAGAGAGATGATTCAAAGGGAGACCAGCAAGGAGGAGGTTACAGTCACTTTAATGGGTTTTTGAGATGGTGTACTTATGATTCATATTCTTATAGGGTGGGACCAGTGTTCCAGGAAGAGCTGTCTTTATAGCTTTTCTGAAATCCAATAGATCTTTGCTTGCACGTATTGAGGTGGGGATGTCATTGCACAGTTGGGGAAAGTACTTGGCGAAGGCCCTACTACAAGTGGATTGTTTTGCTAGTCTGATGCTTGTTGGGGTTTCTAGAATGCTGTTGTCTGCTCCTCTTCTTGTTCTGGTTTGATGTGTTTTCTTGATCAGTGATTGAAGAATCGGAGGAGATAGGTTGTTTCATATTTTGAAGATTATTATTAAGTTCTTGTATTTAGTGCGTATGGTGACTGGGAGCCAGTGTAGTTGGTGGAGTGTAGGGGTTATATGGCTGTATCTTGCAGTTCCAGTAATGATTCTTGCAGCCGTGTTTTGAACCAGTTGCAGGGGGAGTACTGTTTTCTTAGGAAGGCCATGGTAGATTACATTGCAGTAATCTATTATGGGTGTTACTATGGCTTGACATACTATTCGGAAGTCACTATCGCTGAGTAGTGGTTTGAGTTTGTGTATTGTTCTGAGCTTGTGGTAGGCTGTTTTGTTGTTCTTTTTATGTGCGTTTGGAAGCTGAGTTGTTGGTCGAAAGTGACTCTGAAGTATTTTACCTCTTGCTTATGTAGAACTTTTAGATAGTGACACTGTCCCTGGTTCGAAGAGTTTACAATAAAATGAGGCCAGATAGCAAGTGGTGGAGTGGGGAACTGAACCAATATCTCCGAGTTCACAGACTCATGGAAACAGCAAGCATCAGAGGTTGTTACAAACGCATAGATATCAAACAGGCAGCAAAAATCAGATATCGCTGGCACCCCTCTGTCGCCTTCTATAATATATCAGAACCTAAGATGATTGAAGTGAAAATTAACAGAATATGCTGGATCCTAATGTAGGTCGCACTCCACACTCCGGTTGGACAGAGGGGCTCTGTGGAGAAATCAGTAGCCATGAAGCAATTGCTGTTCCCAATATCCTTCCCAGGTAGGGACACCATTAACCTTTCAAGGCATTAACTTTTGGAAAACAACCCTTGACAGGTACTAGCAGAATCAAAACACACCATACGCCAATTCAGAGCATTTCAAAGAAAAAAAATAGTTTATTGGGACACTTCATACAGATAAATAACTTGACAAATGGTATATTAAGATCAGGTACAGCCCAAACAGAAAACAGAAATGTAAAAAGAGTCCACAAGTCTGCACACATTAGCCTGGCTTCAAGGTGTTTGCGCCCTAGGCAAACCTTAAGCTTTATACACACACCCTCCCGCCAGCTGTTAAAATCTATTGCTTAGTTTTGAATGCCCTTCTCTTGGCCTGTACATCAGGGGTTCTGCACCAGCCACTGCCTAGCAAAGGTTCGGCCTGGCTCCCCGGGTGTCTAGATGTGCACACTTCCTCTCTTCAGCAGAGGAACTGCAGCATGAACCTCCTGCTCAGTCCTGGAACGTGGTCAACGCCTCATTCACCAGGCTCAGCCTCTGCTCTCCTCAGTCTCAAAATCCCTTTTGCTGCTAATAGTGCAGGAACAGCCTAGTGATTAGAGTAGTTGGCTAGAGCCAGTGTTCAAATCCCTCTGCTGCTCCTTGTGATTTTGGGCAAGTCACTTAACCCCCCATTGCCTCACCTACATACTTAGACTGTGAGCCCTCCGAGATCAGGAAAATGCCCGGATGTAACTCAGGTTGAGCTTACACTGAGAAGATATGAACTAGATACAAATATAATGGGTGCCCGAGAACTCCTTTCTTAAGCCTAGGACAGGATGAATGAAAAGAACAAAACCCCACATTTTACAGAAACCTGCTCCTCTGAGCATTTCTGAGATACAACACATTCACAATATCAAGGCAAGGCAAGCCCACCCCTTGGCCCCCTCTTCTTTATTTAGCAGGTTATTTATACCACTTTATCATTTCAGTCAGAGCACTTCATATTATAACTTAAACTTAGTAAACTATGCTAAACAGGGACATTGATAACTTGGATTCTTCTGAGGCAATGGAGGGTTAAGTGACTTGCCCAAGGCCACAAGGAGTGCTAGTGGGAATCAAACCTTGGTTTCTTGGGTCCCAAGTCAGTGCTCTAACCTTTAGGCTACTCCTCCACTTTGCAGGAATATGTCACCAATGAAAGATTTACAAACCCAAGAGCTTCTCCTGCCAGTTAAAAACAGCTGGCATAGGCGGAGTGAGTTTCAAGCTCAGGATATACGTTAGAAACTCAATAGTTGAACTACACTTAATGCAGTTAGCAACTTTTATCTCATAAAACCAATCCAGACTGGAGTTCAATTCTATTAAATTAGATCCTAGAAATAAGATTTACTCTGAAAATGCAAAATATGGAAGGCCAAAATGTGCAGTTACACTTTGAAATCTAAATGAGTATAGCCGCTTCTCCATATATGTTTTCTAGAGCAGAGTGTTGATGATAAGGAGTTATTTATGAGGCATCACCTTTCAAATAAGAACATAAGAACATAAGATATGCCATACTGGGTCAGACCAAGGTCCATCAAGCCCCGTATCCTGTTTCCAACAGTGGCCAATCTAGGTCATAAGCACATAAGTTTCCCCAAAATACACGGGTTCCTCAATGCTTGTATTGGGTCAAGCAGTGATATCCGGATCCCTTATAATAATGGTTTATGGACCTTTCCTCCAGGAACTTGACCAAACCTTTTTTAAACCCAGCTACACTAACAGCTTTTACTACATCCGGCAACAAATTCCAGAGTTGGATTACACATTGAGTAAAAAATATTTTCTCTTATTAGTATTAAATAGTTTACCCTGTAGCTTCATTGCATGTTCCGTAGTCTTTTTATATTCTGATGACATAAACAGTCGATTAACATTTACCCGTTCCACTCCGTTCATTAATTTATAGACTTCTATCATATCTCCCCTCAGCTGTCTCTTTTCCAGATTGAAGAGCCCTAACCTTTTTAGCCTCTCTTCATAGGAGTATCCTTCCATCCCCTTTACCATTTTGTTGGCTCTTCTCTGTACCTTTTCTAATAACGCTATATCTTTTTTTTTTTTTAAATTTGATTTTTAGTGAAATACAATATCAAAGAAAAGTAAAGAAAATCGTAGGAAAATAAAAAAGAAACATAACATAATACAAAATAAAACACATTATAACAGATGTAGTCCACATCAAGAGAGATAGGCAGAGGTAGTAATACATACAACAATAATTACAGAAAACAAGGCCATTCATAAGCCCACAAACTAGAAGGATCTATACATACCCAGAAATAATTCCCTTACCTGGTACTTGCACGAGTTACAACAAATTTCTCTAGGTGTGAGACATCTACGAAAACAAAAGAATCCCCCTCATAGTTTACCACACATTTACAAGGAAATCGAAGAAAAAACGTTGCTCCCAACGCTAAAACCCTAGGTTTCAGCTGAAGGAATTGACGCCTTTGAAGTTGCATCTCACGAGAAACATCAGGAAAAATATTTATACGTTGCCCACAAAATTTGGCCATTTTAGTTTTAAAGAACGCACGCAAAATGCGCTGCTTAAGATCCACTGAAGGTAATATGACATTAATGTGGACCTAGTAGAAATTATGTCCGAAGAGTCTTCAAGAAAAGCAATCAAGTCAGACATAGGGGGAACAATCTCATCCATACCCCCCTCTTCAGTATTAACACATTTAGTACTAGCTAAAAGGTAATAAGCATGAGAGATAACTATAGAATCTGAAAAATTCAATATTTCCTTGAAATACTTATCAAGGAGAATTCTAGCGGACAACAACGAAGAGTGGGGGAAATTTAAAAAACGAAGATTGCAGGCTCGGGACGAGTTCTCCAAGGCTTCCAATTTAGAATACAATATCAATGAATCTTTAACTGCAGCGGCACTAGCCGCTGAGAGCAAATTTACCTGGGAATACAACTTCCCTACAGCTTTATCATTTAAGGTAACCTTCTCATCAAGCTGTCGAATAGCAACGACAGTTTCCTGAGAAAAAACACACAAAGCATTTAACATTAAAGACATTTTCTTGTCTATGGATTGTAAAGCTCCCCAAATATCTTTTAAAGTAACCTCCGCGTCAGGAGGTTTAGAGGCAAGCTCCAACAAACTGTCAGAAGCAGCAAGTTGCACTGGCAAAGGAACAATAACATTAATTTTAGATACACTTGCTGTTTCTGAAGGCTCGTCAGGTAAACACTGCACTTGAAGCGGTAACAGCAAGGGAGGAGGGGTTCTCCCACCAGAACTTAGGGAGACCCCATCTGGGGAGGACTGCGCAAGGGGGAGAGGAGCGAAATGCTTGTCAAGGGGACCAGTTGGCTTGTCACCAGTGCTGGCCTCCTGACCTTTATTCGCCCCCTTTGCCTTCTGCTTCCCCATAGCACAATACTACAGGGAGGAAGCACAATGCCCCGCAGACGCCGCAGTGGCGCCAAAGGGGCGCTCAAGGAGCCAGACTATCCCCTTAGATCACGCCCCTTTGAGCCACGCCCCGCGGACACGCTCCACGGTCAAAAACTAACAAAAAATAAATAGGAAACGGCAAGGACCCCGCGGGGTAGTAGGGTGCCCCGAGCGCGCCTGCCCGGTCCTTAGAGGCACAAAACCGCTGCACACACCAGCAAACCAGCAGCAGTCCCAGAGCAGATCACAAGCTCCAACTCCTTCAGCGTCTCTCTGCTTACTCCAAAGAGCCACCCCAGAGGTAGATGAATTTAAAGGTCCGTGGACCCCGCTGGGTAGTAGGGTGCCCCAAGCGCGCCTGCCCGGTCCTTAGAGGCACAGAACCCCTGCACACACCAGCGAACCAGCAGCAGTCCCAGAGCAGATCACAAGCTCCAACTCCTTCAGCGTCTCTTTGCTTATTCCAAAGAGCCACCCCAGAGGTAGATGAATTTAAAGGTCCGTGGACCCCGCCGGTTAGTAGGGTGCCCCGAGCGCGCCTGCCCGGTCCTTAGAGGCACAGAACCCCTGCACACACCAGCGAACCAGCAGCAGTCCCAGAGCAGATCACAAGCTCCAACTCCTTCAGCGTCTCTCTGCTTACTCCAAAGAGCCACTCCAGAGGTAGATGAATTTAAAGGTCCGTGGACCCCGCCGGGTAGTAGGGTGCCCCGAGCGCACATGCCCGGTCCTTAGAGGCACAGAACCCCTGCACACACCAGCGAACCAGCAGCAGTCCCAGAGCAGATCACAAGCTCCAACTCCTTCAGCGTCTCTCTGCTTACTCCAAAGAGCCACCCCAGAGGTAGATGAATATAAAGGTCCGTGGACCCCGCCGGGTAGTAGGGTGCCCCGAGCGCGCCTGCCCGGTCCTTAGAGACATAGAACCCCTGCACACACCAGCGAACCAGCAGCAGTCCCAGAGCAGATCACAAGCTCCAACTCCTTCAGCGTCTCTCTGCTTACTCCAAAGAGCCACCCCAGAGGTAGATGAATTTAAAGGTCCATGGACCTCGCCGGGTAGTAGGGTGCCCCGAGCGCGCCTGCCAAGTCCTTAGAGGCACAGAACCCCTGCACACACCAGCGAACCAGCAGCAGTCCCAGAGCAGATCACAAGCTCCAACTCCTTCAGCGTCTCTCTGCTTACTCCCATGCTATATCTTTTTTAAGATACGGCAATCAGAATTACTCACGATATTCAAGGTGCGATCGCACCATGGAACGATACAGAGACATTATAATATCCTTTGTTTTATTTTCCATTCCTTTCCTTATGATACCTAGCATTCTATTTGCTCTCTTGGCCGCCTCTGCACACTGGGCGGAAGGTTTTCACATGTTATCCACGATGACGCCTACATTTATTTCCTGGGTGGTGGTTCCTAATGTGGAACCTTGCATTGTGTAACCATAGTTTCGGTTGTTCTTTCCTAGGTGCATAACTTTGCACTTGTCCACATTAAATTACATGTGCCATTTTGATGCCCAGTCTTCCAATTTATCAAGATCTACTTGCAATTTTCCACAATCCTCTTGGGTTTTAACAACTTTAAATATTTATTTATTTACATTCTCTTATATACCATGCTATTCTGCATCAGTGCAGTTTACATTGAACAAACTGAAATTACATTGAAGAGGGCATTATAACTTGGAGATAACTATTTTACAGGGAACATGGGCTATGGAGGGTTAAGTGGCTTGCCCAAGACCACAAGGAGCACTTGTGGGACTAGAAACCCGAGTCCTTCAGGCCCAAGGTTGCTGTCCTCTAGTGGGACTTGAACCCCTGACCTTCTGGCCTGAAGTACCTTGCCCCAACCACTAGGCCACTCCTCCACAAATAGTTTTATGTCATCTGCAAATTTGATAACCTCACTCATTCCCTTTTCCAGGTCATTTATGAATATCTTAAAAAGCAGCGGACCCAGCACAGATCCCTGGGGTACTCCACTATTCACCTTTTTCCATTGGAAAAATTGGCCATTTAGCCCTACCCTCTGCTTTCTATCTTGTAACCAGTTCCTGATCCACAATAGTACATCACCTGCTATTCCATGACTTTTTAGTTTTGCCAAAAGTCTCTGTGAGGGACCTTGTCAAAGGCTTTCTGAAAGTCCAGATACATTATATCAACCGACTCACCTTTGTCTACCTGTTTATTCACATCTTCAAAAAAACATAACAGATTAGTAAGACAAGATCTTCCTTGTCTAAAAGACATGTTGTTTGTCTCCCATTAAGCCATGACTATCTATTTGCTGAGTAATTTTGTTCTTTATGATGGTTTCTACCATTTTTCCTGATACTGACGTCAGGCTCACCGGTATGTAGTTTCCCGGATCATCCCTAGAACCTTTTTTAAAAATTGGCATTACATGGGCGATCCTCCAATCTTCAGGTATTACAGATGGTTTTAATGATAGTTCACAGATTACTAATTGTAGGTCTCCAATCTCATATTTCAGTTCTTTCAACACTCTTAGATGTATACCAGCTGGTCCAGGTGATTTGCTACTCTTCAGTTTATCAAACAGTTGTAATACATCTTCCCAGTGTAGCGATATTTCTTTCAATTCTTCTGCAGCATCACCTTTAAATACCATTTCAGTCATGGGTAACATCCCTACATCTTCCCTAAAGACAGAAGCAAAGAATTCATTCAGTCCCTCCGCTATAGCCTTGTCCCCTCTTACTGCCCCTTTTACCCCTCTGTCATCTAATGGTCCAACTGACTCTCTCACAGGTTTTTTGCTGTGAATGTAGTTGAAAAAGTCTTTATTATGCATTTTTGCTTCCACAGCAAGTTTCTTCTCAAATTCTCTCTTTGCCTGCTTTATCAATGCCTTGCATTTAACTTGCTAGTGCTTGTGCTCTTTCCAGTTTTCGTCATTTGGCTCTTTTTTCCATTTCCTGAAAGATGCTTTTTTGGCAACAACAGCCTCTCTGACCTCACCTTTAAACCATGCTGGCAGTTTTTTGGACTTCCTTCCACCTTTCTTAAAGCATGGAATACAGCTGGTCTGGGCTTCCAAGATAGTATTTTTAAACAACACCCAAGCTTGATGTAAGTCTTTAACCTTTGCAACTGCTCCTTTTAGTTTTTTCTCAATTATTTTCCTCATTTTTTCATAGTCTCCCTTTCGAAAGTTAAAAGGTAGTAATGTGGATATTTTTACCATTCCTCCTCCATTACTTAAATCAAACGCGATCATGCTATGATCACTATTGCCAAGTGGCCCTAACACCCTTATCTCTTGCACCAGATCTGGTGTTCCAAAGGACTAAGTCCAAAATGGCTTCCCCTCTGGTTGGATCATGAACCAGCTGCTCCAAGAAGCAGTCATTTATTTCATCTAGAAACCTTATCTCCCTAGCACGTCCTGCCGTGACACTGACCCAGTCAATACCGGAGTAATTGAAATCACCCATTATTATTACCGTTCTGTAACTTTTGTTAGCTTCCCTGATTTCTTTGAGCATTTCATCATCCATTTGTTCATTCTGGCCAGGCGGTCGATAGTACACCCCCACTGCCATCGCCTTCCCCTTTTTACATGGAATTTCAATCCATAGAGATTCTACAGTGAATTTTGTTTCCTGTAGAACTTTGTGACTCAATGCCCTCTCTAGCATAGAGTGCAACCCCTCCACCAATTTGATCAGCTCCGTCATTACAGTATAGTTTGTACCTAGGTATCACAGTGTCCCACTGGTTGTCCTCCTTCCACCATGTCTCTGATATTCCAATCATTTCTAACTTCTCATTTAGTGCTATATATTCTAACTCTCCCTTCTTATTTTTTAGACTTCTAGCGTTTGCATACAAGCATTTTAGAGATTGTATTTTATTCATATTAATCTGGTTATCGGTAGGCAGGGGTAATTTGGAATCTTTAAGCTCTGTCTGCTCTGTACTCTACAGAAGCCTGGGTATGATGGAGCTTCCTTCAGGCCTGGCACAGTAATAGAGCACATTTCCAAATAAATCCTATGATGTAGCTCTTGTCTGATTCCAAGATTTACAATGAAAGCATCCCAGACAGGCCAGTAAACAAACAACGGCTCTCCCAGGGAAGAGCTTTTAAAATTCAAATTGTAAATAAATAAGCTTTACTTAGCTAGAAGTTTCCTTTTCAGACCGAGGGACCACTGAGGTCCCTGAAATATCCACTGGGTCTGAAAAGGACAGTTAGCTGGGTTCTCTGACAGTCTTCCCATCTGCTAACACCCACTCCCTCACCTGAAGACCTTTCAATGCATGAGACGGGATCTTGGTCATATTCGCTTATTTAAGTCCTACGTGACTCTGCTTGTTGGATTAAGGAAGTCACGTACGTCTGAAAATAGCAGCATTTACATGTGCAGATTGTATAGATATGTAAATGGCGATTTCAGAAAGCTGCTCTACACATGTATAGATAACCCAGGCAGAGATTTCAAGGGACGTGCTTTTGACATCAGTGGGCCCAGATAGACTGCATGTATTTTCCATTTTGCAATGGGAATGAACATCCGCTATAAGAGGTTTGCAAGGACACACACAGATGAAGGTATTTCATAATCAGTTCATACACTCCATTCCGACCAAGTGACCAGCTATGCCCACCAGCAACGTACACAGCTGATATTTCATAAGAGGCCATTGATGTGGGTACATAGCCAGATATTACTTCATAAAATTACCCCACAGGGCAGTGCAGGAGTGGAGCATGCTGGGTAAGGTTTGCTCTTGCAAAGGAGATGTATAAACTGGGCCCATTTTTTCTGCTCATCTAATGTCACATTTATTTTGTTTATTTATCTTGTAGCACTTAATATACCGCTATTCGCATGTCATACAAGCACCAAAGCAGTTTACAGATGCAATAAGTAAGCAAATTATGCCAGGAGAGTAGAAGGAGAAAGTAGAAAAGGGAAAGATAGGAGAGAGAGAACATAAGAAATGGGTTAGACAAAGGTCCATCAAGCCCAGTATCCTGTTTCCAGCAGTGGCCAATCTAGGTCACAGGTACCTGTCAGGTTCCCAAAGACGCACACAGGTTCAACAGTGCTTGTCCCGGGTCAAGCAGTGGATTTCCCGGGTTCTCTTTAATAATGGTTTATGGACCTTTCCTCCAGGAACTTGTCCAAACTGTAGCAGCAGATAAGCATGCAATAAATAAAACCAGGAGTCTTTTCAAGGATCCAAGCCAGTTTAATGTGCACAGGCTCAAGCAATAATCAATTTCAAAATGGCTGAGCAATGGTTTCTAGCAAAACAACAACTTTTATACCGTTCTTCTCCATTCTAGACATAGGCAAACTTTTCATTGATCCCAGTAACCCCTCTCACCCATCTATTGGTCCCGGTACCACTACGTAACTATCCAATGGGGACCCTTGACTGGGCTCAGCACCTGGTTGCCCCCCTTCCAGTCCCAATTACAATGGTCAGTTCACTAACTTTGATACTTCTCTCCTCCAAGGTCGCTATCCAGCTGGAATATGTGGGAAAGCAGGGCACTGTAACCTTGCTTTCTGCAGAGTTAATTAATTCCATAGAAGCTGTGCTCTCTTATCAGTACCAATTAGAGCTGTTTTCTGTCTTTACTAAGTTTCGTTTCTGCTTAGCTATGTTCAGTTAAGCTGAGTTAAGTTTCAATTCTATGGTGTCATCATTCAGGGGGGTTTTCATTCCTCTGGGCCTAACTACAGGCTTCAGGTCAAGCTGCTTAGGCCTGTCTGTTTAGTTCAATTAGCATGGATCATAGGCCTTCACCTACCACATTCCCCCCTTTGATTATTCTCAACCGCAAGTGAGAAAGGGTGAGAATCAAATCACATAATACTAGGTAAAGATATCACTCTGTGGTATAGGGTAGTAAGTTCACATAACTAGTATCTTTGTAGCTGCCTTATGCTCTACAGTGTTATTAATAACTGAAGTTATCATTCACAAGCAAAGTGGCAAGAAACAAGGGAGCAACAAGCAGATAGTCAAAGTCCATAGTTTGGCAAGAGTGGGAAAAAGAACTAAAGGATTAGAAGGTTCAGGAGCATTTATGCCGGACCACCAAGATGTCTTCTTTGCTGTGCTGTTGTAAATCTTCTGATTTAGACAGTCCAGCTGTCCGATCTTCATAGCAAATTGTGGTCCGGTCCGAACAAAACACAAACTGTCAACAATGGGGTGGGCCAATACCCACTCACTAGTAGTATTATGTAAATCAGTCTGATTGTATAGGATAGAATAGTTCAGTTCTTGGGCCTCCCAAGGCCATTAGTCTCCCATTGTTGTTCCTCCACAAGACAAGCAATCTGAAACATGAAGACCGAATGCCACTGCTCCTGCTAATTCAAGAAATAAGTTCTGGTGGCAGGAGGAACGTCAAAGTCTGATTTCATGGCTTCATAGAAAGAGTGATCTTTTGTCCTGTTCTGGTGGTGGTATGCAAGCTGCACAAGGGGGTAGGGCAAAAGTCATTTCAAAGCACCCCAAAACTGTTGCCAGAATAAAGCAATAATAAGAATTCATAATGGGCATAGTCTCTGGAAAATTGGTGGAACTGTCGACTTCCACAACAGATAACAGATGTAGGGTTGATTGTAGATCCTCAAGCTTCTGCCGTACGTAGACCTACCAGCTTTGTGGCGGAAGTAGGGCTGTAGATTCCAAAGTGTCACTGTCCTCTGGGATGTCTCAATTTCTTACAATATCATAGCATAGTCTCTTAGGCTATTATTGCTTCCTTAGAGCAGTTCACTCTTTAGGAGATCAAAACAGTCTTTTCAGAGTATTTAGACACAGTCTCTTAGAAGATTCAATTTCTTAACACAACAGTCTATTTCTGATGATTGCAGTTTGTTTTTTTTCCAGATGCGAAGCTTACTTTCAGATAAACAGACAGTCTTGAAATAGTGCAGTTTCTGAGGGACCAATAAGTCTTAGGTCCGTGGCTGTTGTCGTAGGGTGAGGTGCAATGGAGTCTCAGGATGCTGTACAGTAGTCCAGTGATCAGGTTCAAGAGCAGCTGCTGGCTTCACTTGATTATGATGGATCCAAGGTTCAAATTCTGCGACTTTTACTGCAGTTGGAGTTGACAAGATGACAACATAGGGTCCCCTCCAATGCGGGGCTAACAGTATCCTTCTTCACTCTTTGATCCACACCGAGACTCCAGGCTTGAAAGGATGCAGGGGTTCAGGCAAATTGATGAGTAATCGATTTTGTACCCAGGTATGAAGACTCTGCAAAACAGAACTTAAAACCAATAGTTCATGTCTAATAATTTCAGATCCTATCTGTCTCATATCTCCTTTTATTTCCTATACAATAGGCAGGGGTTGCCCATACAGAATCTCAAAAAGGGGAAACTCCTAAAGACTTAGCAGGGGCTAAGTATATCCTAAGAAGGGCTATGGGAAGAACCTGGGGCCACTTCAGGTAAACCTCTTGGCAAAGTTTGGACAACTGAGATTTCAGGGTTCTATTCATACATTCTACTTTTCCTAAATTCTGAGATCTATAGGCAGTATGTATCTGTTAATATCAATATCTTGGGGCTATACTTAATGGACTTGCTTCCTAAGGTTATCCACCCTCATTCTTTGTACAGGGCCCCATGTGCATGCAAGGTTGTAAGGGCATACTTGGAATCTGGGTATACATTTAGACAGGGCTCTTTTCCTATTGTTAGTGCTCTAGTGAGGGCTATCAGTTCAGCTTTCTGTGGTGAAGTTTCTGGGGCCAGGGCGGAGGACTCAACTACCAAATCAGGGGTCACCACTGCATATCTAGCACAACAATGTCTATTGATGATGAAACTGCCTTCAGCCACGAAGAAAGTCTGTTCAGGGTTCTCCAGAGGGACATCAGTCAAATCCAGGCGGCTTGAGAATACAGTGTCCATAATTTCTAAACAGTCATGATCAGGGGATCAAGACTAACTGATAACATAGCAGGATTGAAAGCTTGACTGACCCTTCAGTTGTATCTGGGTTTTTCACACAACATACTCTAATACTTCAACATTCATAGATTTGTTAGCTAGTAGTTTCCTTTGTATTTCATATTGGTTAGAACAGAGTGTGGTACAGTAACTTGAAGATTCTGTCTCAAAGGGATTTTTCTTTTAGTTTTTGCTTACTAGGAAGGCTGTAGCTGTAACAGCTTCTCAAATAAGGTCCAAGAGATTGAGTCAACACTCCTAGAACATTTCCTTGTGACTCATGTACATAGAGACTGTAAGGTTTTCTGGACATCTGGTAGACCCAGAATTGGTGACAACATCAGAGTGTTTTTTTCAAAGATCAAAAGACTGCATCCTGTTCAAGTCCCCATTCCAATGCAGACTTTTCCATTCCTTTGATAGCTTGATACAACGGTTTTGCTAGCAGCGCAAAATTGGGGATCCATATACAACATACTCTGTGGCACCCAAGAAGGCTCTCACTTGCCTCCTGGTGGTTGGAGTAGGAATACTGCATACAGCTTCTTTGCATTCTGGTCCCAGGCGTCGAATTCCGCTGGACAACTGGAATCCTAGGTGTTTAACTTGTTGGACATAATTGCACCTTGGCTCTTGAGACTTTGTATCCAGCCTCATTAAGAAGGTGCAAGAGTTCACTGGTGGCTTGTAGACATTCACTTTCTGAAACAGCAGCTATCAGCAGATCGTCCACGTATTGCAGTAGAATTCTTTCTCCTGGAATTACTGGATAACTTGTCAAATCTTTTGCTGAGTGAGGCGAGTTCTTGAATTCTTGAGGTAATCTTGTCCAGGTGAGTTGGCCCCGCCTCCTTGTAGTGGGGTCTTGGGCTTAGCGTATGCAGAAAAAGGCATCTTTTTAAGTCCAGAATGATGAAATGTATAGCTTCAGCAGAGATCAGTTCCAAGAGAATATAAGGATTTTGGTACCACTGGTTGTATAGTTTCAGCTGCATCATTCATTCTTCTTAGATCCTGCACTGGGCGGTAGCCACCTGTCCCAGGCTTCTTGACTGGCTTGAGGGTGACAATGACAGGGGCTATGTTCTTCGCTAGGCCAGGTGGATTATCTTCTGCCCATACTCCAGGTGGGGCTATAAGGTTGGTAGGTATACAGGAACTTGTTGACTTGACTGGAGGTGTGCTATAGAACCGCCACTCCTCTTCTTGGGGAACAGTCAGCACCATCAATCCAGCAGGTTTTGGGTTTACAGTCATTTGCATTTCTCCCTCTTCAGCAAAGGATATCTGTGCCTGAAGCTTTGCAAGCAGATCTCGGCCCCAAAAGTGGAATAAGGCACTCAGGCATATACAGGAACTGGTGCATTATTTTCTGTCCCCCTAGTTCACACATGCGGTTCTGCAGGAAAGGCTTTGCGGACTTAGCCCCAGTAGCTCTGATAGTGGTGATGCATCTGACCTAGTCTTTATCCATGCTGTAGCCCTCTTTAGCTGCCACTTACTCTATAGCTACTTCCTTCTCCTACTAAAACATTGTGCTTGGTTTATTGTTTTATGACTCTGCAATCAAGTACTCCCTCCTCCCCTCCTGGGGAGGAGTCAAGATACGGGCATTCACTTCTCTAATGTCCTTCTCCTCTGTAATGGGCGCACTCACACCCAGTTTTTCACTTCCTCTGCTCCTTTGATTAGGAAAACCTCCTCCACATCATTCAACTAAAATATCAGCAAAAAGATCTGTTCTCTTTTTCCATCTTACAATTTTTACTTTCTCTGTCCCTCTTCAACAATCCACATATTTTCTGATCAACTTTCATTTAACTATTATGCCCGCAAATTCATCCAGTTTTCATTAGTTCAATCAAGTCCTAAAACTTCTCAGTGTATAATGCAGTTTTTTTCAGTTCTAAACAAGTCTGGTCAGCTGACTTTCACTTCTGGTCCAGAGGGGGTGCACATCCCCCTGCTGCGGAGGTGGCTGGCAAACTAGGGAATCTGCAGGGAGGAGTCCCCCCCCCCCTTCTCCTGGGCTCTGTTTCTCCTAGCAACGCTCTATCCAGGAGGTTGATTTTTTTTTTAAATGATCTACTTCTCTGCTGTGGGCACATTAGTTCATGGGGGTGGCATCATCGGTGGACTGGGCCCCATCCCCCCCTTAAGCACTCTGAACGGAGCTACTTACAGAGAGAGAAACTGATGGGACAGGATATCTAGAGATTCTGGGGCAAAATATGGTGAACAGCAGAAACCACTCCCTTTCACATAACATTCCTAATAAAACCTTGTTACCGTAAACATAAGCTTAAATTGAGCACAGACATACAATTTAGATACAGTTCTTAAAATATCTTATAGAGAGAACTATAGCTATCTGTTACGTATGACTAAAATAAAAATACTTAGCAACTAGCTGCCAGCCGTAATCAGCATGTCTCTGCAAAAGAAATTATTATTTTTTTAGTTCAGAAAGCAAATATTCAAAAGACATTCCGGATATTTTTCATAAAGTACAGTACACCTTTCCCTTTTTTCAAATACGGAAAAACAGATGAATTTATCTTAAAAGCCAATATTGTAAAGGTCAGTGTAGCTAACTGATTTGTTCGTTAGTAATTAGTACAGAGTTTAACAATTCAAAGTAATTACCTTAAATCGTACAGTTTGGGGAAGCATGCATTCAAATGACTTATACTTGTTCATAAAAAGGTTGGTGCAAACACTCCGCAAGATAAACTTTTTTTTAAAACTTTGATTGAATGAATCCTTTATTTTAAATAAACGGGAGACCTCTCAACCGAGAGTTGCTGTCTCTTAAAACACATTTTTTTCCTTCTCTGCAAGCTACACCCCTCTGCTCGCTGGGAAACAACTGAACTGTGCTCATAAAAAGAGACTTCTCATTCACACGCACAGAGAGATGCCAGAAAAAACAATTTAAATCAGTGTCAAGTCGTGATCTAATAATTACTTTGTAGATCAAAGGAAAAACAAAAACAGTTCTCTATCATTTCCTATTTAAACTATTACAGTGCTTACTAAAAATTTGAACATACAGCCGACAGAAATTCTTCTCACTTGGTCCGCAACCCGTAAGGGATTAATACAAACTTAACCCTTTTCAGGCTAAGCCCAAAAACTATCGGGACCCACAATCCTGACTAAACATTCTTATTAAATGATATATAAATGATATATAATACATAACCATAGCAGAAGGAACATTACTATTAAAAACATATTGAATAAAACAGGTACACTGTTCCTGAGGTAAGCACAAAAGACACTGTACATTCTTTCCTCCAGACACGCCCCCTGTCAGTTTTTCACTGTGCAGTAGGAAAGCGAACTGGGGAGACCAGCTTTTTGATTTCTAAAGTGTCTCTAGGTGTTTTGCGTCTTCTTTCTGCTTTATTAATACAATTTCTTAATCAGTGAACTGTCACAAATTACTCAACAGAATAATCTCACATTTATAACAGAAGGGAAACTCGTGGTTTCAACAGAGAACAAAAAAACAGATACACAGTAGGGCAGACAATACACATCAAACGCTTCACAATCATGCTAGCAACATATCCCAAAAAACCCAGTCCTGTCTGTTCTGACTAGGCTGAATCATGATTTTTTTTTTTTAACAGCTGTACCTCGCGAATACTCATGCAAGGATTTTCAAACAAATTTTTCCCCACGCATACTCATGTAGGGACCTCGCGAATACGCATACGAGGTTGACTTAAGTCTTACCAAACAAGAAGGACGATGGCTTCGCCTTGCGCATACTCATGCAAGGGTAATAGGACCGTCCTTGAGAGGGGATCAGTGCTCTCATTACCAAATTCCAAGTTCCAAGTTCTCGAGATTACAAGTTACAAGTTTCAAATTCTTACCAAAGTTTCACAAGTTTCAAACTGCAGTTCTAACTCATCTGTCTAGACAGGTTTTCAAAACTATACTTACCAGATCTGGTTCCCAAAGTTCCCAAGCTTCTGAGTTGGATCCTGGACTCCCCCGGGTCGGAGGTGTTGGCCAGCTGGACCCAGTGCCTGCCGAGGCCAGGCAGAACCTCCTCCAACTGGACCAAACCTCAAGGCGAAGTACGTGGATTTATTCACTTGAACACCATCCACCACTCGCACTTCCCGGCCAACACACCAAGAAATGTAGCAGCAGATAAGCATGCAATAAATAAAACCAGGAGTCTTTTCAAGGATCGAAGCCAGTTTAATGTGCACAGGCTCAAGCAATAATCAATTTCAAAATGGCTGAGCAATGGTTTCTAGCAAAACAACAACTTTTATACCGTTCTTCTCCATTCTAGACATAGGCAAACTTTTCATTGGTCCCAGTAACCCCTCTCACCCATCTATTGGTCCTGGTACCACTACGTAACTATCCAATGGGGACCCTTGACTGGGTTCAGCACCTGGTTGCCCCCCTTCCAGTCCCAATTACAATGGTCAGTTCACTAACTTTGATACTTCTCTCCTCCAAGGTCGCTATCCAGCTGGAATATGTGGGAAAGCAGGGCACTGTAACCTTGCTTTCTGCAGAGTTAATTAATTCCATAGAAGCTGTGCTCTCTTATCAGTACCAATTAGAGCTGTTTTCTGTCTTTTCTAAGTTTCGTTTCTGCTTAGCTATGTTCAGTTAAGCTGAGTTAAGTTTCAATTCTATGGTGTCATCATTCAGGGGGGTTTTCATTCCTCTGGGCCTAACTACAGGCTTCAGGTCAAGCTGCTTAGGCCTGTCTGTTTAGTTCAATTAGCATGGATCATAGGCCTTCGCCTACCACAAAACCTTTTTTAAATGCAGCTACACTAACACCTTTTATTACATCATCCGGTAACAAATTCCAGAGTTAGATTCCGCGTTGAGTAAAAAAATATTTTCTCTTATTAGTCTTAAATTTGTTGCATTATAGCTTCATTGCGTGTCCTCCAGTCTTTCTACTTTTTGATGGTCTAACTCTGGTTGCTTGGTTCTGAAGCCAGTGTTCTAACCATTAGGCTACCCCACCATTCCACTTTATATCCTTTTTAAGATACGGCGACCAGAATTGCACACAATATTCAAGGTGCAGTCGCACCATGGAACGATACAGAGGCATTATGATGTCATCCTTTGTTTAGTCTCCATTCTTTTTCTTATGATACCTAGCATTCTATTTGCTTTCTTGGCCACCGCTACACACTGGGCGAAGGGTTTCAACATATTATGCACGATGATGCCTAAATCTTTTTCCTGGGTGGTGGTTTATAAGGTGGTACCATGCATTGTGTAACCATAGTTTGGGTTTTTGTTTCCTAGGTACATAACTTTGCATTTGTCCACATTAAATTTCATCTGCCATTTGGCTGTTCAGTCTTCCTCTTGCAATTTTTCACAATCCTCTTGCGTTTTAACAACTTTGAATAATTTTGTGTCTTCTGCAAATTTGATCACCTCACTCGTTATTCCCACTTCCGGATCATTTACAATTATATTAAAAAGCAGCGATCCCTGGGGTACTTCATTATTCACCTTTATCTGTGGCAGGTGAAGGCCTGTGATCCACAATGTCTGACATAAGCAAGCAGGCCTAACTAGCTTGACCTGTAAATGAAGTCTGTAGAGAGGCTAAAAGGAATTGCACATCCCCCAACATGCTGCTATTGTAGAATTAGAACTCAGTAAAAGTATTGAATTAGCTTAGACAAGCAGAACTGAAAGTTGGAAAAATACAGAAAAATATGTTTGAATGCCCCTGATAAGAAAATACAGCTGTAAGGGATTTAATTAAAACTGCTGACAGAAAGGTTACAGAGCCTTGCTTCCCTGCACGTACTAACTAGCCCAATGGCCTTGGAAGTAGGAAAGTAACAAGTTGGTGAACTGGCCATTGTAATTGGGACTAGAAGGGGGGTGAGCAGGTGCTGGGCCCACTCCAAGGACCTAATTGGATAATCATATCAGTACCGGGACCAATAGAGGAGGTACGGGAGGTACAGGAGGTTACCGGGACCAATGAAATGTTTTCCTATGTCTAGAATGGTGAAAAAATCTATAAAAGTTGTTGTATTGCCAGAGAACATCGCTCAGCCATTTTGAATTTGATTCTGCTTGAGACTTGTGCACAAATAAATGATTTGGACCTTCTGAACAGACTCCTGGTATTATTGGTTTGTCTGCGCTCTGCTGCTACATATCCATTGAGAAAATTGGTCATTTAGCCCAACTCTCTGCTTTATTTTAACCAATTCCTGATCCACAATACTCCCCTGCCACCAATCACATGACTTTTTAATGTCACCAAGAGTATCTCATGAGGGACCGTGTGAAAATACAGATACACTATATTGACCAGCTCACCTTTGTCTACCTGTTTATTCACACCTTCAAAAACATAAAACAGATTAGTAAGACAAGACCTTCCTTGGCTACATCCATGTTGGCTTTCTCCTATTAAACCATGTTGGCTATCTACATTTTCAGTAATTTTATTCTTTATAATGGTTTCTATCATTTTGCCTGGTATTGACGTGAGGCTAACCGGCCTGTAGTTTCCTGGATCAGCCCTGGAACCCTTTTTCACTGGCCACTCTCCAGTCCTCAGGTACTAGAGTAGGGAGAAATAATTTCTATGCAATATATATTGTCTCTAGCCGCCAGAGTCTTGACCATAGACCAAAGCAAAGAGCCAGGTTTTGATGGCTTTTTTTACATTGGGTGGAAGAGATTTCTTGTCAGATAGAAGAGGTAAGGAATTCGACAGGAAGGAATCTAAGTAGGAAAATGCTGTGTCACAAGAGAATTCAAGCCAAAGATGACATAGGGAAGGAAGCAAGAACAAGGATACCTGGGATGACTGGAGGGAGTAGAAAGGAGGGGTAGGCCAATACAGAAAGACCAGCACTGGCAAGGCAGGAATCATGAAGGGAAGATATCTTATTCAAGAAAGTTTTGGCAAATGAGTCTGCTGAGGAAAGGCTAGAGGAAGCAGAAGGAGAAAAGAAGGAATTACTGGAGACCAAGGAGTTCATAAGACCAAAATGTTTCTTGGGTTTATTAAAGTCAGAGGCAAGGAGACATTAACAATAGGATTTTTTGACCAATCTACCTCCCCATCTATACAAGTAAGCGAGTTCCCATCAATGACCAAAAACAGAAGAAGTTCGGTTCTTTCACCACTGCCGTTTGAAGTGTCAAATCTGATGGTTAAGTAAGTGAAGCCCCAGATGAAACCATCGGTTGTGACATCCAATGGAGACCCTACCTCTTTGAGGCAGAGCAAATTTGTTAAGAATAGATGATAAAGAAGTGGGCCAGGCAGAGATTTGATATACAGGGGAGACATTAGGTGGATACTGTGCTGTTTCAGAGACAACTTGGGCAAGTAGGATTTAGTTAAGAAAGGAACCATTTCTGGAGGACCTGGTGATAACAGATGGTTGAATCCTGGAGAAGAAGGGAAATTGATAGAGAAAGAGACCAATGGGTGGTCAGCCCAGGACAGAACAGTGACTGAAGGTCAGTAGAAGCTAAAAGCCTGGAGAGAGGTGCACAAAGAAAGTCCAGTTTGTGACTGGAAATGTAAATTGGGAATGAGACAGACTGCATGAATCTCAGAGAGGACAGCTAGGCTAGAAAACTGTGGGCTAAATTACTGGGGGTTAAACTTGATGGGAAATTAAAGTCCCTCAGAATCAAAAGAGGCAAGTAGGAAACAGAGAGTGATGCAATGAGCAGGCAGAGCTCATCAACAGAAACCATAGAGGGAGGAGAAGGATCGTAAACAACCAGCAGGTAAAAGGTAAAAAAAGCCCACCTGATACAAGTGGCATGAGCCCAGAGTATTTAAGAGGCTGCAAGGGTAAGGAGATGTCAAACAATGAGGGACCAAATGAAATAGTGACCTCATGTCTCTGCCAGTGCTCCTGGTTAAAATAGAAGAACGAGAACCCGGGTGGACTAGAGTAATGCCTGCAGCGCCTGCTAGCAGGAAACAACATGTGGGTTCTGCAAGAAGACACCAGAGCCCAAATTCCATCATTTCTGACCTGAACTTATTAATTATTCAATGGGTAAAATGAAATTGTTTTCAGATTTAAAGGAGCGCCCAGATTCCGTGCCCTCCCACAACACAGGCTGTGCCAGTACATGCAACATGTTCTTGCCTTGGGTTCATTTGAAGAAAGAATAGCTTTGCCAGTGAAATAGCTACAGTTATTACTCGAGGAGCAGCAACAGAAGAGTTGAAGGCTTTCAGAAGGCCAGAAGGCAGAGTAGAGCAGAGCACAACAAGTGAGTGGCGTATGAAGGTCACAGGTGCCTTTATTGTTAAAAAAAAACCCTACGCATTTCAGCATTTTGCCTTCCTCAGGAGAGGGGGGATGCAGCTTGAAACATAAAAAGTAATAATACAATGTAATTATTAATAAATCATATATACAGTTATTAATAAAGAAATGAACAATATAAAAACAAATAAAATCATCATAAAATCATAATTAAGATATAATAGAACATAAAACAATATAATAAAATAATATATCTATTACAAATTATAAAGTAGAAAAGCAATAATTAAAAACAAGAATAATTAAAAGAAACAAGGGCAAGAGGGATATAAGCAATCATATGTGATGTGAGATTGTATCAATAAACTAATAAGTGGTAAAAGAGATGAGGTGGGTACATATTTGGACCTAATAATTAAAAAACTATACTCACTTATGCTTTTTTTTTTTTTTTACCATAACGCGGCCAAAATGGATGACGGAAGAAACTCTGAAAATTGCCCAGAAACGCAGAGAAGCTAAAGCCAGAGGAGAAAGAAATCTTCTCAATCCACTCAAGGTCAGGGACGAGGCAAACAGAAATCCCGAGGGAAGTAACATCTCATAGTTCAGTTGTGAATATCACAGGGGAACAGTTAACACCAGATTTAGAGGATCTTTTGAAGAAGGGTCTTTCATATGTCCCCATTATACATTTTGATCTCTTTCAGTTTCGTATTGATCTCGAAAGTTTAGTACGTAAACTTCATTTGAAAAATTATTTTTCTATGTCATCAGACGAACCTCAGGTTACAGAATCCCAGGCTCTGCGGCGGATAGCGCTACCTTTAAAATCCGATTGGACACCATCTAGCCCGCTCCATCCTGAGATTCAAATTTTCAAGGATCTTGTGTTGCAGGAGGTGGACAAATTGGCCAATATTTGTCCAATATGTAATGTCCGCCTTTCCCGATCTCAGCAAGTAGCTTTAAAAAAATTGCAATCACGAACTGATTGGGTGATTTGTCGCGCTGACAAGGGAGGTGCGATAGTTATACAAACGCGGGATTATTACCTTCAAGAAGCTTGGACACAACTTAATGATCTTGCAACGTATAAGATACTTGAGCAGGACCCTATGACTGAACTCCAGGCCACAATTAAAGAATTGACACAAGGAGATTTGAAAAATAAGCTCATCTCCAAGAAGGAATATCAGTACTTAAACGCGCCAGCTCCAAGAACAGCTCAATTCTACACGGTTCCAAAAATTCACAAACATTTACTTAGGCCTCCGGGCCGTCCTATCGTATCAACTAAAGGAACGGTGTTAGAGCCAGTGTCCACGTATTTGGACTCTTTTTTGCGTCCATTGTTACATGACATCCCTTCTTATATTCGTGACACCACTCACTTTTTGCTTATTTTACGGGGTTTGTCTGATTGGGCCACCGATGAAGAAGTACTTATGGTAACCCTGGATGTTCAGTCCCTCTATACGAGCATCCCCCAAGAAGCAGCCAGCAATATAGTACATCAAACGTTGATTGCTCGGGGGGATTTGTCTTTGCAACAGCTACAATTCTTGCAAGCCCTCACGGGTTTAGCTCACTTCCACAATTACTTTGAGTTTCAGGGGGTCTTATACCACCAAGTGTCAGGGGTGGCCATGGGCGCTACATGCGCCCCATCGGTAGCCAATCTGTATATGGGGGCTTTTGAGGATTGTTTTTTTCCGACATCACCTTACTTGGTAAACATCAAGGCTTGGCACCGCTACATCGATGATGTTTTTATGCTGTGGCGGGGTACTGAATCTCTGTTAAGTTCTTTTCTTCAGTGGCTAAATGTTCAAGATGCTCACATCAAATTTACAAGTGTTTTCCATAAGTATCAGATTACCTATGTGGATGTGCAAGTTATGAGACAAACCGATGGCTGGGGCACTTCTGTTTACCGCAAACCGATTGACTGGAACACTTTTCTACACCACAACAGTGCTCACCCTCCAACTTTAAAGGATAGTCTTCCATTGTCCCAGTTTTTGCGTTACCGCCGCAATTGTTCTAGTCTACAAGTTTATAAAAAATTATCTAAGAATCTGAAGACTAGTTTTATTGAAAGAGGATATTCCCCTTCCATTGTACGTCAAGCGTATCGGCGAGCGCTATACATTAACCGTGATTTATTACTATCCCCAAGGAAACCAGAAGCCTGTCACCGTGATACTCAGCACATCAATTTTGTTACTTCCTACTCACCAGTAAGTTTAAGTATACAACGTATTTTTCGAAAACATAGCGACATCCTTAAAGTTGTACCAGGGTTACAAGATAAATCAGTACGCTGTGTTTGGAAACACAGTCGCAATTTAAAGGAATATCTGAGCCCCACACGGTTAAGAGCCCCTACCTCATCCTCGTTGGACACTTTGCAACTGGGTCATCAAAAATGTGGAGGCTGTGCGATATGTGAAGTCACTTCGGACCGGAAGAGCTTTATCCACAACGGCATTACTTATAAATTAAAATCTGCCACCACTTGCGACTCTACGCACGTGGTGTATGCTGTGCAATGCCCTTGTGCCTTGCTCTATATAGGCAAAACGATTCGCCCATTCCGGGTTCGGATGCAGGAACAAGCAAGCCGGCTTAGATGTGCTCGCAGAGAAGCCCCTTTGGTTCAACACTGCTTACTACATAATCATACATTTTCCCAACTTCGCTGTTGGTGTATAGAAATGGTGACAGAACCTGGTTTGGGAAGAACTCGTGACCAATGGTTGATCTATAGAGAACAGAAGTGGATCTACACGCTAGCCACAGTACATCAGGGAGGATTGAATCAAAGCATTGATTGGACAGCCTGCGTATGATATTTGACCAATGGGAGCATATTCTCAGGGGCATTTAAACCTGGGCCACTTTGCTATTAGTTCGCATGCGCGGCGTTTTTGATGGATTCTCCAACTGTACGCAAAAGAGTAAGTTGGGAAGATCGTTTAGCCGCAATATTGTCAGGTTGTTGTTGACCTTTAATTCTGTTTCATTTGTCTAATGAGAGTTAATGTGGTATATGTTTTCAGTACAATATTGCACAGTTCAGTCATTTATGATGTCTTTTCAGGAACACAATTCCATGATTAAGTCCCTTAAGAAACCCTCTACGGCGAAACGCATGGGTGCCTTGAATGATTGGCGTTGGGACAAGTTTTGAGTCATTGATTGAATGTGGAAGAAATTTTACAAAACTACAAAAATTTTCTTTAAAAAATCTCTGAAGTGTCACGATCAGAATTACGTTTTTGAATAAGTTAAGTACTTTTCTAACTTTTCTAAACTTACGTTTATTTGTTTAGAACATACCATGACACAGTCAGTACAACATGAGCCATTGATGTTAAACTGGCACATGTCTGGGAGGTTAACATAAAAACCCAGAGCTTGTTAGTGCCTATGGTTGTTTCTGAGGCTATGTTGTGACAATTCCAGTATTACTGAGCTAGATTGCTTTGGTAAAGAGTTGAATGAGGTACTTTTTGTTATCGTAGAGGAGAAAGAAAGACAATCGCAGAACTCAACAGAGATTTCCAATGTGCAGCAAGACAGGACAAGGAAAAGTACTACAATGACACTTGCAAGGAAATAGAAGCAGAAACTATTAGAGGAAGAACAAGATTGGCTTTCCTAAAGCTACAAGAGTTACAAGAATGTTACAAGATGCTCAAGGTTCTATGTTGAATGATGCTGAGAAGATCAAGAAAAGGTGGAAGGAATATACAGAGTTTTTATATGATAAAGATCAAGTGGACAAACAGCCGTTTCAACCTGTGCCTTATGATCGGGAACAATTGGTGATGAAAGAAGAAGTTGAAGCAGCATTGAAAGCCTTATCAAAGAACAAAGCACCAGGCATTGATAGCATTCCCATAGAAGTATTGCAGCAATCTGATGCAGCTGTTACCGTACTCACAAGGCTCTGCCAAGAAATATGGAAGACAACATCATGGCCAACTGACTGGAAAAGATCTGTGTTTATACCAATACTAAAGAAAGGTGATCCAACTGACTGTAGAAATTATCGCACAATCGCTCTGATCCCACATGCCAGCAAGATTCTACTGAAGATTATTCAAAATAGACTACAACCATACCTGGAACATGCTAGGGAGATAAAGTTCCTAGATGAAATAAATGACTGCTTCTTGGAGCAGCTGGTTCATGAACCGACCAGAGGGGAAGCCATATTAGACCTAATCCTTAGTGGAACACCAGATCTAGTGCAAGAGATAAGGTTGTTGGGGCCACTTGGCAATAGTGATCATAGCATGATCGCCTTTGATTTAATTAGTGGAGGAGGGATAGTAAGGAAATCCACAGTACTACCTTTTAACTTTCGAAAGGGAGACTATGATAAAATGAGGAAAACAGTCAAGAAAAAACTAAAAGGAGCAGTTGCAAAGGTTAAAGACATACATCAGGCTTGGCTGTTGTTGAAAAATACTATCTTGGAAGCCCAGACCAGCTGTATTCCATGCTTTAAGAAAAGTGGAAAGAAGTCCAAAAAACTGCCAGCATGGTTTAAAGTTGAGGTCAGAGAGGCTGTTGTTGCCAAAAAAGCATCTTTCAGGAAATGGAAAAAAGAGCCAAACGACGAAACCTGGAAACAGCACAAGCACTGGCAAGTCAAATGCAAGGCATTGATAAGGCAGGCAAAGGGAGAATTTGAGAAGAAGCTTGCTGCAGAAGCAAAAACGCGAAGTAAAGACCTTTTCAAGTACATTCGTAGCAAAAAACCTGTGAGAGAGTCAGTTGGTCCATTAGATGATAAAGGGGTTAAAGGAGCACTAAGAGGCGACAAGGCGATAGCGGAGAGACTGAACGAATTCTTTGCTTCAGTCTTTACTGAGTAAGATGTAGGGATGTTACCCATGACTGAAGTGGTATTTAAAGGTGCGGAAGAATTGAAGGAAATATCGATACATCGAGAAGATGTATTACAACTATTAGATAAGCTGAAGAGTAGCAAATCACCTGGGCCGGATGGTATACATCCAAGGGTATTGAAAGAACTGAAATATGAGATTGCAGACCTGCTATTAGTAATCTGTGAACTATCATTAAAATCATCTCTAATACCTGAAGATTGGAGGATCGCCAACATAACACCAATTTTTAAAAAGGGTTCCAGGGGTGATCCGGGAAACTACAGACCGGTGAGCCTGACGTCAATACCGGGAAAAATGATAGAAACCATCATAAAGAATAAAATTACTCAGCATGTAGATAGTCATGAACTAATGAGAGACAGCCAACATGGCTTTAGACAAAGAAGATCTTGTCTTACTAATCTGTTATGTTTTTTTGAAGGAGTGAATAATCAGGTGGACAAAGGTGAGTCGGTTGATATTGTGTATCTGGACTTTCAGAAAGCCTTTGACAAGGTCCCTCATGAGAGACTTTTGGCAAAACTAAAGAGTCATGGGATAGGAGGCAGTGTACTATTGTGGATCAGGAACTGGTTAAAAGATAGAAAGCTACAAGAGTTACAAGAATGTTACAAGATGCTCAAGGTTCTATGTTGAATGATGCTGAGAAGATCAAGAAAAGGTGGAAGGAATATACAGAGTTTTTATATGATAAAGATCAAGTGGACAAACAGCCGTTTCAACCTGTGCCTTATGATCGGGAACAATTGGTGATGAAAGAAGAAGTTGAAGCAGCATTGAAAGCCTTATCAAAGAACAAAGCACCAGGCATTGATAGCATTCCCATAGAAGTATTGCAGCAATCTGATGCAGCTGTTACCGTACTCACAAGGCTCTGCCAAGAAATATGGAAGACAACATCATGGCCAACTGACTGGAAAAGATCTGTGTTTATACCAATACTAAAGAAAGGTGATCCAACTGACTGTGGAAATTATCGCACAATCACTTTATATGACGCCACCGTTCCCTTCTAAAAAACTTGATATATTTGTGAGGTCAACCAAGTAATTCTAATAGATCTAAAATACTTATGATTTCTGATATATCAGTAAATGAAACGCTGATAAAGTAAAAGCTCATAGTATTTTTAAAACTCTTGTGGATCGCATGCAGCAAAAAACCGTAGTGAAATTAGGCAGCCTAATCACAGCGGTGGTAAACACCGTCTTCAAAAATAACAAACTTATTGATAAGGGATAAAAATGAGAGATGAACAATCAATAAAAATAGAACCAGCAAGTGCTAGGGAGGAAAAAGAAGGACTTACTCACTTTTTATGAAAACAGACCTCTGACAGCAGTAGTTTCTTGGAAGCCTATCGTGGGATGCAGACCTTTAAAGATCCAAAAGCATGCCAACGCCAGGTCAAAGGTTATCTTGTAGTAAAAGAATATATTTAACTTTAACTATAATGTCAAAAAACTCTGAGCATAAATAAGATGTTTGGGACAAACTGCAGATAAAAAACAATAATAAATAATTAAAATTAAAATGATGACTGCTTGCTTGTTCATATGAGCGGAGCGCTGATGATGACACCACATCGTTCCGTATAATGTAGTAATTAAAAAACTTTTTGAACATATAGTAATAAAAATAAAATAATGCTGCTCAATTCTAAATAATGGATTTTAATAAAATAAACAAATACTGTGTGGTTTTTTTTAAAAAGAAGAGGGGGCAGATGGATCAAACAATAAAAAAAGCAAATAGTGGGTCCCATTGTCGATAATACCAGGACTCAAGGGTAAAAATAAAAGGAGTAATAATATTAAAAGTAAATCAGAGAAATAAAAGGGATGATGACAAAATCAAATCGTTATCAATAAAAAACAAACTAACTAAGGGGAATAAAAACCAAATAAATGGTAGGTCCCATTATCGATAAAACCAAGGCTCAAAAGGTGAAAATCAAAGAAGTAATACTATTAAGGTAAATCATGAGAATAAAAAAGATAAAATCATATTGTTATCAATAAAACAAACTAGGGGGAAGGAGGAAGGGGAGGGGGAGGGAGAGGGGGAGGGGGAAGAAAGGAGGGGGAGGGAAGGTGGAAGCGGGGGACTTCATTCATAGACTTTCCACTATATTTATTTATTTATGTGATTCTATATATCACACTATTTCAAAATCAGCACAGTTTACATAAAAAAAGAGTAATAAACGTTTACTTTGAAGAGGCACAAAAAAATAATAAACTGTTAACTATAGACGTCTGGATATCCAACCAATTCAGTAATCAGCTATTTCTTTTCTCATTACCCCCCCCCCCCCCCGAAAAACCCAAACCCCATTCAGGAGAAGCTTCGGTCCAGGTTTTGATTCTTCCTGTTACACCATATCACCTTCTCAGACTATCAGCTCTTCCACATTCGAGTTCCTGGCTCTCTGTGCCCTTCCTCCCAGTCGACCTCACTTTCAGCATGGTCCTTGCTCCCTTTTTGATGCCAGCTGGGGGGTTAGTCTATTCAAAACAGTATGAGGAGGAAGGAGCAACTGATGTGAAGCCGTGACTTTACTCTGCGGCCTATCTGAAACCTATTTCCATGAAAATGGCCGAATAGTTTGCTTTACTATGACTGCCATACATGTTCGGGCTAGGCTTTGTCAGACCCCCGAGTGAATAAAGGCTGGCACAGAATACGAGATATGACATTTCTTTCCATCAGGTTTTAGCCATCTGCCAAGGACAAAGTTTGAGCTGCCTGTCCACAAGAGCACTTCCATAATGCTGTCTCCCTTGTTCTATTAACGCAACGTCATTACAACAGCTTATTTCATGGAATATTAAGTTCAAATTCAGCTCCCTGGCAGGACAATAAAAAATATAATGTACTGGTGTCTTTGTTTGAAATGGCCAGAAGGACGATGACTGCTTGTCACTTTTACTGCTTCCAAGCAGCAATTCACCTACACTTTGTAATGCTTAGATAAGCCACTGCTAAATATTATAAACTGCAGTAAAGAAGCAGAATATTGGGGGAATGTTATTTTTCTGTAGTCTCTTGGCAGTTTTTCCTTGATTATCAGAGACTTTAACAGGAAGAAGCACAGCTGGGAAGTTTTATAGCCATGGAAAGGCTGCTGGCTCACGGGAAATGAAGAGCGATCTCAAAGGTGTTGTACATTTAGAAATGACGAAGGGACTTTACAGCGGAAAAGTTGCTGGTTGTCTTTCAAGAAATTCAGTTTCTGGGACACTAACATGCACTGGCTTCATACTTTCTAGAAGTGTTTTGGGATTGGGATAAGATCAGTGAACAGCATGAAAATATTCTGAGAACAGCAATTGCTCCTGTGTTAAGTTCCCCTGGAGCCCCAGCAAGCCAAAAGAGACTGAATACATCCTCTCATGGTCAATGAGCTCCTTCAGCCGGCTGGTGGCTCACTGTTAATGAATTTGAAGGCCGTGATACAGTCACCGAGGCATATCCCCAGACAGACTGAAGTAGCCAGGTATTACTGGGCAACAGCCCAGGTTATGAGTGGCTCGACGGACACCCACAATTTCTGCCAGACATTGTCTTTATTCCATTCATTCAGTGAAATTTTCGTTTATTAATCTGTCACCATTGTATGACAAAAATCTCAGCTATAAACTCTTGCCGTGCACAGTTTCACACAGTACAAGCAAACAGACAGATTATATAAACCACGTAGCTGAAATCTCAGCATTTACCCTCTTTCGGCAGCACAGAGTGTGCGCCCTGTTCCTCCCGTTCGTAACATCCCCTTCTCTCTGTGGTTCATATGTGCCCGAGTGGCTTCTGCAGGGGCTCAGAACAGGAGCAGCGGCTGTGCCAGACTTACAGGTGGCATCAGTTGCAGTTTTCTTCCCCTCAGCAATTTCTACACAGATCCAAAGAAACAAGGACTGTCATGATTCTGTTTATTTAAATATTAAGTGATTTCTTGTAATGCTTGTCTGCTAATGGCTTGTAAAGTGCAGCAGCTGCATCCTTCCATGCATCCTGCAGGCACTTCCAAGGCAGCTCATGAAAAGGACAGAAAGCGCACAACCTGCAAACAGAGGGGCTTCAATGTAGTGTCTGTTTTGCTACAAGTCACTAAATAACACCTTTTCCATGATGCTCACTCTTTGACAGTCTTTGGAAAAGCCAAAAACTTTAACCTCTTTGCATTTGGAAATCTAACTATTAAGTTAGTTCATATTTGTAATAACAGGACAAATGAAATAAAATGACCTAAGTAACACAATCAAACCAAATCTGCACACCAACGGCAACAATCCAAGCTACACAAACATATTGCAATCTGCATACCCACTGCAACTATCCAAACTAAGCAATCACATTGCAATCTGCATACCTACTGCGACTATCCAAACTATTGCGACCACTGTTCCCTCTAAGCTGTGCGCGTGTGCGTGCGCACACACCTCGCCGAGCGAGCGCACATACTTTACAACAGATCGCACAAAAATTATGGCTCTGATTCTGATAGAAAACAACACAGACGTCTTAAAATTTAAAAGTTATGATTGTAATTACTAGAAATTTCCCGCTTCATTTAGTAATCGTCTATTTTCATTTAATTTGATTAAAATCAAAGTGGTGTACATACTGTATTCTGACGTGTAGTCAAATTTTAAAGTATATATCTCCGAGTGTCGTTATGTGGCGCACAAAAATTTAACCTTCCTTCAAAAGCTGTACACAGCTGATATTTTATGCGCACACAGCCTACAGAAAATTAGAGGGAACATTGATTGCGACTATGCAAACTATGTGATCACATCGCGATCTACACACCCAGTGCAACTATCCAAACTACTGCAACTATCCAAATTACACAATCACATCACAATCTGCACACACCCTGTGCTATCCAAACTATGCAATCCCATCACAATGTGCACACCAACAACCCAAACTACACAATCACATTACAATCTGTACACTTACTGCAACTATCCAAACCAGGAATTCCTATTGCAACCTGCATGCTCACTATAAAAGTCATGGCATTTCAAACAACACTAGTCAATTGATATGTGGTTATTTTCTATAAAACAATAACATGTTGGTGCCAGTGGGACGTCTCCCCCCACCCCCAACCCCCTTCCTTTTCCAGTGCAGTCTGAATGGGGAAAAGTTGTGAATCAAAGACCTGGTTGCCGTTGGTGCTGCAACTGATTGGGCCTTTCCTACGTCATTCCTTGGATTGGGTACAGTAAAATGTATGCACAACTGCATTATTATAGATGTATTCTCTTTAGCTATATTTGGAAAAAGGCTTGAAACAGCTCATGCCAAATGAACTGTAAAAAAATTGGGATAAAATTTGAGTCTAGTGGGAGACAATATTTGTATAATTTCCTCCTTCAGTGAGTTCTATGAAGCACTGTGAGTCCAGATCTGCACATGGTAGAATCCGTTCAGATTTTCCAGGCACACAGAATTAGACAACCTTTTTCCCAAACAGCCTCCTGTCCAAATGTAGCGCCTCACTGTAGACCAGCAGGTACAAAATATGTTCCCGTAAAGAGCAAGTTTCCACCACACTCACATTAACAGAAAGTATTTAGTCACTGCTGGTTTCTTTCACGTGCACTCTCACAGCCTACAATAAGCTGAGCAGACACTGCCGATGGGTTTAGGGCACGCGAGAAATGCATGAAGTAGGAAAGGATTTGGGATTTAGCTAACGCCTTTTTCAGTAGTGGCTCAAGGCGAGTTATATTCAGGTATTTGATATTCTAAGTTGGTAGCTGAGGCAACTAAGGATTCAGTGACTTGCCCAAGATTGGGGATTCAAACCCTGGCTGCTCCTGGAGAAAGCCGCATCCAGAGTTATCATGCAGAGGGGTCTGGACCACGCAGCATTTCTTGCACAGACAAGTAACCGAGCCCAACTCAATGCACTATTAAGCAGTTGTAAATTATTAAAATCCTAATAATATATCCGCACTGCAAAGCTACCATTTACGTATGACAAAAACTGTTTTGTCTATGCTCAGCCCAAAACTATGCAAAGGTTTTGTCTCAAAATATTTTGGTCTAATATGCCATTTTTTGCCTAATGTAGTAATGTTTCTCTGTCTGATGTGTGCTGAATATGAACGACGCGTCACGCGTCATGGTTCCTCCTCTCACATGGAAGTCATACAAGGAAGTGCAGAAGCCGTTAGCTTAGGGGCACCTCAGGTCCAGGCACGCAACTGCCTTTCAAGATTATTCTTATAAATCTTCGAAGACACAGAGTGCTATATTCTCCTTACACCATTCATTGTAAAACAATGTTATTACCTCTTCTCCAGCAATTTATACTGTCACAGCTTTCTTCCATTTCAGACTGTTTATTTGCCCGAAATGTTCTTTCTTTGTCATTTAATTTATTCTTTTTAAACAAATAAATGACAAAAATAGTGTGGTTATGAAAAATCCTTCCATTGACAAATAATTGCACATAGAACCATTTGTTTTTAATAAATGGTAAAAATAAAGAACAACGATTTCAGTAACTGAGCAGTGGAAAGAATATTATAGAAAGATCAAAATATAGCTAGCAGTGAACAGGGCCAAAGAGAAAGTCCCTGACATGTATACAGCTCCAGACAAAGGCTGCAGGACATGTTTGCTCAGTCTGGGAGTATCTATTATTTTTTAATTCTGTTTATTAATTTTCTGGGGCACTCAAGGGATTCTGCTTTCTTGCTTAAAGCTGTGATGCCGGACACAGAGATGGGACTTCAAGGTCTTGTGGATATCCGCTGCCTATCAGTGCAACCAAGCAGCGGCTGCAGCTGCTCCTCAGACCCCTTCTATGGTGATGGCCTGCTACCGAACCAGAATTTACACTCAGCAAGGCAAAATATATACTCACCCCTCCCAAAATAAATTCTCTAGAAAGAAAGAGATTTGCCTTTATTTCCTTTCTTACTGCTCAAAGTCAGCAGAATTTTAGAGTGTCTCTTTCTTTGAAATATGTATTTGCAAAATATGATACGCGTTAGCATAATTCTTGCACTGACAGTAACGTTTAATTTCTTCTTTTGATTATCTTATTGGAACATTTCTAACTGGTCATTTTAGTTACTGTTACCTGAAAACTAGAAAGCTAAAATCTTCTTGTGGCTACAAAGTGCTGAGGTCTCTCCAGTTTATTTTCCTTGTGCAGAAATGAAGACTGTTGTCTGGTATAGTTGAGAGGAGCACCTGAAATATTTGAAAGCCGCTTCAAGATAATGGAATCTATACTCGAACTAAGAGGACATACACCTAGTAAACTTTTTTAAAATAACAACTTGAGGAAAGGGGGCTTCAGTAGGGTGAATGTAAAAACAGTGAATCTTCAATTTCTACAAACCTAAGTGTCAAGCCAAGCTTGTGGGGTGCACCAGAGCAGAACAAGCTGAAAATGAGGAGGTGGGGGGGGGGGGGTCCCAGACACTTGGTTTTCCTGAGTCCCTCTGAATACATTTCACAATTCATCACTTTGTGTCTTTCCTGCCACGAGTGAGAACAATCAGACCAGACGCCCATTACATTTCGCCTGCCTTTTTTTTTTGTTCATGACATGTTGGCAGCAAGGATGACAATTCTGAAATCCTACCAAATGAGAAAAATGTCAAAAACTGAACTGACAGCTAGTGGTTACTATGGTGATGGGCGATACTACAAAATACCATTCATTTAATTCCAAAGGCATCAAGTTAGGTGTTTCAAAAGCAGTTGATACAGATGGAAAATCAAGCCCGATACCAGGATGTTATCTTTTGCAGCTAACAGCAGACTCGACTCGCTATTTAAAATAATAATATTCCAGTAATAATCCTATAAATAAAACTAAGCTCTAGCAGAATACGCAGGATTACTAAAGCACAGAAGAATGGGGACGGTTTGCCCTAGGACAGCAGAAAATGTTCTTCTCCCCTGTAATAAGTCCCTTCAACCCTGACTTACACTTTCAGAAATTAGCAGGAAAATGGGATTGGAAGATACTGACAGAAAAAAAAATCATGATCTATGACAACAAGCCCATGAAAAGAACAAAAACTTGGGCGGCCGTTTCATTTACAAATATGCCATTTTTATACAATATTTAAACACTTTACTTCCGTGTAATGGAAAATCAAAACTTGATTGAATGGTTAAATATCCTTAATTACATTTAAAATATTTAAAAAGTTTTAGACCTTTTGACTTTTTTTTGGGGGGGGGGGGGACAAAGGAGAAGAGTACATTCATTTTCAATGTCTTGCTGTGTTATTGTAGTCTAGCCACTGATAACTGTTAAAAATAAAATTCTACCTTGAAAAATATTATACACTAACCATGTTATGAAAAGTCCATTGCTGGGCTGATGTATTTTATAAAAACCGAAAGGAAATGTCATCTGGATTATTACGCAGAATGTAACACTACCTAAAGTCTATATCTGCATTAAACCAGAAGACAAAGCCCACTCCTTTCTCTTAGTTTTAACAAATATTTGAAGCATTTTAATTTTATAGCTGCGGAAAATGGTTTAAAATGACATTCACCATTTTCTTTGCAGGCCGGAATATATTTTATTGGGCTGACTAGAAGAAATGAGAGGAGCAGGTCACCGTAGATGAAGTGTGGACCATGGCGGGCCATTCTTCAAATATCTCCATCACAGATATAACATTCTGCAAATCCTCACTTTAACCCTGCCTGCACGGGCACATTAAAAGGATAGAAAACCGTTATTTATTTATCAGAATTTATATTCCTCAAGATCTACTAATAATAACCTCAGCAAAGCACAACAAATTCTAAAACGAGACGGAAGGTTTATTCTGTAGGATCGCAAAGCTCTCTTAATTCTCAACTGTCTGCGTTTCCACCTATGAACAACTCACATTCATTTCCCATCCTTAGTACTGGAAACGCGGATATTAAATTATCTACAATATTAAACATTTTAAAGCCTTTTGAGAGTTACGGGTAACTAAAAAAAGCAAGATTCTTATTTATAACCTCAAGCTAGCATTTAATTAAAAAAAATTAACAAGAAAATCGCCCTGGAAAAGATGGAGCAGGATGCCGCAACATTCTGTCTAGCAAGCAGGCTGCAGCTCCATCTACTGGAGAGTGAAGGTACAGCAATTTCAATAGAGGAAGTGGCGAGGTTGCCACATTAGTCCACATAATGATTAATAAATAAGAATAAAACCCAAATGAATATAAGATGATACCTTTTATTGGACTAACTTAGTGCATTTTTGGACTAGCTTTCAAAGACTGAAACCTTATTCCTCAGGTCAGAAAATTAAAAGGGTATCATCTTATGTTCTTTTATGTTTTATTTTTATTCAACAGAGAAATTCATCCTGACTACACCAACTGCAATCGTGGGCACCATAATATGCAATCCTTTCACAGTAGCACTGGCAAGAGGCATTCTGAATGGATGTCAGACTAGACTTTTCAAATGTTACTGGCATGCCGATCTGACATTTTTATGGTTTGGACTGATGGAGAAGAGACTCTCAAACAATTTCACAACTCTTTGAATGCATCCCACCCTTCAATCAGATGCATAATGGACTGCTCTGCTCCAGGAAGGCACATTACCAAACTACATATAGGAAACCAGCCGACCGAGGCTCTGATCCAAAAGAGAGGGACAAACACCTCAAAAGTCCTGAATGAATCTTGAAACAAAAAGGCTACAGCCCACAAATCTTCTCCAGAAAGATTGCTTCTTGATTTAAAAGATCCTGTAAAAAGAAAAGAAAAGCTCAGAGAGAGCCCCCCTTGTAGTAACATACAACCCAGAGCTGGAAAACCTGAGAGAAATCATAAAAGACCTACAGCCACTACTCCAGGAGAGATTCCCTGCTCCGGCAGTGCTGCCTTCTAACACTCATGCATTGTTTACATTTTCAGGGTGTTTTATTGATTAGTGGTGGTTAATTTTGTTAATTTATTTCTTTATGCTGTTGATTGGCTAATTTTGTAATTCATATTTTATGGCTGTAGCAGCAATAAGCAGCTTGTCAAATGGGATATATGAAGCATAATCTGAAGCAAAAAAATAAGTAAAAAGCCGAAACCCAGAATCAGCAGAATCTGTGGTGCAGACGCAAATATCAGGAGACCCCCCACCATTACCCGTACGGCAAGGACCTTCATTTTGGCGTGTCTATTTAAACAAAAAACAAGGAACAAATGAAATCCCCCATGCTGTGGCCTGACTGGAAAGAGCTTCCTGGAAGCACCATTTGCTTCTAAACCTGATTATTTCTCTTGCAGTCTCGCCTCTCTGCATTTTGCTCCCTAATTTGAAGGGAAATTCTCTCTTCGCCGCTCCCTGAGTAACCAGAAGACTGCCCAGCAGTGAGACCTGCTTCCAGCTCTCTATAAATTCGCTTTAGTCCTGGAAGCACTTCAGAAAGCTTTTCAGCGGTGCGCACATCTGGAATTCTTCACTCAATTCCAGTTATCAGGCTCTCATCTACTGTGCATGCTGTCATCTGTCACTTATTAAAGTCACACCAGGTCACCTTAAAATTGTCCTTCCTCTCAATACAGAATGAAAACTGGGTGCTTTCAAACATTATGATGTGTTTTTGCAGCTTTTAAAATAAATATCTTCCCCTTTTTGGCTAGCAATAGCAAATGCTGATTCCAAAGGAAGCCAGCTGAACTCCATCTGTATAGTGACCTGTCGTGTCTACAAGCTCACGGTCTGTACACGTATAGGATTGCTTTCCTGCATATTACACCAATGAACCCTTTGCTATATAAATTACTATGTCCAAGCATAGAAACCGTGACAATCTGAAATACACACAAAGATTAAAATGATTATTACAAGCCAAAACCCTGAGCTGTTTGACAAAATATTTGACTTTACGAGATGTATCACCCAGCTGCTTACCAAGGGCTTTTTAAGATCTCAAATTCACTTTAGCATCCAATCAAGTCCACATATATGTATGTTTTCTATTACGGACAAAAGAGTGTATTAACCTGCAGAGTGCAATATTCTAAACAGATTTAAATGTGATCGTCTCATGGCCTGGCCTGCTGGTTTGATTCAAAGCCTCTCATTCATTCTGTTCGCATGTCCTGTCTGTGTGTCTGTCTGAACTAGCCTTTAAGCTGCAAGGAGTTGAGAGGGTCTCTCTCTATATAAATAATAATGATAGGAAGAATAAAACACGGGCAATAAAGCCAAAAATTGGAAGGACAAATTGCAAACGAACAGGCTTAGCAACACAGTTCTAAAGTGATTCCTTTCAAATTCTGGAAAATTCTTTTAGAGACAGGACCATAATTTACAGAGATTTAGTGCTCCGTTTTATCAGGTCTTCTCCAGTTGTTTACAAACTGGGACTTCTGTCTTAGCCGAGAAGATCTTAAAGAAAAATTTAAATAAAATCATAAAAGGCATGCGCAAGCTTACAAATTGTAAACATTGCAGCGATATTAATCAGTGCATCATTTTATCAGACTGTGTTTCTTCTAGATATGAACCAAAGGATGCTGAGCACCTCAAAGAGAAAAAGAAAGAGGCAACTGGCTGTTAATAACTTTCCATACATATGGAGTATATTTGAAATTCGGGTTTGAGTTACGTTTCTTCTAATGCTGTCTCTCTTGCTGCTTGCAGCGTGCATTTGCTGGAAGATGGAAACTGTGCATGCAAATATTTCTGCAACACCTACTGCTTTTCCCAGGCCCAGGGCTCAGCATCACGGATTTGGAAAAATCCACGATTCTTAACCTGACATTAGCTGGCTCTTTCTGACACCTGAGCATCCTGTTCTGTTTTCTAATACTGATTACTGTTGCCAGGCCGAGTCTGCGGCCATGGACTCCTTCAGGAGACGTACAAAGATGATTATTCACCACATATGAAAGTGAAATGAGGTAGACATGCACTCTGATAGCAGCTCCATGGACTCTCAGCCATTTCTAGTGCCTTCAGTAGGTGTTTTGGGCTAGGACGGCTTCTGGATGAGACCAACTCATTTTCAGCACTGGCCCCTAACGTATCCATCCCGTTAATCCTTCACTCTCCTCCAAATAAGATACCAGCAGCTCCCTCCCATTCTCTGCCTCAGGTTTATAAATTAGACCCTCACTTTCTCTGGGTGACTTGACAGAATTTTAGGTTTATGTCCCTGTAAGAGAATGCAATGGAATGTAGATAGAGCCTGTGAAGAGGCAATTTCTTGACCCGCGATCTGAATCAGGTCTCCCTCTTCTATTGACCCAGCAGTTCAGTCAGAGTCAGGGCTGGGATCTGGCACCCTAAGCCTTCATGCACATCTATCCAAGCAATTTCCTCTTATTTTATAGCCCCTCCTAACTCACACAGCTCGGCCACTGCAGTCTTCAACCAGCAGAACTCCATCCAATCTTTAAAGACAGCGAGCTTGTTCTCTGGTCTGCTGGGATACAGTACTCATGAGGTTGTTTGGTTTCAGGTCAACTATAGATCATTTCTTGCTTACTTTTGTATCCTCTGCTCAAGTGGCACTCACTCTTACAGTTTGTGAGAAACTAAAAGTTAAATGCAAAGCATAGCAATCATTGTTTTGTCTAAATAGTTCAGCTTCATGCCCCTTGTCAGTAAAAATGACGACATTATGCTCATTGCCTTTGAATCCCGTGAAATCAAGGCATTCCGACTGACTAATTCGGCTCTGCTTTGTCTTTGAGTGCAGAAAAGAGCAATCAATGCCGTGAGATGCAGAAAGTGCAGTGAAAACTCTACAAAGCTGAAGATAACAACGTCCCGAAGAAGCTGGGGCCACAGAATGCAACAAAGCAGAGCTGAAGAACAGAATTTGCACACTTGCCTTTTTTACTAAATGTTCTATTTAATACGTTATTCAAATAGCTCATTAATTTCTAGTTAAAGATCACGTCCACTGCATCTCAGCCATTCCTAAAGCAAATTTATTATTCCGGGTAATAAAATCCTATGAAAGGTTTGAGCTACAGGAGTTCCATTTTCAACTGTCAACAGTAGCCACATGAAGACATCCCACCGCCCCCACAATCAGGACCGTAAGCCTCTTGGAAGTTTCTATTCTCTGTGGACACTGAAACACTTGGAAATGTTTTACCAGCCCTTTATCACGTCTCGGCACAAAATGTATTGATTTCAATTTTATGAATTAAAAATTCCAAGGAACAAGGGCAAAACATGTTTAAGGCAAAACTACAGAGCTTCAAAAACCAAACGGTGCCCATCAAGACCCCTAGTAAAAAGCTACCCACACTAACAGCCTGAGGGGCGGAGGTACGTGCTCTATAGATATGGGTATAATAGAGGTGCGGGGGAAAGCCTAAGCGTGGGTGCCCTGAGCACACAAAGAATCTGTGCGGACGTATCACAATTATTTTATCTCACTTATTCAAATGAGTCTCGGTGACAGTTTAGAACAAAACAAAAACTTGCCATATTTATGGAGCACATTAACATTTACTCAACTTTAATCCCAGCAAAAGAAAAAGAGAAACGCCTGAATGGGAAATGGTTCCCGGAATCTATAAAGATGCTCTTTCAGATGCTGAAATATTATAGTCATTAATTTCGTTTGAACCCACTGCAGTCAGAAAATGAGATTTACGCGCTAGAACCCTACAGGAAAACAAACTGCAGAAAAGCTGCGCTTGTAGCGAAAGGGAAACTAGGGCCCATTTCTGAAATGATAAATTATGACATGATTGGACTTTCTATGTATTCCTGCCCCGTTGCTCTCATCGTAGAAGGACTTTGCAAAGGTCCCCGTAACAGCGTGTTACATCTGAAGGAACCTGCTGAAAAATAACTCAAACAATGCAACCAAAACACACTCAAAAGAAAAGCTCTTCAGTTTTCTTTTTTTCAGAGTCAATGAATTCTGAAAGGTAACGGAATATACAGACCATCACTCTCCTCCACGGAATAAACTGTATTAAATCAAATAGCTCTTTAAAAACAAAGACCCTAATCTTTAACAGATCTGAAGTTGACTTGCTGATAGATCTGAAAATTATGTGGCCTGCAGGTCTAATTGCTTTTACGAATACTGAAGCATTAAAAGGGGGGGAACCATGATCATTTCCTTAATGCAAATCACTGACAAATAACCGAGGTGTCGTCCCTGTTCCGATCCCCCCAGTCTGGTACTGACTCCTGAAATACTGATTTCCTTGGATATGGTGTTTTATTAAATTAAATGTTCTTATTACTGAACTCATGGATGTAGTAATGTATTCAGCTGCACTTTGCATACTGAAAATAAACCACATTTTCTATCAAACATCTGCTATTTATATTTCCTGAAAAACTAGAAGGCACCTCAGATGCTGGAGCAGAAGGCAGCTCCAGTCCTTTTCTTTGCTTTTACATCATTCCCTTTCGCCTAAAAACAGACTCTGACAAAGAGGCATATTTACTAAGCTGAGCTAATGGTTAACATGTTAGTCAATGGGACCTAGTTACAAACAGTGCATGCTGTTAGTCCAGCTCAGTGAATATGCCCCAGAGTCTTAAAAATGCAGCTTTCAGTCTGGAGTCTTGATAGGATAAACGCAGACTGTCACAGTATTACTGATTTCTATAGTACTACGAGGTGTACGCAGTGCTGTGCACATAAGAGACAGTCCCTCCCACAGAGAGCTTACAATCTGCTAACAGCCTCTGCTTTAGACAGATGGTGAAACTCTTCTTCCCTAAGAATAGTGACTGGTCAGATGAGGGGGAGATGCCTGAGCTATTCTCATCCTCTGCTTCGTCATTCTTTTAGGGAAACAGGTAGATGGCTAATTCTAATTTTTTTTGTGCCATCATGTCTGTGCTATCTCCTGGCGACCCAGCTGCCTCTGGGCTTTCTTGGCAATGTATCATTGGAAGTAGATTGCCAGCCTTTTCTTCTGAGGCAATAGAGGGTAAAGTGACTTGCCCATGGTCACCAGGAGTGCCAGTGCGAATCAACCCCTTGATCTTCTGGGTACTAGGCAGTTGCTCTGACACTAGACTACTCCTCCACTCCACTGCTCCATAAACAGCTATAATTCAAACTCCTTGGTATTTAGCATGTTAATTAACAAAATCAGACCTTTTTTGGGTGTTAAGATAGAACAGTCCTCATATTATTCAGAGTCCTGCATGGAGAACTGGAGTTGAATTGACTACAAATTATCTATTTTTCCCAACTGCAAGAACAAATAGTCATAGCTCATCTCTGTTTTAACCTTTCTAACTTGATATTTTGGAATTAGATTGAGTCGTGTCAATTCTTTACAATACCAGTGCAAGCTTCCTATACTCTGCTGAGTCCAGGGTGGCTTGCTGAGCCCCTCTCATGTCTTAAAAGCATTTGTAACGGAGCTCCCTTATTGAGAAAACGCAGGAAGGAAACAAATAGTGATCCACAGCATCTTCTTTGTAAGGGACATTCAGAATTAACTCAGTTACTTAAATCCTAAGTTACATGGTGAAACCCCAAATGCTCAGCATGGGAAAGCGCTTTCTGCAGTTATGATATAAAATCCCAGAAAGCCCTCAGCCGAGACATCTACCTTGCCTTGGATGCTAAACAGCACTGGATAGAAAATTAAACACTGAAATTTCTCTGACCTTTAATACCTTTTGGTATTTTCTTGGCTATTATTGTCTTAGAGTTTTCATCTACTTCTCCTAGATAATGCAACGTTACATTCCTAAACTTGCTATACATTTCTGCAGGTTATCTAGACAAAGTTTGAAACTCCTGTAAGTGAATTCTTGCTTTGGAATAAAACTGGGGCCTTGCTTGATATGAGATATTTGCAATCTCTTCCTCTCATCTCCCCCATAAACAGATACTGAAATGGAAAGTGAATAGTTAAATGTTGCCTGGTCCTAGAAAAACCACCTGGCCTTTGTCTATATATCTCTTCTCAGTTAAAAGAGAACAGACTCATTTTTGCTTAATTAATTCTAAAACTATTTTTATGAAATGTCACTAAAATATTTATCTCAATGTGTCTCATCTCCGATTGTGGAGAGTCAGGAATGGAACTCATTGGTTACATACAGAATGACCTATACAGTCTCTAGCTCAGAACATCAGTCAGTCTTTCTTTCAACTAAACCAAACAGAAGGAACCGTCCCATCTAGAAATCAAACTTTCAGGCACCAGATTACAAATGAAAGGAAGGAATAAAACAATCGTGACTTTGTGCCTAAAATTTACAGATCTGACATAAAGACACTCGCATTTGGATTTGCAGATTTGCATTTAATTATCCACCTTTCTAAACACAAGGAAAATGCAAGGTACAATTTGGATATAGGAGATCCAAGAATCAGAACTACAAGGATCAAAAATCTGACAGACATAATATGAGAGAGGACAGCACTTGCAGTGCATAAGATGGACGGACTTTAATAACACTTAAAAGGAAGCTGCACATTAATGATCTCAGAAAGCACTGCTTACGCCTCATTCATCATGTGCAAACGAAAATGATCTTTTTGACAGCATTAGGAATTAATCTAGATCTAGCCAGTAATTTCCAGCCTCTCTGCAGGATTGCACTGTACGATTCTGGGGATGAGACACTGACCATTAATCTAGGGATTTTTTTCCACAAACTCGAGCACTCTGAGAAACAGTGTGTGTGTGTGTGTGTGTGAAGATGTACCAAACAAAGCCCCCAGAACGTCACTGAAACCTGTACATAAAGGAAGGAGAACTGTCAGAGATTCAATGGTGATGTTTCTGCCAGGAGTTTCCTGTTCTAGTTGGCCTCCCCATCAAGGATTCTCCCCTAATCAGAAGCTCTTGAGCCTTCAGGTACATTCTAATAATTGTGTTGCTCTACTAGAACGCGCACCAACACATTTACAAGGCGAAGGCCGAACACGCTGCACGGCCACAACTGGCCACAGCTCTGCAGGTCAGAACTCCGTCCTAATAATTTGCAGAAAGACTGCAAGCTTACAAGACTGGCATGCACAGATTTGTAGAGCAAACCCTCACGGTTTAAGGAAAAAAAGATTTTCTTAAAGCTCTGTGATCAAATTGAGGTTCTGCTTTCCTCTGCAGTGAATCTGGAGCTCAGGGAAGGCAAGGCAGCTACGGTTTACTTTGGAAAATTGCAATTAGGAGCTGCTTGGTTCATCTTGATTTTAATATCAATATCGAGGTCCCCCAGTAGGACAGGCAATTGCATTGCAAACCGTGACCTCTAGAAACGCGTCCTTGAAAGTCTGGGCTAACAGTGGAGGCTGCCACTCTCCTTTTCTCATCAATGCAAAACTAGGGGGAAATGAAGGCCAGAAGATTTCTTTTTGCAATGTACGCTGACACTGATATGACGGCCAGTGTTCACACTGGTACCAAACGTGTGGCCAGAAGCATCAATGGGCTAAATGCAGAATTTATGCAATCAATCTGGGGCAAAGAACAGCACGTTTATTACCCTCTGACAAAGGGAGTCTGGCAGAATCTTTGTTGAATGAAAGGAATCAATCAAACTGTATGTGAGAAAGTCAAGAAACTGCTGAAAATGTAGTGCCGGGGCGAACCTGGGTCTGCCTCCAGTGCACAGGTCTGTGACGCGGAGAACACACACCTGCTCATTTCCCAAAACAGCCTTTAAAGCTATCTGTGTGCACCCAAAGCAGAGCCAGCCAGCTTATTATGAAACAGAAAAGCAGGGGCCACAACATGTTCCTGGAAGTTATTTCGGAACTGCTTAATATCAATGGTAGCACAATTTTTAGCTTCTAACTTCCTAGTAAAAAGAAAGTTGCCTTTGCAGCATTTGCCAAACTATCAGCTGTGGTGGGGCTCTGTTGTCCTTCTGCAATAAAATCTTTACAACAGAGAGTCCATAGATTGTGTATAAGAAACTCTTTCTACCTACGACTTCCTCTCAGCACATACCATATCAATTTCTAGCCAAAGAATGGCTAACAGGAATACTGTATTTTTCTGATAGTCCAGCCTTGCCAAAGTAAGACCAAGTCGTAATCTTTCCTGGGAGAACGCAAGGACGCAGGCTTCAAGGGGAGATGAACAAAACAGGATGTTACAGATCAATAATATGAAGGAGCTCTCATGATACAGAGTTTCAAGGCTCTTATGGATCATGTTCTTCCCATGAATTATATCCCAAAATTACCAAATACTTAGCTATAGAGAATAGACTGTCCACAGTAGTTCTGTCTACCCTTGTGTTCTCATGCCCCCTCTTCCCCACCTTCAAAATACAGATCTACTTTCCTCCCGGTTGTCACACATTGCATAACGTTAATTTAGGTCTTTGTTATTTTTGAAGGATTTTTACCAGGTTCAGACTTGCAGATTCTAATTGTCAATCAGCCGCTCTGGGAAGGGTGAGGTATAAATTTTAAAACAGAAATGGAACAACAATGACAGGTGTTAAGTATCGGTAAAAAATACGGAAAACCAGGCAAAAGCAGAGGGAACATGCCAAGGGACACGAAGGCACAAACTCAGCACATTGCAGCTACCAAAACCTTTTGCATCTGAGCTTTTCAGTAAAGATTCTCATGGAGTTTTTAAAAAATGCAGTTTGAAGATGATTATTTTATACAGGTCTTTACACCTATTCATTTTCAAATCAAAGTACAATATGGAGAGAAAATCAGCCCAAGTATGAGAAGGATAGCAGGATAACACTGCGTCTGCGTGTGGGTTTGTGGGGGTGGGGTGTGTGTGTCGGTGTGTATGAGTGTATGAGTATGTGTGTGTATGTGGCTGTGGCTGTGTGTATGTGTGTGTGTGTGTGTGTGTGAGTGCGAGTGAGTGTGGGTGTGGCTGTGGCTGGGTGGGTGTGTGTATGTGTGTTTGGGGGTGAGTATGTGTGTGTGTGTGTATGAGTATATGGATGTGGATGGATGGCTGTGGCTATGTGTATATGTGAGTGCATGTGTGGGTGTGGGTATGTGTGTGTATGTGGGTATATGTGTGTGGGGGGTATGGTTGGGTGTATGTGTGTGTATGTGTGTTTGGGGGTGAGTATGTGTGTTTGTGAATGTTAGTTTGTGTGTGAGTGTGTGTCTGAGTGGGTTTTGTGTGTGTGTATGTGGGTATATGTGTGTGGGGGGTATGGTTGGGTGTATGTGTGTGTATGTGTGTTTGGGGGTGAGTATGTGTGTTTGTGAGTGTTAGTTTGTGTGTGAGTGTGTGTCTGAGTGGGTTGTGTGTGTGTGTATGAGTATATGGGTGTGGCTGGATGGCTGTGGGTATGTGTATATGTGAGTGCATGTGTGGGTGTGGGTTTGTGTGTGTATGTGGGTATATGTGTGTGAGTGTGGGGAGTGGGGTGGGTGTGAGTCTGTATGTGAGCATGAGTGTGAATATATGAATGTGTGGGTATGTGGGGTGGGTGGGTGGGTGTGGCTGGGTGTTGGTATGTGTATGTATGTGTATGTGAGTGTATGAGTGTGTGGGAAGTGGGGTGGGTGGGTGCGTGGCTGAGTGGATGTAGGTGTGCTTGTGTGTGTATGAGTGTGTGGGACGTAGAATGAGTGTGGCTATGGCTGTGTGTGTGTGTGTGTGTGTGTGTGTGAGCGTATGAGTGTGTGGGGAGTGGGCTGGGTGTGTGCATGGCTGGGTGGGTGTAGGTATGTGTGTGTGTGGGATGCGGTGTGGGTGTGGGTATGTGTGGGAAATGGGGTGGATATGTATAAGTGTGTGTGTGGGTGTGTGGGGAGTGGGGTGGGTATACACTATGTGTGGCTACATGGGTGTGGATATGTGTGTGTGTATGGGTGTGTGGGACGCGGTGCGGGTGTGGGTATGTGTGGGAAATGGGGTGGATATGTATAAGTGTGTGTGTGGGGAGTGGGGTGGGTATACAGTATGTGTGGCTACATGGGTGTGGATATGTGTGTGTGTATGGGTGTGTGGGACGCGGTGCGGGTGTGGGTATGTGTGGGAAATGGGGTGGATATGTATAAGTGTGTGTGGGGAGTGGGGAGTGGGGTGGGTATACAGTATGTGTGGCTACATGGGTGTGGATATGTGTGTGTGTATGGTGCACAGGGAGGGCGGCAAGGACAGGATACGTGGTGCAGCCTCCATGTGCAGGCGGCACAGGTAAAATCGTTACCAGGCTTCAGGAGCTCCTGGGCCAAGCAAAGGCGATCCTTCCTGGCAAGGAAACATGGGGAGAGCTGGAGATCACAGGTTTGCTGCTCTGCTCTCTTATCTGTCCTTGGACACTCAATATGATTGGCAGGAAACTCTGGCAGCACCATTTCTAATACAGTACATTTAAGTAGAATATCATGGACATGTGAGGTTTTCAAAATGTGTGTTTTAAAACACTTTCTCATTTTTTTCAAAAAATGTGGCCTGCAGAATGTAATAAACGCATCCTGCAAGCAGTGATCTTTTCAGCAGGATTGAAGTAAACCCAACAGCACATAAAAAGCTCATCTGCTCTCTGTCTGCAAGCCCGTATCCTCTGCAGTGCCAGGATAAAGACCAAATCCTCTCTTCAAACACCTCCAGGCTCCGACATCTAATAGGAACAAATTGTCAATGACTGCCCAAGCAAGTAACAGCGGCACTTCTGATTTGTACATCGATACTGATGCCTAATGATCCCCTTGGGCAGATCGATAGCAACAATCCCCCTGCCTGCCTTTCCTCTTTAGTGGCGGAGCTGACAGCGGCAAAGAGAAAGGCGCACACACACACAGAGGTGTCCAGGTAAGACCCACACAGGTATTTACATGCCACAGAGGTTGTGGACGCAACTCTCTCCGGAAATGAGAGTTACACCAGTCATAGAATTACTGCTGTGTGGCTAAGGGGCTGAAATACACTCTGCAGTATCCGTTGATGCTAAAACACCTCTAGATATTTGGATAAGGATGGGACCTGGGTCCTGTGCATTGGCAGCACAAGGATCCAACGTCTGTGCAAAGAGACGCCGCTCTTAACAATTTGCACTAAAATGCAGCTCAGTGTTCTGTGGAAAGACATGAAAGCTCTTATTAAAGCGTGAAATCTCACAGAAGATTTAGTGTTGAGACCGCACCGATCAGAAAGAAAGTGAAGCAGTTGCGGGATTCATTTCTTGAAGAAGGTGGCAAATAAATAAAATGCAGACAATGAGAAAACCTGAAGTATTTCCATAGGTGACAGGTCGCGTCTGCTTGAAATCTGCACAGAGAAAGGTTTTAAGAAGCTAGCTTTCTAATGACACATATGCATATGAGTGAGCTCTTATAAAATGCTAAGCAGCATAGAAATGTGTAGCCAGGGGCTGTGATCTGGATGGAGTGTGAACAGGTACAAGTGATCGCACCTGTATTCAAGGTGATTTCATAGCCACTGTGTTAATATTGGCGCCTCCCCTTGGTGCCTAAAATCACCCTCCACATGTTTAAGGAAGCTGCTCAAAGCAAATGAGACATTCGCTGGCTGGAAGTCAAGGCAGAACCTGCTTATCTGTTGATTTTCAGCATCTCTGTGCACGGATTTGAGCTGTGTAACTTGCATAACGGCTGAGTATTCTCCATAGGAACAAGGCTAGCATTAGAAGGGACAAAGCATTGAAACAGCAATTATACATTTGGCGACAATATTTGGCTACGAAATGAATAAGTTCAGCATTTAAAATTAGGCTTTATAAATAGCAAGTCTAACTTTAAACTGATAAGCAGAGGTGTTGCTGTAGGCCAGATGTATTTACAGCAGCGCCTCTTGGATGGAGAATTCAGTGCTGCTGCTCTATTTTCTCTGGTGGTCAGCCAGGTTAAATCTTGAGATCTTTATTTTTAATCTCTGAAGGTGATTAATCAGTTATTTCCTTTGATCATCTCAACATCCAAAACGAAACATGCTTATCTTTTCCCCTAAACCCAGTTCCTCCCTCTCTAGTTCTGTGGATAACGCTGTCGCCCTCCCTGTTTCCTCGGCTCGCAACCTTATTGTCATCTTTGATTCTTCTTTATCTTTTTCTGCTTATATCCAACAGATAGCTAACAAATGCTGTTTCTTTCTCTATAACATCAGCAAAATTTGCCCCTTCCTCTCTGAACACTCTACCAAGACCCTTATCCACTCCCCCATCACCTCCTGTCTAGGCTATCGCAATCTGCTCCTCATTAGTCTCCCATTGAAGCATCTATCTCCCCTTCAATCAATTCAGAAATCAACTACATGGCTAATCTTCTGCCAGTATCACTGTGCTCACTCAACCCCTCTTCTCAAGTCACATCACTGGCCCCTTATCCATTTCCGCATCGTTCAAACTTCTCCTACTGACCTATAAGTGCATTCATTCTGCTGCTCCTCACTACCTTTCCTCTCTTATCTCTCCCTACACCTGTCCTTAAGAACTCTGCTTATCAAGCGAATCGCTGTTTTCTATGTCCTCTTCTACTGCCAACTCCAGACTCCGTTCATGCTGAAAATAGACTATGTGAGTTGGTGCGCCAGGCTCCATATCTGGTCCTATTCAAATCCAGGCTAAAAACTCATCTCTTAGAGGCTGCCTTTGGATCTTGGCCTTCATATTCTCCTACTTAACACCCATGTGTGTTTTAATAATTTCCCTTTAAGAATTACCCTAGACATGTTTCTTCTATGCACCTGTCTTGCATAGGTTGTAAGCTCTGTTGATCAGGGACTGTCTCACATGTATATGTTCAGTGCTGTGTATGCCTTGTAGCATTATACAAATGATTAGAAGAAGCAATATTTGTCTGCACAGTGTAGGCAGGAGGTTTGTATACTATGTCATTATGTCACAGCTTTTAACATGTACTTTGTCTGTATATGCCCCCTGTGGATTAACTTTTTTCACTGTAACCTGTTCTGAACATGTTTCTTTCAAAGAGCAGACAAAGATAACCCTCCAGGCATCCATGTTAGACCCTAAACTGTAACATTCACAAGACGGGAAAATGTACAGCATGTCATTGTTGTTAAGTGCCGTTGAGTTGGTGTCAACTCATGGTGACCCTCTGGATAGTTGTCCTAAACTGTGTTCGGTCTTCAGTCAGGCTGCTCATTGTTGATAGAGTAGCACCCATAGCTGCTATTATTGTATCGATCCATCTCATTGCCAGCCTTCCTCTTATGCGCTGACCTTCTACATTGCCAAGCATGATGTCTTTCTCTAACGATCTCTCTTTTCGCATGATGTGTCCCAAGTATAAAAGTTGAAGTCTTGTCATCTGAGATTCTAAAGAAGGCTTAGGTTTGATCTCCTCTAGTACTGACTGGTTTGTTCTTTGGGCAGTCTATGTATACACCGTATTTGTCATCAGCACCATAATTCAAAGCCATCAATTTTCTTCCTGTCTATCTTTTTCACTGTCCAGCTTTCGCAGCCATATGATGTTATTGAAAATACCATGGCTTGAACAAGTCAAATCTTTGTATGGAGAGAGACATCTCTGCTATTGAGAATCTTGTCTAGGTCATTCATAGCCATTCTGCCAAGAGCAATGCATCATCGGATTTCTTGACTGCTTGTTGCTTCTTTATTGATAGTTGATCCAAGTAGGTTAAAGTTGTCCACCATTTCACTTTCTTCTCCATCAACGCTTAAGGTGCAGGCGTATTTTAAGACTATGTTCCTTGATCTTGAGAAGTAAATGTTTCAGATCATCTTCACTTTCACCAATAATGTGGTATCAGCAGCATAGTAAAGGCGTTGAAGGGCCTCCCACCAATCTTCACACTTCAGTTGTCTTCATACAGTCCTGCTTCTCTGATGATTTGTTCTGCATATAAATTAAACAGGTAGGGAAAAGTATGCAGCCTTGTCGTACACCTTGGCTGATTTTAAACCATTCTGTTTTTCCCTGTTCCATTTGAACTGTTGCTTCTTGATCAATGTAAAGGTTGTGCAAGAGAACGATCATGTGTTCTGGTATACCCATGCTTCTTAATGTGGCCCAGACTTTCTCATGGTTTAGACAGTCAAAAGTCTTGCTGTAGTCAATAAAAAACATTTAGATATCCTTTTGATATTCTTTAGTCTTTTCAAGGAGCCATCTCACATCCGCGATAATGTCTTTCGTTCCTTGCCCTTTCCTGAACCATGCTTGCACTTCGGGTAGTTCTCGTTCCAGATATGGTTGTAGTATCTGCTGACAAATCTTCAGTAAAATCTTGTTGGCATGTGGAATCAGAGCGATTGTGCGATAATTTCCACAGTCAGTTGGATCACCTGTCTTTATATTGATATAAACACAGATCTTTCCAGTCAGTTGGCCATGATGTTGTCTTCCAAATTTCCTGGCAGAGCCTTGTAAGTATGGTAACAGCTGCATCAGATTGCTGTAATACTTCAATCGGAATGTCATCAATGCCTGGTGCTTTGTTCTTTAATAAGTCTTTCAATGCTGCTTCAACTTCTTCTTTCATCACCAATAGTTCCAGATCATAAGGTACAGGTTGAAACAACTGTTGGTCCACTTGATCTTTATCATATAAAACTCTGTATCTTCTTTCCACCTTTTCTTGATCTTTTCAGCATCATTCAACATGGATCCTTGAGCATCTTGTAACATTCCAATTCGAGACTGGAATTTTTTCTTTAACTCTCATAGCTTTAGGAAAGCCGATCTTGTCTTTCCTCTAATAGTTTCTGCTTCTATTTCCTTGCATGCGTCTTGTAGTATTTCTCCCTGAACGTTAGAAATCTCTGTTGAGTTCTGCGATTGCCTCTCTTTCTCTTCTGGCTTTAGCTTCTCTCCGTTTCTGGGCAATTTTCAGAGTTTCTTCGATCATCTATTTTGGCCATTTTTGCTTTTTCACCTTTTGTAGAGATTTCTCACATTCTTCCAAAACAAGCTTCTTGATGTCATCCCATAACTCTTCTGGAGCTCTGTCATTTTTATCTAAAGCAGCAAATTGATTTCTCAGGCAGTCTTTAAATTCTGGTGGTATATTCTCAAGATCATATTTTGCTACATTCATGAGTGGCTTGCTCTTTTTCAACTTTAGCCTGAATTTGCATGTTAGTAATTGGCGATCATTACCACAGTCATTTACAGGTTTTGTCTTTGTTGATGTTATAGAGCTCTTCCATCATTGACTTCCACAGATGTAGTCAATTTGATTTTTGTACAATCCATTGGGTGAAGTCCATGTGTACAGTCGCCGCTTGTGTTGCTAGAAGTAGGTGTTTGAGATGATTAGATCGTTGGTCTTGCAGAATTCTATCAGTCTTTCTCCAGCTTCATTTCTGTTGCCAAGTCTATATTTTCCAAACACTTTGCCTTCTTCTTTGTAGCAAGCTTTTGCATTCCAGTCACCCAGGACTATCATGATATCCCGTTTGCATGTTCTGTCAATTTCAGCTTGTACTTGTCCATAGACCTCATCAATTTCATCCTCTTCTGCAGTTGTTGTTGGGGCATATTCTTCAATTATAGTTGTGTTGATGGGCATTCCTCATAGACTAATAGAAATTAAGTGTTCACAGATTGCATTGTATTTCATTACAGTTCTTGCAAGTTTCTTCTTAATTATAAATGCAAAACATTTCTTCTTTGTCTTTCATTTCCAGCATTGTAGATCATGTGCTCATCAGATGCAAAGTGTCCGATGCCAGTCCATTTCAGTTCGCTGACACCCAACAGATTGAGTTGTAGACATTCCATTTCATTCTTGACCATCTCCCCTTGTTTCATGCTTCGTACATTCCATGTCCCAATATGTAAAACATCTTTGCAGCTTCTGACTCTCATTTCCGTTCTCCAAGGTAGCCTTCCCAGTGAACCTGTTTCCACCTTCCAGGTGCCCCCAGTGAGGTCAGGGTAAAGTGTCCACACTCCTCTTCCAGGGCCTCTCCATTTCTCTCCATTTGGGCTCCAATTCAATAACTCCTCTGGAGCTTACTTGTCAGTGCCAAAATGCATTCAACAGGTATTTCCCCCCCCCCCAATAATTCATATTTGCTGGGGGGACGGGACATTTTTGTCATTTCAGGTGTACAAGACCCACCCCACTCTGGGACACCCCATTATGCTTCTTCTTCATGCCCCACCGCACTGATCCTCTGCAGCCATCTCCCTCCTTCTGCCCCTTTCATCACCCCTCTCCCCTCCCACACCCAGGAACAGTCTCCTCTCCCCTTTCAGCTCACTTACTCTCCTGTTCTCACTTCTCCCGCCCCCCCCCCCCCGCTGTTCCCTCCTGAGCCCTGCAGAATGTTTCCTTCTCTGAGACCTCTCTTTCTTCCTCCATATTTATCTAGCTATGCTGACAAGTTTAGCAATGGCAGAGGCACAAATGGCGAGACACAATGTAAGGTACTACACATCACAGCAGAAAAACCCTTCACACTGCTCTCATCTTCTTCCTTCTGAACCCATCACAGCAGAAAAAGCCTTCACGCTGCTCTCATCTTCTTCCTTCTGAACCCATCACAGCAGAAAAAGCCTTCACGCTGCTCTCATCTTCTTCCTTCTGAACCCATCACAGCAGAAAAAGCCTTCACACTGCTCTCATCTTCTTCCTTCTGAACCCATCAGAGCAATATTTGGGCCTGGTTTCTGGGTGTTTTTTGCATAAGCAATAGCGCATATTAGGGAAGCTCCATCTGGCCGTTTACGAAATTGTCTGTCTGTATGCATCTGCGCATGAACAAACAAATAGATGAGTCTGGACAGACAATTCTCCCAGCCCAGTAGCAGCATGGCGAGTTAGCAGGAGCCCCCTGAGTCCCACTGGCCTGAGGAGAAGAAGTATTAATTGAAGAGGCTGGCAGGAGGCTAGGGGTCCCGCTGGCCTGGAGCTGTGGCCTGTCTGCATGAGAGCAAGGAAAAGTCTTCAAGGGGGTAGAGCATAAATAGAAGGGGTGGGGAGGTTAGAGGAGGAAGGCAGAAAAGCATGAGGGAATGAATGAGACTAGAGAGGAGGGAGGGAGAAGAGGGGCGGAGCATTTTGGAGGAGCAGGGTTAGAGGAGGGACTGAGACAGAGAGTACAAATGTGGGAGTAAAAGGCAGGGAAGGAAAAGAAAATACAAAGTTGGTTGGGAGGGGAAGGAGAAGAGAGTGCAGGAGGGAGGCTACTGAAGGGCAGCGATGGGAAATCCCCAATGCACAGACAAACACACAAACACGCACATACCCCTCAGCACCGCAGGACACATGCACATATGCACGCATTCCCCAACTCCAAACACCCCCGACATCCCATGACACACCCATGCACCTCCTGAGTGCACCAAATCACACGCACGCACCCTGCAAACAGCCCTCCATAACTTCTATATACATGCACGCATGTACTCCATCTCACACACACGCGCACCCCCCAACACCCTCATAGCACAGACACATGCACGCATTGCCGCAACACTCCCATGACACGCACAGACACAGATGAACTCCCTGACACCTCCCATGACATTCACATGTGCACCCTGCATGCCCGATTTTGCCAATGGGAGAAACGCGCCGTTGTGTCATACTGCAAAGGTTCATCATAAAAGGTCGGGGATAAATGCCGGAATGCATCGTCTTTCTTTTCCTTGCCCTGCCCATTGTTTCATGATGCCTTTTAATACAATGTTCGCAAATGGTCTTCAGTCAGTGCCACTAACATCTGCAGTTTCTAGCACCTCCCCCTCCTTCATCAGTGAGCACTAGTTACGACACACACTGTAACTTTATTCCTAGCAAATGAAACATTCACTGATCAAAGTTTCTAATTGAATTTTATGGAATTTAGCCACTTTGACCCATGCCCTATTCACTCTCCGCTGTGCGCTTTTCAATAGGAAGATACTGGAAAGAAACGAGACATTTATAAGAAAGGACTCCGCATTCTGAAATCCGAGCTCAGACGTGCAACAGACTGGGTGATGGTTTCTGAAAACCGCAATTGAATCAGGAAACTGTGGGCGCAGTGAAATGTCCATTATTTCTAACCACTAATTAAATAGGGAAGCTCGGAAAACACAAGCATTCCCTCACCTCTTCCTTCAGCCGCAAAATAATATCAGAGCCGTATTAAAATAGACATCACTGAATAGCAGCCTATAACTGCTTCTGAATTAAGACACATTTTCACTGTGAATTAAAGCCTCAAATTTCAAACCATGCATTCACTGGTCTTCCAATATGGATGGTTTTGAAATTGACGTTTCACCGGAATGATAAATAAAATAACACCATGCCTTTTGGTAACCTCTGACATCAATCAGCGGCCTGGCATCCCTGTCCTCCCATCCCAGCCTTCAGCTCTTCGAAGGGAGCATATTTAATTTGCTGTATAACTGTCATCTCTACACTCAGCTGCACTCTCACACCTTCAGTACTTCTGCATACAAATCAGCCAGGCCTTGGTATGAAGGGTCCCAGTGATTCCAGCAAACTGGGCGCAACCAGCATAGGATCAGCCCAGGAGCTCGCATGTAACACTTGTCAGCACAGCAGCCCTGTCAGCCTCATTTGCATATTCACAGGAGGTCTGTTCGCATAATCTTTGGGCGTGAGGAAGTTGGGCCTCCTCCCTGCTCACTAAAAAACCATCAGCTTAAAGAAAAGCAGAGGGAAAAATCAGGAAACACTGCCTTACCTCAGCTGGCTTGCTTTTCTCTCGCTCTTAAAAGGAATTCCCTGTGGTTTTGAATTTTTCAGAGGCATCCTTTAGGATTTCCAGTTCTCTCTCTCCTCCTCCTCCTCTTCTTTCTGTGCTCTGACTGGTTTTATAAAAAAAGAATTACGAGAACTCCATATTGCAGAAGCAGTGAGAGAATAGGCAAGTCCAGGGCTCCAAGGAGGGAGTGAGGAAGGGTCACTGAGCCGCTGGTTAGCCTTCAGTTTAAAGAGAAGTATCTCTGCTCGCAAAGATCTTAAATGAGAAAAGTATGCACTGTGCACCTGCAGAATAAGGGCGGCCATGGATCTATGCATGAATATACGGAAAGAGAAAGAGAGAGAGAGAGAAATGGTGCATATATCCAGTAGAAGCTTAGTACGTTTGTGTGTGTCTATATTCAGCACATATAAATATACACAGAGATACATACACACATATGTGACGATATATACATGCACACATAAGGGCAATAGGCATCCAGTGATCAACTTCGTACTACCAAAGCTAGAATTAGTTAACAAATAGTTACACTAATCTAGAAAAAATAGTCTCGCTTTATTCAAAACAGAACTTCAGGCAGCTACATGCTGTCACAAAAATGAATTTGGATCTGGGGCTCTCTGTCCCCCTCTCCCCATCTCTGGTTTGACTCTGAAGGATCATTTTAAGAGTCAGCAAGAGTCAGTTTCTGCAGCCCTCCACCCCAAGGTGAGGCAAAACTCTCTTCCTAAAACACTGGGAGAGAAGCAAAGAAACGGGACGAAAGGAACAAAGGAGCCGCGAGTTTTAGCATCATCATAAGAATAGAATAAAATCCTTGAAGGGATGTGTCCCCAGGGTCATGGGCCAGGCCCCTTTCTATTCTCTTTTATTTCATAGAGGTCATCCAGCCAGAGAAAGGAAACCCAAATGAAAAGCATCGTCAGCGTGCATAGCATAAGCAGTCCAGGGTCAGGCAATGTCCTGTGTGGCCTCATCAAAAATATATAACCAGCAGCTTGAGCAGAATTTCTTTGCATTCATTTTTGGACACTGCTGAAGGGGGAAGGGAAGACAAGAAGGAAAGAAGAAAATGTATCCTGCCAAAAATTCTTTGGATAAATTCTTGTTTAAATTTAAGAAATGCAAAGCAGGCATCTTATGGGGTGCTGAGGTCTTACGCTGACAGGGAAACCCCTCATTCACACTCACACTCTCAGTTGTGTTTGTCTGAATCCAGTTAAAGTTAAGTTCATTTCTATTCCAGAATGCGAGGAGCGTTACAACTTGATGCAATGGTTTGTGCTTCTATTAGCCTCTTTCTTAGAGCGTCTGTAGCCAAAAGACAAGATAGAAATAGGGCTGGGGAGGGAGAGCTGGGACCAGAGAACACAAACCGTGCTAGACACTGCAGCCCCCCTCCTCCCAGCCCTCAATCTAGCCTGGAGATGAGTGACCCTGCTGAGGGGCGCAGAGGTGACCCCATGCAAAGCAGCCTGTTAGAACTAATAAGGTGAACTGCAGCGACAATACAGCGCGCTGGCAATAACTCGCCCTCCCCCTGCCCATCCTCGGCTGGGGATTTACTACCTTCCTGCATTATTAAAGAGACAGCTCACATCCACGAGGAGGCCAAGAATTTGTTGAGGATAAATAACTGCGCATTATTTAAAAACAGTTCTCTTACTGCTGTCTGCTCTCTAGATGAAGACGCTGACCATTACAAAAAGGAAGAATTAATGGACATGTTGGTTAAACCTTCATCCATGAAAAATGTCAATTGAAAAAAATTCAGATTTGGTATAGGACACAGGAAATAAATGAGAAGAAAACATTTTCTAGTCCTCAAAATACAGTTCTGTAGTGTCGACAAAACTCTGGATCCTTTAACGCTGACAAATATTATATCACAATAAAGAAAGGTAGGGGCTAGCACAGCTCACAACCCAATTTGCTGCAATCAGCAGGCGTACAAACATGTCGTAAGCAAAAAGGTTGCACCCTGCTAAATAGGTGTGTGTGTGTGTGGGTGTGTGGGTGTGTGGGTGTGCGTGCGCAGACAAACATATACATAATAAAACTATACACAGAGGGGCCCTTCTACTAAAGAGTGCTTTGCAGTTAATGCGCATTTTGCCATGCATTGACTGCACACTTGGCACATGGTAACAGCGACGGTGGAAGCACAGCAGTTAACAACTTCCAGTTTTCTCACTAATGGCCCATTGCGCATTCGGGTGCTGAATGAGCAGGTGAGGGGCGGAGAGTGGCCTGTGTATCACATGCTGTCAGTGCTTCACCAAATGTCACCTCAAAGACGGAGGCGCGTGCACCCGCAGTAATAGCGCCATGCGTTAGGGTCTGCTTCCGTGCTTTTACCGGCCACACCCCTGACACTTACTGGAGAGGCTTGCACTGAACACGTGTTAGCTTTTGCCTTAACACACACTAAGGGGTATGTTTACTAAACTGCGTTAGTGTGATTCGCGTTAGGAGCCGCGTTAGTGGAAGAAATGCCAAAAAAAGGACATGGGCGGTACATCGTTAGTGATAACGCGCGTTATAATGCGCCGCGCAGCAACGATCGTTACAGGGTGCGTTACTGCACGTTAAGCACAAGATGGCGCACAGACATCCAAACACAGAAACAGAGCGATAGCACAATGGTTACTACACAGACTGATGGTACAAGGGTCATGGGTTCGATTCCCCAGTGTGCCTAATGAATAAGGCTGGCTGAGGCGTCATGTGTAACCCTTTGAAAGCCTACTATAATATTTTAATCCACAGTCTGCAGCCGGGTTAAAGTTTGCATATGTCAGGAAAATTGTACCCGTCTTATGCAATATGTTCCAATACTGATGTTCCCTCTAACATGGTCATGTATGATATACCATTTGATAGGAATATTTAGGCGCACCCTATAGGGCGAAGTGTAAGGTGCGCCCTATAGGGCGACTTCTAAGGCACGCCCTATAGGGCGACTTATAAGGCGCGCCCTATAGGGCGAAGTGTAAGGCATGCCCTATAGTGGCCTTATGAGCCACCCTAAGGTGACAGTACCCTGAGGGTGGTTCTGCTGGCAGCACTAATATACAATACAAATAGACAATGCCTAAGACAGCCCTATCGATGAACCCCACTGTGGGTTGTGAACCTATGACCTCTGGCTCCATGGGCATTGAAGTAACCAGTGGGCTAGAGCTGCTAATAAACACCTGGCTGGCTACAGGAGGACTGCACGGCACCACACCCACAGTCTGCTGGGGCTCAGGGTGGAGGACAGGATCCCCCGCCAACAGATCCACTTTCAACCCCCTGCAATGGTGGCAGTAGAGGGGACCATCACCCCAGTCCTGCTAGGAATCAAACACCCTACAGGGCAGGCAATGCAAAGCAGTACACATCCATAACGCAATAGCAGACAGACAGCAGGTCTGGAAATGCTCAGCTGCCCCCCACCATTATCTGACATTCTCCAGCAGCAAGCCTCCAGCCGCTGCACGCTGCACCCTGCACAGTGTTCCAGCAAGACACATACTAGCTGCAGATAGTCCGCCAGCTAGTCCATAGTGCATGGTCCTGGAGGAGATGCATGTACCCAGAACGGGGATGTCAGCATACACACCAAGCAGTTAAGTCAGTGATTGGGCCCCAAAAGGAAACCCATAAATATCACATGAGAGAAATACTATATAGCACTATGGTGGAACCTAGCCATGCCGTGGTCACTGCTCAGTCAGGGTGAGAGTGACCTCCCAGCAGGACATGCTATGGCCACCCTGTCCGTGCAGGTGGTACCGGGCACTACAATGTCCGGCGATTGCCCTATGCCCTGTGCAGATGCGGACAGGCCAGGCCACCCTATCCAGGCTATTCCCACGGTACCTTGCTCCTCAATATGCACATTGGCAGGCCAATACTGGCAACAGTGCTAACAGTGTGGGCTGTGGAGGGTGTTGGCAGCCACCACACACTGGATAGACAGACACACACTCCCCACACCTATGCCAGCATTGTGCAACTATAGAGGTGTTGGGCAGCCCAGGCCACCACACCAGTCCTGGGCACAGTGCAGGCATGGCTATGGTACGCAATACTGTAGGAGTCACTCCCCAGATTGGTAAACACTGTCAGACACAAGACCTGTAGCACACTCCATAGACATCAGAAAGGTTGCTATGATGCAGCTCACTCCGAAAATTGTACTTAACCTAGGAATTGCTATCTGCCAGTACTCATAGCAACCTTTTGATAGCTGTGTACCATATTCCCAGGTTTAGGGTGGCATTACTAAGGTATGCAAGTGCTAGTATTGGGAGATGCACGAAGAGCCCACAGTCCTGCCTCTCCAGGAGCTTTGGATAATGGGGTCTGTGGGTGCGGGTGTGTCTGCCCCTGTTGGCTGCTGCTTTACGGCAGAGGTTCCCAACTCCAGTCCTGCGGTGCAAAACACTGTTCGGGTTTTCATGCTGTCCCTCATGAATATGCATGAGATACATCTGCATACCATGGGGGTGGCGCATAGAAATGCAGCACAGGCATCTTTATTAGAGGCAGCATGGAACCTGAATGGTGTTTGGCCCTCCAGGACTGCATTTGGGAGGCTCTGCTCTAGGTAATGTGCATGTTTATGGTGTCTGTGCTCTGTAGGGTAAAATGTAGGTGTTTTGGGCATGTTCACGTCATCTGCAAGAAAGGTTCTGCCTGTATTAGCACGTTATAGTAGTGGGTAAAATATGAGGACTGGATTGGCAGAAACCACAGCTGGGACTTGAACCTGTGACCTTCTGCTTCTGAATACACTGGTTTTGTGCACTGCACCACCATGTTATCACAGAAGTGGTGCATTCCCTGGTGATACCATGACTGTTGGTCAGACAGGGCCTGTCTGTTGCAGTGCATGGCACCCACCTACACAGGGCTAGGCCACGGTCTGCTCTGGGCAGCTGCCACTGCCCCCTCCACCACCAGTATCCCTCAGCCACCATGCTGACATGCCCTTCTGCTGGTGGAACTGGTGGTGCGCAGTCTCAGGCCATCCAGTGTGCAGGTAGGTGGCTGCCTATGGTGCGGGTTCTGGGTGCCTGCATAGACGTCCACGCTCCCCCCCAGCCCCGCCTGCAAATTTTCCATGCCCTTGGGGGTTGCTGTTGGGTACTATCCCCTGTGACACTTTGGGAAACCCACTCGTGCCCATGTTGGGCCTTCAGCAGTTGCTGTCTGGCTGCTCCGCTGTTTCAGCATTCGTATGGGCCACCTAGGCATCACCCTAGTCCGCACTGTGGCCCAGCTCCACCACAGCATGTGCAGCCTGCGGCCCTCTGTATCCTCTTCTCCGGCATCTGTCCAGTTGCCGTTCTGACATGCCCGCCCTGCTGTTGCGGGACATGTGCACGCCATAGGAACCCTGTCTGATGGTGGAGAAAACCCTGAGCTGCGCTATTTCACTGTGGGCCCATTCACCTTGTATGGGGACGGAGTATAGACCCTTCCACGATTTATATCTGTTCTATGGAGCTTACTCGGGGGGGAGGGGTTGATGTTTCTCGTTGATACCACTATTGGCCAGCTTGGTTATTGTTTTTTTCCAGTTTGTTGGGGTCATTTTCAGTGTTTCTGTGCCCTTTTGTTCTGAGGACATGTATCACACTTATCACTTCTTTTTTGTTTCCCTGCCTGGGCTGTACATTGCTGACATTTAAATCGTTTCTCTCCCCTTTAATATGCCTTTAATGGCAGGTTTTCATTCGCGTTGGAATTCAGCTCTGAAAATCAGCGCGTTAGTGTGAGGGGAGCCTCTCCCCGCCCACTCTCCGCCCATTGACCCCTTCTCTCCACCCTCTCTCCACCTTCTGCAGTGTTTTAACGCGCCGCGGGGCATTACGATCGTTAGCGCATCACAACGCGCGCTATGATGCGCTAACGTTAGCGCATCATAGCGCGTGTTATGATGCGCTAACGATCGTTAACGTTACATAACGCGCGTTATTCACGATTACTGCAGTTTAGTAAACATACCCCTGTACAAAAAACTAACATTTTAATAAAACGGTCCCTATATATAAATCTGACTGGTCCTGGCATTGGGTGACGTCAAGGGCATCCTTAGCCATGCTAGCAATGAACACAATAGGGAGCGTTTCTGTAAAACTATTCCCTTTTAGGAAAATATGGAAAGAGCTTTGCTAATTTAATGGTGTCATGTCCAATATAAAATACCCTACTGGGGGACGGGGGCTGTATTTGGTATTGTTCCTCCTTTCTGCCGCTCTAGCAGTCAAGACGGGTCTGGACTCTGTGGAGCTCAGTCCTAAAGCACTAATCAGGTCTATGGACAAAAGAAGAAGAGCCCAATGTTTACTTATTTTGCCCAATCTTGGGGCTTGGCCACAGGGGCGGCTCAAGGCAATCTGCTGCCTGAGGCGAAGTATGAAAAGGAGCCCCCTCCCCACCTTAGAGGGGGGCGGGGCTTTTTCAGAAATCCAATCAGAGACTGAACCAAACCAAAAAGCGGATTAGATTATATGGAGGAAATGCAAGATGTTTGCACACAGGACCATATCAAGCTGCAATCACGCCCTGTGCGACTTACAGTTCGGGCGCACGCCCCCCCCCTCCCCCATACCTCCGTCCAGCGCTGCCTGCTCTTTCCCTGCTGCTGCCACCCTCTCTTTTTTTCACGGCAGCGCCAGCAGCAGGGAAAGAGCAGGCAGCACTGGACGGAGGAATAGGGAGGAGGGGGGGGCATGTGCCCGATCTGAAAGGTGCTGGCACTTTAAGCAGATCTGTCCCTCGCTGCTCTGGCATCACGTCGGAGGAGGGAGGGACGAGACCTGCTTAAAGTACTGTGAAAAAGCTTGGGGGGCGCATTTTGGCTGCCTGCTATTGTCCTGCCAGTGGCAGCAGGGCAACAGCAGACAGCCAAAATACGCCCCTCAAGCCTTTGCGCCCTGTGCGGCTGCATTGCTTGCACAGGGCTAGACACGGTCCCGTTTGAACACCAAGGAACTAAAAGACAGCAAAAAACAACAGCACAGTTTATAAAACTAAATTATAACCCACTGCTCCATGTAGGATACCCCTGTAATTTCTCAACATACAGGGGTGTCCTACACGGAGTGGTGGGTTCACCCCTAAAACAAAGACATGGGGAGTGGTGGCCTGCACGGAGCGGCAGGTGCACCTACTCTTGCCATCTTACTGGGCAGACTAGACGGACCATACTGGTCTTTATCTGCCGTCATTTACTATGTTATACTATGTCATTTACTACTATAACTCATTTTTATTTTGTTGTTATAAACTGTGTTATGGTTCTTGCTTTTTCTTTTTCAACATATATTTTGCATCCACAGTAGGTGCAGAGCAGAACCAGCACATTCACCCACAGAACTCAATATTTAAAAGAAAAATCTGATTCTGATCATCTCACTAACAACAACAACAACAATAACAACTACTATTCTCCAGTACCAGGCATATTGTGAACTAATACAAAACCCTACAACAAAGAGCAAACCTACCATACCATACCATATCAACACAAACGTCCAAAACTCACATAAGGAGCCCATCCAAAAAAAGCATCACTGTAAATACTACAGTGGGCCCTGGAACATCCATTCACCTATTTGAAAAGCTGAACAAGTCAAATTACTACAGTATAGTATAGATCTTTATATACAAACTCCATGTTAACAGAACACCTGACCTCATTCACACACTCACAACATCGACCCTCACCAAGTACAGAATAAGTAACCACAATCTAAAGTAAAAATAAAAATATGTAGACAAAATTTAAATAAACCCCAAGAAGCCAGAGTCCACATGCAGTGCAACATCAGATAAATAAGAGATGCAGTTCCCCAATACTGTGTAAAATATAAAATAGCACAAAGTCCAATCACTAAAATTAAATAAAATTATTTTTTCTACCTTTGATGTCTGACCATTTTATTCTCTGATCATGCTGGTCCCGATCTGAGGCTTCTGCTTTCCTGTATTCTCTTAGCTCTCTTTCCGTGGTCTATAGTCCATCTGCCATTTCTTATCTCTTCTTTTGTTTTCTTCACTTCCTTCCATCAGCCTATTTCCAGTTCCAGTAACCCTCCCCAGTATCATCCCCTTTCCAGTCCTTCCCTCCCAGTACCTTCCAATGTCAACCACCTTGCATTCCCATGACTGCCACTTGTGTCCATTCCCTTCCAGTCCCCCTCCTTTCCCACTGTCCAGTCCCTTCTAGTCCAAATACCATCCCAGGTATCAGCTCATGTCCACTCTCAGTGCCACCCTCCAGGTCAACTCCCTTCCAGTCATCCTACCCTCTGTCCATCCCCCTTCCAGTGCCATTTGCATGTCATCTCCTTCCAGCCTCCTCCCCATTACCCAACCACCTACCACTCCCATCCCCAAGTGTCAGCTCCCTTCCAGTCCCCCTTCAGTACATCCCAGATGTCAGCTCCTTTCCAGCCCCCTCCTTCCCCCGTGTCAGCTCCCTTCATGCCCCCTCCTTCCCCTGGTAGACCCTCCCATTATCCACTCCCTTCCAGTCCCATTCTACCATTTCCTGCATCAGCCCATTTGTAGCCCTAGCCCCTAGTTTTCTTCCAGGGCCAGCAGCAATCTCCTCCCTTCCCCCATTAGCCCATTTCCAATCACAGCCCATTTCCAGTCCTATCCCCCTTATCAGCCCACTCTAGTCCTAGTCCCTCAATCAGCCCATTACCAGTCCTAGCTCATTTCCATAGCCCATTACCAGTCCTAACCCCCCCATCAGCCCACTTCCAGTCCTAACCCCCCCCATCAGCCCATTGCCAGTCCTAGCCCCCCATCAGCCCATTTCCAGTCCTAGCTCCACCGCCATCAGCCCATTACCAGTCCTAAACCCCCCATCAGCCCACATCCAGTCCTAACCCCCCCATCAGCCCATTTCCAGTCCTAGCCCCCCCATAGCCCATTACCAGTCCTAACCCCCCCATCAGCCCACTTCCAGTCCTAACCCCCCTTCCCCCCCATTCAAGTCCTGACTCCTCCAGGGAAATAAAAACAAAGATCCTGGCTGCTGAAGCCGCTGCTGCCGCGGCAGTAGGAAGTGCCCCGCGGCCGCCCCGCCAGAGCCCTCCTCTGTCTCTCAGCGTGGCTTTACAGAGCCGCGAAGGGAGAGTTTCCCTTTCTCGCAGCTCTGTTAAGCCCGCCATCAAGGGACAGAAGAGGGCTCTGCCGGGGCAGCCGCGGGGCACTTCCTTCTGCTGCCGCCACGGCGGCAGCAGCAGCGGGTCCTCTCCTCTGGGTTTTTTTTTGGGGGGGGTTTGAAGGCTGAGTGAGGCGGGCTTTTTGGGGGCATTAAAGAGTCACCCCTGCTTAGCCAGAGCTCAAGGTTAAAGCTCCTGGACTCCTTTAACACTGGTCCCTGGCTCGGGAGATTTTTGGATAGGAGAAGGTATACCATGGTGTTTGGAAGAAGTTTCTAACCTTGGAAAACCTTCCCAGAGAGAGCCAGGACTGAAGGTTGAAGGTCATGGACTCACATGAGAGGGTCCTAGGGCCTAGGTGGCCAAGGACAGAAGAGAGAGTGGAACTTGTAATTTGAAGAGAAAGATTCCTGTGTGTTTAGATTCATTTAGTTTAGTTTAGTTAAATTTGGTATCTCATCCTTCACTAAATACACCAGAATGATTTAGGGGTATGTTTGCTAAAACCCCGTTAGGTGCGCACCGCGCTATTGTGCGGGATGCCATATAAGGAGTGGGCGTTTCAGTCTGAAAAAGCAAACCGGGATTAATCATGCGCTAATGTGCGCTGTGCGCTCATGTGCGCCGCACACATTAGCGCATGAGAAAATTGTGCGGGAAGCATAAGTGGCGCGCTGATGTGCACACACAGGAACAGAGCCACAGTACAATGGTGAAGACACTGACTGATGATGCAGGGATCATGGGTTCAATCCCCCCATTGTGCCCAATAAAGAAGGCTGGCTGAGGCATTACCTGTTAAAGGTAATATTGCAATCTGAGGCATATGAATTTTATTTTAATTACTGCTACTAGCAAACGCACTCTGAAAGCACTGTAACATAAGGCGCCTCATAAGGTACCCCAGAGGGCACATTTTAAAGTGTACTGTCCGCCAAGGCACCCTACAATGTTGCTTATAGGGCACTTTATAGGGTGCCGTATGAGGTACCGCAAGGTCACAGCACTGTTTTTGATGGCAGCACTGTGCAGTTTAAGGAATGAAAATCATAAGAAGGTGCGCTGACATGCAAGGAGGAGCAGCAGTGTAGCACAATGGTTAAGACACTGACCAATGATGCAGGAGTGATGGGTTCAATCCCCCACTGTGCCTAATGAAGAAGGATGGCTAAGGCATTACCTGTTATAGGTAATATTGCTGTAGGGGGCATTTTATTTTTATTTTAATTAGTGCTGCCAGCAAACACACCCTCAAAGTATTGTAACATAAGGTGCTGCATAAGGCGCCTCATAGGGTACCCCAGAGGACACATTTTAAAGTGCACTGTCCGCCACGGCATCCTACAATGTTGCTGAAAGGGTGGCCTATAGGCGCCATATAGGGTGCCCTATGAGGCACAGCAAGGTCATAGCACTGTGTTTGATGGCAGCACTGTGCATTTAAACGCATGGAAATCTGAAGTAGGTGCGCTGACATGCAAGGAGGAACAGCAGTGTAGCACAATGGTTAAGGCACTGACTGCTGATACAGGGGTCATGAGTTTGCTCCCCAGTGTGCCTAATACGTAAGGCTGGCTGAGGCATCAGCTTTGCAATGTACGTATTGTTTCCTGCAGCACTTTATTTGTATTTTATTAATTGCTGCCAGCAAACACGCCCTCACGTGCCGTAACTGAAGGTGCTGCATAAGGCACCCTATAAGGCACTCCATAGGGCACATTATAAAGTGCACTGTCCGCCATGGCACCCTAAAATGTCCCCTATAGGGCACCCTATAAGTCGCTCCACAGTATAACGTATAGTGCACCTTATATGGACGGTAACCATAAGGTGCCCTATAGGGCGCCCTCTGAGGCACCTTATGGGTACAGTACGCTGGGAGTGTTTTTGCTGACAGCAATAATGTACATTAAAAAGAGATAATGCTTTGGGCAGCCCCATCAAATAACCCCACTGTGGGTTTGAACCCATGATCTCTGGCTCCACAGGCAGTGAAGTAACCAGTGGGCTACAGCTCTATATCTGCTAGCAAGCCCCTGGCTGGCTGCAGAGGGACTGCACATCACCACACAGACAGTCTGCTGTGGTCACCAGGATAGGGTTAGCCCACCCGTACCCATGCTGCACTGCACATGCAAATCAGCTGTCCACAGATGAACACAAGATGGGGTATGCACCCCCACAGCACCTCGGCCTGGTAGAGGGAACTGACCATGTGCACCCCCACAGCACCTCGGCCAGGTAGGGGGTACTGACCGTGTGTTTTACTGGCACAGAGTAGCTACACACCGTCACATTGTGCGGGTACTGTGCTCACCCTGAGGGTGCGGTGAGGCGCTAAGCACCAGGTACACAGCACCTTCCATGGCAGAAATAGGCCATGCTGCAGGTCCCCAGCAGTGCTAATGTGGGAGATAGGTAGTTTCTGCAGACACACCTTGGATATATCTCTATGTCTCAGTCAGGTGTAGCCCCTATGGACCCCTAGGAGGATCATGTACCACCACCACCCTCCTCCTCCAGGGCTGAGGGTGGTAAACAGGGTCTCCCGTCAACAGATCCACACTCTACCTCCCTGCAATGGTGGCAGTAGAGGGGACCATCAACCCCAATCCTGCTGGGAAACAGACACCTACAGGGCAGTCAATGCAGCTCTGTACACATCCATAACACAATAGTAGACAGACATTAAGACTGGATATGCTAAGCTTCACCCCACCACTATCTGATATGCTCCTGCAGCAAGCCTTCAGCCACTGCACCCTGCAAGGCGCTCCATCAAGACACATACCAGCTGCAAACAGTCTGCTAGCTAGTCCATAGTGCATGTCCCTGGGGGAAATGCATGCACCCAGAACTGGGATGTCAGCATACACAACAAGCAGATAAGTCAGTGACTGGGCCCCAAAAAGAAACCCATAAATATCACATGAGAGAAATACTATATAGCACTATGGGGGTGCCTAGCCATGCCGTGGTCACTGCACAGTCAGGGTGTGAGTGATCTCCCAGCAGGACATGCTGTGGCCACCCTGTCTGTGTAGGTGGTGGCCGGGCACTACAATGTCCCAGCCATTGCCCTATGCCCTGTGCAGATGCATCCTGGCCAGGCCACCCTGTCCGGGCTATACCCATGGTACCTTGCTCCTCATTATGCACATTGGCAGGCCAATACTGGCAACAGTGCTGGCAGTGTGGGCTGTGGAGGGTGTTTGCAGCCACCACACACTGGATAGACAGACACACACTCCCACACCTATGCCAGCATTGTGCTACTGGGCACAGTACAGGCATGGATATGGTACGCAATACTGTTGGGGGTCACTCCCCAGGGTGGTAAACACTGTCAGAGACCAGACCTGAAGCACACACCGCAGACATCAGAAAGATTGCTATGATGGAGCTCAATGAGCAAACTGTGCTTAACGTAGGAATTGCTATCTGCCAGTAATCATAGCAAACGTTTGATAGCTTTGTACCGTATACCCAGGTGTAGGGTGGCATTGCTAAGGTATGCAAGTGCTATTATTGGGAGATGCACGCAGGGCCCAATGTCCTGCCTCTCCAGGAGGCATTGGCCAATGGGGCCTGTGGGTGTGGATGTGGGTGTGTCTGCCCCTGTTGGCTGCTGCTTTACGGCAGAGGTTCCCAACTCCAGTCCTGGTGTGCCAAACACTGTTCGGGTTTTCATGCTGTCCCTCATGAATATGCATGAGATACATCTGCATACCATGGGGGTGGTGCATAGATATGCAGCACAGGCATCTTTATTAGAGGCAGCATGGAACCTGAATGGTGTTTGGCCCTCCAGGACTGCATTTGGGAGACTCTGCTCTAGGTAATGAGCCTGTTTATGGTGTCTGTGCTCGGTGGGGTAAAATATAGGCTGTCAGACGGCTGCCTGGGTGAGAATCTTCACAGTCTTGGCAAGTGCATATATCTATATGATTTGCAAGGGATTGTGGGCAATGTAGTTCATTCACACCAGACACAGCTGCTGACAATAATTTAGTTGTGCTCAAGTGTTAAAGCCAATAAGATATTTATTTATGGGGTTATTTCTCCCAACACAGATATGCTTGGTAGCACATAAATCAGGTTACTTGCTTCCAGTGTTTAACTTGGAAAAACAAAATCAAAATCAGGAAAACAACATTCAAACTTGTCAGGCATTAGCTAATATTTTCTTAGCATATATCAAACAACCAACAAGATCCACAAAGAAGGGAAAAACTGTTCTTTTCAGGTTAACTTCTTATATCTTTCTACATAGATTCAGAAGTGATTCTCTCCTAGCTCACAAGCAATTAGGTAAGGCTCAATTGCTAGCTTCAAGATCATCTGGACACCAACGACATACTTGACCCGCAGCAACACGGTTTCCGACCACTACATGGAGTCGAGACCCTCATGACCATTCTAATGAACACTCTCATCATTGGAACCCAAGAGAAACAATCAGGATACATCCTGATCTTCCTAGATATATCAGCGGCCTTTGACACAATCTCCCACGAAATCCTCATACGCAGACTACAATCAATTGGAATCAAAGACACAGTACTCCAATGGTTCAGATCCTATTTAACCAACAGACAGCAACGGATCCACACCCTCTCCACAACCTCGCCCCCCTACCAACAACTCCAAGGAGTTCCCCAAGGATCCACCCTATCAGCCATGTTGTTCAACATATATCTCTGTCCACTATGCTCAATCATATGCACCCACAACATCAACTTCCACATCTACACAGACGACATAATGCTCTACGCACCGATTACAACCACCAACCCAAAAAACGACCAGCTATCAGCCTGCTTCAACGACGTGGCCAACTGGCTACAGGAGAACAATCTATCCATCAACATAAAGAAAACCGAAGCCCTTATAGTGACAAAAGAACCCGACTTCAAACCACCTACCCACCTCAACATGGGAACCACGCAAATCCAAATCCAGCCCCAAATAAGATATCTAGGCGTCATCATCGACCAAGCTCTCACCTTTAAACAACAAATCAACAAAACCGCTGGGACGATATTCCACAAAGCCAAAACTGTTCAACGCCTCCGACCCCTCCTAGAACCTCATGACTTCAGGACAGTAATGCAAGCTATGACACTCCCTCATCTGGATTTCTGCAACATAATCTATCATGGACTTCCTGCCTCACACACCAACCCCCTCCGAACTGCCTTAAATACCACAGCAAGGATTATTCAGAATGCAAAAAAACGGGATCACATCACCCCAATCCTAAGAGACCTCCACTTCCTTCCAATACAAGCAAGAATCAAATACAAGGCTATCCTACTCATCCACAAAACTATCCACCAAACAAGGAACACCTCACTCCACTCCCTACTGCCTCGCCCATCCCACAACAGACCAACCAGACATTCCTCCAATAACTCTATCGTTGTCCCCCACAAAAGAACCAAATCCACACAACGGACCTGCAACAGAGCCTTCGAACTTTATGCTCCATCCCTCTGGAACTCTCTACCAAACCACATCAGGAACAACGCTGACATCACATCATTTAAGAAACAGCTGAAGACAATCCTCTTCCGTGAACATCTCTGAACAGAAATACCACCCCATCCGCATGACCTAATGCTTAGATTCAGCAGAAGTATACATGTCCATGTCTACCCAAATTCATTAATTGTTGCCCCTTGGTGATGGCCCCACCCTGAAAATTGCCCCCCCCCCTATGTTATATGTTACACCGCTTTGACCCGGTGAAAAGCGGGATATAAATGCAGTTAAATAAATAAATAAATAAATAAATTATCCAGCTGAAACCCCTTAGCTGGCATGCTTCCTACTGCGTGGCTAGAAATCTTACTCAGGACCTTTTCTGAGTAGAATAAAGAATAAGTTTGTATTTCTTTGTGATGGTTGCTGTACTTTATAACAGAAAATCACCAAAGGAGTTTGGACAGAGAGCAGTCCATATAAACACATTCTTCATCTGCAATCATTCCCCCTTCTTCAACAAGCATGGGTTCAATATCATGGATTGGCACAGATGAATCTCTCAATGGAGCACTTTCAGGAGAATACTTGTTTCCCTGCTGTCTTTCAAGGTTATAGCTAGGGCATAGATCAGTGTTCATACCTGAGCTTCCATTGCTGTTAGAGTTCCTCTCTATATAGCCTGGCCAGTATGTAGTCCAGTTCTTATGTCCAGCCTTCCAATCCAGATCCCTGGACACTGGATCTCTCTTCACATACCTTCTGGCATGGGTCTTAGGGTCCCTTCCACGTGCAGCCGTTTCTCTCACAGGTATCGTCTGGAGATTCCTAGCTCTGCAGCACCATTCCTCTGGCTTTCCCCAGTCCAATGGTGTATGCTGGCCCTTGAAATGCCTCCCAGTATACGTACTGCTCTGGACTCTTCTAGACCTCTCAAAGGCTTTTCTCTTCCTTCTTCCAAAGGGTTTCTTTCCCTCTCTGTCCGTCCGGTTTGGCTTCTGCTTCTGATGATCCTTCAGATGAAACTGATGATCAAACTCAAGCTGATTCTCAGGATAATGAGGATGATTCTCTGTAGAATAAACTCTACCTTTATTCTGCCTAGATGAGTGCTCCTCCCTAACACAGTGCAGCTGTGCTGAATCAGGCCCTGCCCTTTGAGATGAGTGCTTAGGGATTACCTCATAGCCCTCCTGATTGAACACATGTTTCCCCACTTCAGCTCCTCTAATGGCTGTTGGAAACCTGGTGCATTCTGGGACTGGTAGTCTTTTATGGGAAAATTCTGTTTTCTTATTTCTACCAGAACTGACAAGTTGCTTGTTCAGAGACACTTCACCTTTTCTATAGCTCCTTCCTGAGCTATGATAAGCTTCCTTATCACAAGGCGTATTAACCATGCGTATGTTCTCTGCAATAAAGGTTTGTCCTTACTATCACGGTTTAGTTGTGGGAAAAATATGTGGACTGGATTGGCAGTAGCCCCAGCTGGGCTTTGAACCTGTGACCTTCTGTTCTTGCGCACACTGTCTGTGTGCACTGCACCACCACGTTGCCACAGATCTGCTGCATTCCCTGGGGAGTCCATGACTGTACATCCGACAGGGCCTGTTTGTTGCAGTGCACGGCACCCAACTGGACAGGGCTAGGCCATGGTCTGCTGTTGCCACCAGCTGCTGCCACCTCCACCACCAGTACCGCTCCATCCTTCGACTGGAGACAGCATAAACCCTGAAGGATTTGTGGCCCTCCAAGACTGCATTTCGGGGAATCTGCTCTAGGTAATGTGCATGTTTCTGGTGTCTGTGCTCTGTAGGGTAAAATAGAGGTGTTTGAGCCATGCTTATGTTCTCTGCAATAAAGGTTCGTCTTTACTCTCATGATATAGTTGTGGGTAAAATATGGGGACTGGATTGGCAGGAGCCCCAGCTGGGGCTTGAACCTGTGACCTTCTGTCTCCAAACACACTGGTTGTGTGCACTGCACCACCGTGTTGCCACAGAGACAGTGCATTCCCTGATGATACCATGACTTTTTGTCCGGCAGGGCCTGTCTGTTGCAGTGCATTGCACCCACCTACACAGGGCTAGGCCGTGGTCTGCTCTGGGCAGCTGCCACTGCCCCCCTCCACCTCCTGTACCCCTGTGCCACCATGCTGACATGCCCTTCTGCTGGTGGAGCTGGTGGTACGCAGTCTCAGGCCATCCTGTGTGCGGGTAGGCGGCTGCCTATGGTGCGGGTTCTGGGGTAGGGGTGCCTGCATATCTGTCCGCACGTCCCCCAATCACCGCCTGCCAATGTTCTGTGCCCTTGGGGGTACCTGCTGGGTACTATCCCCTGTGACACTGTGCTAAACACTCTCATGCCCATGTTGAGCCCTCATCAGTTGCTGTCTGGCTGCTGTTCAGTTTCAGCATTCCTAAGTGCCACCTAGGCATCTGCCTAGTCCGCACTGTGCCCCAGCTGCACCACAGCATGTGCCGCCTGCAGTCCTCTGTATCCCCTTTCCCAGCATCTGTCCAGTTGCCCATTCCGACCTGCCCGCCCTGCTGTTGTGGAACATGTGCATGCCATAGGTAACCTGTCCAATGGAGAGGGAAACCCTGATCAGTGCTATTTCACTGTGGGATCATTCACCTTGTATGGGGACGGAGCGTAGACCCTAAAATTCATATTTATTTTTTGCGGCTTTCTTGGGAGTGTTTTTTGATGTTTCCTATTACTATCACTATTGCCCAGCTTGATTATAATTTTTTTAAATTTTGTTGGGGTCATTTTCAATGTTTATTTTGTTCCGTGCACATGTATCACACTTATCACTGTTTTGTAGGTTTCCCTGGTTTTGCTGTACATTGCTGACATAAATGGTTTCTCTTCCCTTTAAATCGGCTCTACCGCGAGGTTTTCACTCGCAGTATTTTTTTACTTGAATTTCAGCCCCGCTCGTGTGCGGGGAGCCTCTCCCCTCCCATTCTCCACCCATTGATCCCTTCTCTTTGCCCCTGGGGAGCCTTCCTCCGCCCTCAGGGAGCCTTTCCACTCCTTTATCGCACAGTAGCGCGCCGCGCACATGAGCGTGCACTTTAGTGCGCCGCGCACCTGTGCAGGGCACAAATACGCATCATTAGTGTGCGCTAAGGTACCTTAGCGCACGCTAATGTGCACCGCGCACATTAGCGCAGTTTAGTAAACATACCCCTTAGTGTCTGTTCCTTATAGATCTTCAAAATGTTCAACGAACCTACTACTACTACTCCTAATGAGCATTTGTATCGTGCTACAAGTCGAATGCAGCGCTGCAGAGACATGTAAGAGACACTCCCTGTTCATCAGAGCTTACAATCTAGTCAAGACAAACAATACAGTAGGTGTAGACAGGGATAAAGCAAGGGGGGAAGGTAAAGAAACAAGGAGATCAGGTGAGTCAAGATCCAAAAGCAGCAGCGAAGAGGTGAGTTTTCAGCCTGGATTTGAAAAGGGTCAGAGAAGGTGCCTGACGTACACACACAGGTAGTTTTCTCCAGCACAAGAGTTGAGGAGGATTCCTTGAGTGAAGATCAAGGAGAAGAGAAGTGTGTGGGAGACTAAGGTGGTCATTTTAGAAGCCTTATTTGCAATTTGGATGTCTAAAAATGAGCATGCGGAAATCCAAATCGTGAAGACATCCCTGCAGTCATTTAACAAATGGTGTTTAATGACAGCTCCAGAGCAGGGACATCCAATTAGGCAGGTGGTGTGATGGAGGCATGTCTGGCACAGGGCAACGAACAACCAAAAAGATGAGTATCAAGAAAATAATTTTATTAAAACCTGATCGATGCAAGGCAAACCATACAAGGAACAAAGCCCAACACAGCCATGTTTCGGCATGGCCTTCTTCAGGGGCTATGATCTGCTAGGACACATAAACACATAAAAAAACTATCAGAACATAATCATATACATATTTAGCATAGAATAAAAATCTAATGGATCTTAAAACAAGCCAACAGGTGAAAATTGGATATAATGTCTTGAAAGACTAGAAAAGGGGGACTGTTACTTCTGGAGAGAGATCTGCAACTGTGAGCATATACTTCTGGGAATTTTCTGAAAGGATTTCTTTTTATTAAAGCTAATTAATCTGTGAACCCACTATTTTTTATTAAATCAGTCAGGGCCTAGTAGCAGCAGTTTAAGTTTACATTTAAAACACAGAAGAGAGCTTTCTGGTTAAATTTCATACCCAGCAGAGAGCTTGTAGTTTAAATTTAATAGTCATTCAGGGCCTAGCATCAGCAAAGTACTTTTAGTTTAAATTTAAAACACAGAAGAGAGCTTTCTGGTTAAATTTAGAACCCAGCAGAGAGCTTGTAGTTTAAATTTAATAGTCAACTCGGGGCCTAGCATCAGCAAAGTACTTTTAGTTTAAATTTAAAACACAGAAGAGAGCTTTCTGGTTAAATTTAGAACCCAGCAGAGAGCTTGTAGTTTAAATTTCATAATAAGTTAGAGCCTAGCAGCAGCAAAGAGCTATAATTTAAATCAAATAAGAATATAGATTAGCACAAAAGGCAAAACAGGGTCAGTACTCTTTGAGCAGCAAATAGTCTTCTAGAGACCTTTACAAAGAGGCCTTCTACCTAGGGGGCAAGAGACCTGTGAAACCTTTTTCAATAGGTGTAAACACCAGGTGGCAGATCAAAAGGCCATTTTGAAAGACTCCTTCTATCCAAGAAAGGACTGTTAATCATCCAGGAATTTGGTCACAGCTTACCTCAGCAGCACAGGCATAAATAGCTCAACCAGAGCTCTGTGAGCCTCACTCTTGAAAGACTAGAAAAGGGGACTCTTACTTCTGGAGAGAGATCTGCAACTGTGAGTATATACTTCTGGGAATTTTCTGAAAGGATTTCTTTTTATTAAAGCTAATTAATCTGTGAACCCACTATTTTTTTGTTAAATCAGTCAGGGCCTAGTAGCAGCAGTTTAAGTTTACATTTAAAACAGAGAAGAGAACTTTCTGGTTAAATTTCATACCCAGCAGAGAGCTTGTAGTTTAAATTTAATAGTCACTCAGGGCCTAGCATCAGCAAAGTACTTTTAGTTTAAATTTAAAACACAGAGGAGAGCTTTCTGGTTAAATTTAGAACCCAGCAGAGAGCTTGTAGTTTAAATTTCATAATAAGTTAGAGCCTAGCAGCAGCAAAGAGCTATAATTTAAATCAAATAAGAATATAGCTTACCTCAGCAGAACAGAATAGGGTACTGTGTAGCAGCCCTCTTTTAAAAAGTCTGCTGTCTTGGTACATGTCGGTACCAATGACATAGGAAAATGTGGTAGGGAGGTTCTGGAGGCTAAATTTAGGTTTTTAGGTAGGAAGTTGAAATCCAGAACTTCCAGGGTAGCATTCTCCGAAATGCTTCCTGTTCCACGTGCAGAGCTCCAGAGTCTCAATGCGTGGAAGAGACAATGGTGCAGAGATGAGGGTTTTGGATTTGTTAGGAACTGGGGAACATTCTGGGGAAAGGAGGGGCTCTTCCGAAGGGATGAGCTTCACCTTAACCGGGATTGAACCAGGCTGCTGGCATTAACCTTTAAAAAGGAGATAGAGCAGCTTTTAAACTAGATAATAGGGGAAAGCCGACAATCGCCCAAGAGCGGATGGTTCGGAAGAATGTATCCTTGAAGGATACTACCAAAAGCAGAGAGGTTCCAAAAAAGAGTAAAGTAGCCCACATGCCCTCAAGTATGGAGCAGACAGAGCTTAAAGATCCCAAATTACCCATGTCTACCAATAGCCAAATTAATATGAATAAAATACAGTCTCTAAAATGCTTGTATGCAAATGCTAGAAGTCTAAAAAATAAGATGGGAGCACTGTTCTCTATAAGCTGTGCGCGTGTGCGCGCGCACACACCTCACCGAGCGAGCGCACAAACTTTACAACAGAGCGCACAAAAATTACGGCTCTGATTCTGATAGAAAACAACACAGACGTCTTAAAAGTTAAATGATTGTAATTACTAGAAATTTCCCGCTTTATTTAGTAATCGTCTATTTTCATTTAATTTGATTAAAATCAATGTGGTATACATACTGTATTCTGACGTGTAGTCAAATTTTAAAGTAGATAACTCCGAGTGTCGTTATGTGGCGCACAAAAATTTAACCTTCCTTCAAAAGCTGCACACAGCTGATATTTTATGCGCACACAGCCTACAGAAAATTAGAGGGAACATTGGATGGGAGAGTTAGAATATATAGCACTAAATGAGAGGTTAGATATGATTGGAATATCAGAGACATGGTGGAAGGGGGACAACCAGTGGGACACTGTGATACCTGGGTACAAACTATATCGTAATGATAGAGCTGATCAAATTGGTGGAGGGGTTGCGCTCTATGTTAGAGATGGCATTGAGTCAGAAAGGATTAAAGTTTTGCAGGAAACAAAATTTGCTGTAGAATCTCTATGGATTGAAATTCCATGTAAAAAGGGGAAGGTGATGGCAGTGGGGGTGTACTATCGACCACCGGGCCAAAATGAACAAATGGATGATGAAATGCTCAAAGAAATCAAGGAAGCTAACAAAAGTTACAGTGCAGTAATAATAATGGGTGATTTCAATTACCCCGGTATTGACTGGGTCAGTGTCACGGCAGGACATGCTAGGGAGATAAAGTTTCTAGATGAAATAAATGACTGCTTCTTGGAGCAGCTGGTTCATGAACCGACCAGAGGGGAAGCCATATTAGACCTCATCCTTAGAGGAACACCAGATCTTGTGCAAGAGATAAGGGTGTTGGGGCCACGTGGCAATAGTGATCATAGCATGATCACCTTTGATTTAATTAGTGGAGGAGGGATAGTACGGAAATCTACAGTACTACCTTTTAACTTTCGAAAGGGAGACTATGATAAAATGAGGAAAATACGGTCGGTGTCAAGCGGAGTTTGATCATATTGGCGGCTCGCCGTACCTGGCAACAATTGAATAGTTACTGGAATCGAAATTGGCGAGTCTCGTGTTGGCTGCCTTTATGGGGGAACACTAACTTCTCGCCAGGGTCTGAGGCTGGTAGATTTCATCGGTGGCGGGAGAAGGGGATACGTACTTTAGGCCACACGGTAGGATTAACGGGGGCCTGTAAGCCGTTCCAGGAGTTAAGTACTGAGTATGATTTACAGCCTTCTCACTATTTCACATATATGCAGCTTTCCCATTACGTGGCCTCCTTACCTAGGGAAGAGCTTGCGGTGGAGCATTCCACACAGCTTATAGAATTTTTTGGCCTTGGGGAAGACTCCCCTCCCTCAATAGCCGGATTAAAGAAGCGGCTTGCGGGCTTTCGGGTTGCGCCGAGTTATGGTAATATGGAGCGGACCTGGGCGAGGGAGCTGGGGTCGGAGATACCGCTGGGGTCCATCCAGAAGGCCTTGGGACGGATTGCCAGGCTGGTTGAGGGGGCTCGCTGGCGGGAAATTCAATTTAAGGCATTAACTCGGGTACATTTTTCACCTCGCCGAGCCCTGAGGAGTCATCTCACACAAGATGGGTCGTGCCCTAGATGCTCCGAGCCCCTGGCAGATTTAGCCCATATGTGGTGGGTCTGTAAAAAAATTCACCCCTATTGGAGGCGTATACATCTTTATTTAGTGGAACTGGTACAGCAGCGCTTCCCGTGGTCGGGGTCATTCGTAGTGGTGGACAATTTGCCTCAGTCTTGCCCTAGTGGGCGGGGAGCCCGCCTCTTGGTGCGAAAGGCGTGCCTGGTGGGGAAAGGCCCTATCCTACACAGATGGCGGGAGCAACTCCCGCCGACTTTCCTGGAGTGGCGCAATAGTTTTCACCAGCTGATGTTGGCGGAGTGTTGGCGGGCTAGGAGCCATGTAAAACGCTGGGCCACTTTCCTGCTGATTTGGGAACCTTACATTCAGCAGCTGGGACCTTATTGCAGGAATGCAATCTTGCAAGTGGGCCTTTAGAGTCTCGGGTGTGTAGTTGGGGCCTTATGGGATAGAGTAAGATACTAATTCTTGTAGTTAGTTCCTTAGACCCTAGTGGACCTGCTGGTTGTGGCAAGGTGCTTTGGGTGGGAGGGGGGGTTGGGGGGGATGGAGGTGGGGGGTTATAGCTCCAAAAAAAAATTATAAAATATTGGTTCTATTTTTGCTCTTTATGGCTATTGTTTGTACGGGTTTATTTGTGTTTTTATCCTACGGCGGGGATAAGAGTACACCCTGCCGTGGGTTTTGTTGTTTGATATTGTATTGCCTGTTATTTGGTGCTGAACCATAAATAAAGTTTATAAAAAAAAAATGAGGAAAATAGTTAAGAAAAACTAAAAGGAGCAGTTGCAAAGGTTAAAGACTTACATCAAGCTTTGGTGTTGTTGAAAAATACTATCTTGGAAGCCCAGACCAGCTGTATTCCACGCTTTAAGAAAAGTGGAAGGAAGTCCAAAAAACTGCCAGCATGGTTTAAAGGTGAGGTCAGAGAGGCTGTTGTTGCCAAAAAAGCATCTTTCAGGAAATGGAAAAAAGAGGCAAACGACGAAACCTGGAAACAGCACACGCACTGGCAAATCAAATGCAAAGCATTGATAAAGCAGGCAAAGGGAGAATTTGAGAAGAAGCTTGCTGTGGAAGCAAAAACGTGAAATAAAGATTTTTTTAAGTACATTCGCAGCAAAAAACCTGTGAGAGTCAGTTGGTCCATTAGATGATAGAGGAGTTAAAGGGGCACTAAGAGGCGACAAGGCGATAGTGGAAAGACTGAATGAATTCTTTGCTTTAGTCTTTACTGAGGAAGATGTAGGGATGTCACCCATGACTGAAGTGGTATTTAAAGGTGCAGAAGAATTGAAGGAAATATCGATACATCGGGAAGATGTATTACAACTATTAGATAAACTGAAGAGTAGCAAATCACCTGGGCTGGATGGTATACATCCAAGGGTGTTGAAAGAACTGAAATATGAGATTGGAGACCTACAATTAGTAATCTGTGAACTATCATTAAAACCATCTATAATACCTGAAGATTGGAGGATCGCCAATGTAACACCAATTTTTAAAAAGGGTTCCAGGGGTGATCCGGGAAACTACAGACCGGTGAGCCTCATGTCAGTACCGGGAAAAATGGTAAAAACCTTCATAAAGAATAAAATTACTCAGCGTGTAGATAGTCATGGCCTAATGGGAGACAGCCAACATGGCTTTAGACAAGGAAGATCTTGTCTTACTAATCTGTTATGTTTTTTTGAAAGTGTGAATAAACAGGTGGACAAGGTGAGTCGGTTGATATAGTGTATCTGGACTTTCAGAAAGCCTTTGACAAGGTCCCTCATCAGAGACTTTTGGCAAAACTAAAGAGTCATGGGATAGGAGGCATTGTACTACTGAGGATCAAGAACTGGTTAAAAGACAGAAAGCAGAGGGTTGGGCTAAATGGCCAATTTTCCCAATGGAGAAAGGTGAATAGTCGTGTACCCCAGGGATCTGTGCGGGGTCCGCTGCTTTTAGACATATTCATAAATGACCTGGAAAGTGGAATAACGAGTGAGGTTATCAAACTTGCAGATGACACAAAACTATTTAAAGTTGTTAAAACCCAAGAGGATTGTGGAAAATTGCAAGAGGATCTTGATAAATTAGAAGACTGGGCATCAAAATGGCAGATGAAATTTAATGTGGACAAAGTGCAAAGTTATGCACCTAGGGAAGAACAACCCAAACTATGGTTACACAATGCAAGGTTCCACATTAGGAACCACCACCTAGGAAAAAAGATTTAGGCGTCATTGTGGATAACATGTTAAAACCCTCGGCCTAGTGTGCAGCGGCAGCCAAGAGAGCAAATAGAATGCTAGGTATCATAAGGAAAGGAATGGAAAATAAAACAAAAGATATTATAATGCCTCTATATCGTTCCATGGTGAGACCGCACCTTGAATATTGTGTGCAATTTTGGTCGCCGTATCTTAAAAAGGATATAGAATTATTAGAAAAGGTTCAGAGAAGAGCCACCAAAATGGAAAAGGGGATGGAAGGATACTCCTATGAAGAAAGGCTAAAAAGGTTAGGGCTCTTTAACCTGGAAAAAAGATGGCTGAGGGGAGATATGATAGAAGTCTATAAATTAATGAATGGAGTGGAACGGTTAAACGTAGATCGATTGTTTACGTTATCAGAATATAGAAAGACTAGGGGACATGCAATGAAGCTACAGGGTAAACTATTTAAGACTAATAAAAGAAAATATTTTTTCACTCAACGTGTAATCATACTCTGGAATTTGTTACTGGAGGATGTAGTAAAGGCTGTTAGTGTAGCTGGGTTTAAAAAAGGTTTGGAAGGTCTGGCAGAGGGGGGAGTGGCTAATTCCAAGATGGTGGTTCTGAGGATCTGAGCTTATGCCGAAGCGAAAGGGAAAGCCCAAAGCTCTCCCCGCGGAGCCGAAGGCTGCTGCTGTGGGTCCTATGGACAAGTTTGTACAGCTCAGTGTGGATCAGATTCGGGAGATTAGAGCGGGCTTGGTTTTGCCGCTTGAGGAAAGCGCGGCGTCTTCCGTCCTTGAACTGTCTCTCTCCCCAGATGGGCGTTCACCTCCGGTGGCTCCAGGTCTCTCGGGGATCTCCTTGGTGCGTAGTCCTCTTCCTCTCCCGGCGTTGGATGTGGCAAAGGACCAGAAGCGGGGCGTGCTGAGCAGTATTCCCGGAGTGCAACCGTCGGGTTCGGCGGCGGCTGTTTCTGAACTTGGAGCTCCATTTGCTATCGAGGTGAGCAAGGAAGCCGCGCTGGTAAAAGACTGTCTAACATCGTCTGAAAGTTCCACTCCAGTTGGGTTTTCGCCTTTGTTCTCACTTGTACGACTGGCTGTGGTGACTTTGGACAATATCTGGGAAGCGATTAGCCAGCTATCGCTGGCTGTGTCTCAACAATTGACTCTTTCAAGTTCTAGCGTTTCTAAGCTTGAGGAGGGTGTGCTTTCCCTAACTAACGATATGTTGGAAGTTAAGAATAATGCTGTTGTTACTGATCAGAAGCTTTCACAGGTTTCTGATCTAACCTTTTCCCTAATGAACGATAATGTGATGTTAAAAACTAAGTTGGAGACGCTGGAGAATGCTACTAGGGCTTCAAATCTTAGGTTGTTAAATTTCCCTATGGTTTTGGATGTAGCACCATTAGAAATGTTTAAGAAATACCTTACTGAAGCTCTAATGGTTCCTGTGGAATTAATTCCCCCTGTACAGAGAGCCTACTACTTACCTTTAGGTAGGAAGGAGGGCCGAACGGCATTAGGAACTATGGAGTTTGATTTTCTTAATGTCTCCGCTATGCTTTCTTCACCTGGGGAGGGTCAAATTAAAACTTCCACATTGTTAATATCTTTTGCTCTTTCTTCTGATAGGGATTGGCTCCTCAAATGGTTTTATAAAAAAAGGGCCAATTTGTTTATGGGGAAAAAGATATCTGTTTTCCCGGATGTTTCAAAGGAAACTCAGAAGCGTTGTAAAGCTTTTCTTCTATTAAAATCTGGTGTTACTCAATTGGGGGCCTCTTTCACGCTCAGATTCCCATGTAAATGTATAATAATTTTTAAGTTTCAGAGATATGTTTTCTTTCAGCCTGGTGATCTGTCGTCATTTATCAGTTTGCAAACTATAACGTCTGTATCTTAGGGCTTACTATCTGTTGTTATAATATGATCCTAATCTCTGGCCACCATCTGATAATTTTGATATTTTTTTTCTTCTTGTGCTGTAGGTTTCTTTCCTGCCTTCAGATGATTTTGTAACCGCTCTCTCTCCCTTGGGGACTAATGATGCTTTCTTGTTTTCTATTTTCTATAGAATGTAGTGTTTCCTTTGAATTGTTCACAAGAAAATATCTTTTCTGTAAACATTATTGATTGATGTTTAATATTGTAAAAATGCATAAACAGAAAAAAAAAAAAAAAAAAAAGGTTTGGACAAGTTCCTGGAGGAAAGGTCCATAAGCCATTATTAAGAAGGGACCCAGGATATCAGTGCTTGACCCAGTACAAGCATTGTGGAACCTGTGTCTTTTGGGGAAACTGCTAGGTACGTATGACCTAGATTGGCCACTGTTGGAAACAGGATACTGGGCTTGATGGACCTTGGTCTGACCCAGTATGGCATAGCTTATGTTCTTATGTTCTTAATGCATTCATAAGCTATTAATAGATAATTAAATACAAGTGTCGTAGGTCTTATAAAAACAAAAATAATAAATAAGTGTAGCATTATAAATTGGTGCTAATTAATAAAAGGGATAAAGACATATTTATTTTATTTATTTATTGAAAATTTCTATACTGCGTTTTCCATAGGATCAAGCGTGGTTTACTAGTAACAACAGTATCAAAAGTGCAGCATGTAGCTATATAAACTATGTACAGTAGAACAGGTCTGGAAGCATAAAACAATGTTAAACTATATACAGTGCTAGTGAGTATTATAAAGGGAGATCACAGCGATGAGATAGTTGAACTATCTGCACGGAAAGATCTTAGCAAGAAGCAGTACATTGCTCTGTGTGGGGGCAGAGTTAAAATGCACTAATGGGATGTGTCTGGTGTATTGTGATCTGCTTGGGTACCAAAGTGGAGTGTAAAGAGGCATGTTTGAATGTTTTTACAGAATGTGTATAGATCATTTATTTCGCTAAGGCTGTCTGGGAGGTCATTCCAGAGGATAGGTGCAATGTGGGAGAAAGCCTTGTTGCTTGTTAACTTTCTGGATTTCCTGAAATCCGTTGGTATAACAAGTTTATTTTTGTTCCTGTTCTGTTGATTTCGGTTGGGGCATTCCTTTGAGATTAGTGTGGAAGGAAATGAAGGGGCAATGCTATTGATTAGTTTAACAGTTGGAACTTGAGTTTTGTAGATTATACGGCTTTGCATGGGTAGACAGTGTGGGGGTGGTGTGTTCCATTGTGTTGACATTCATCGTTATTCTAGCTACTATGTTTTGAGCTACTTGTAGCCTTCTTAGGTTCTGTTTTGTAAAGCCCTGTAGAATAATATTGGCAAAGTCAAAATAGGAGTAATAATTGCCTGGATAACAGATTTAAAGTCCTGGAGGTGGAGTAGTGGACGGAGCTGTTTTAAGAGTTTGAGTTTGTAAAATATCTTTTTAATTGTGTGCTTTATATGGGATGCCATACTAAGGGTACGATCAATAATGACTCCTAAGTATTTAACCTCATTTTTGATTGCAATGTTAATATCCTGGAGCATAATCATTGATGGGGGGGAGGGCGCGAAGCTCTGCTTTCTAGTGACATACATTGCATCTGTTTTAGAAAAATTAATATAAACATTGTGGTTCTTGAGCCATTGTAATATTTCAGAGAAGCAGTCAGAGAGTAATTGCATTGGCGAGTTCAAAATGTTAAATGGTAGGTATAACATTATAACGTCCGCGTAAATGTGATAATTTACGCTGAAACGTTTGAAGATGGAACATATGGGTTGTAGATAGATATTAAAAAGAAGGGCTGAGAGGGCACAACCCTGGGGGAGGCCTTGTCCTTGTTTGTATGGTTATTGACATTTGCTGATCAATTCTTACTGCTTGTGTTCTGTCAGAAAGGTATGAGGAGAACCATTTTAGGACTGTTTCATTGATCCCTATCTGGTGGAGCCTTGTTAGCATTAATTGATGATTTACACTGTCAAAGGCTGTGGAAATGTCCAGAAACATGAGAATAAAGGCTTGCTTAGAATCGTCGATACCATGTGTAAGGGGTATGTTTACTAAACTGCGGTAAACGTGAATAACGCGTGTTGTACGATGTTAACGATCGTTAGCATGCTATAGCACGCGCTATAGCGCATTAACGATCGTAAACGCGCTATAGCGCGCGCTATCACACGCTAACGAGCATAATGCTCCGCGGCGCGGTAAAATACCGCAGAAGGTGGAGAGAGGGCGGAGAGAAGGGGTCAATGGGCGGAGAGTGGGCGGGGAGAGGCTCCCTGCACACCAACGCGCTGAATTTCAGAGCTGAATTCCAACGTGAATGAAAACCTACCAGTAAAAGCACTTTAAAGGGGAGAGAAACCATTTACGTGTCAGCAATGTACAGCCTAGGCAGGGAAACCAAAAAAGGTGATAAGTGTGATACATGTGCACAGAACAAAAGGGCACAGAAACACCGAAAATGACCCCAACAAACTGGAAAAAAACAACAACCAAGCTGGCCAATAGTGGTAGCAATGAGAAACATCAACCACCCCCCCTGAGTAAGCCCCATAGAACAGAGATAATTCGTGGAAGGGTGCATACTCCGCCCCCATACAAGGTGCATGGGCCCACAGTGAAATAGCGCTGCTCAGGGATTTCCCCACCATTGGACAGGGTTCCTATGGGGTGCACATGTCCTGCAACATCAGGGCGGGCATGTCGGAATGGGCAACCGGGCAGATGCTGGAAAAGGGGATACAGAGGGCTGCAGGCGGCACATGCAGTGGCGCAGCTGGGCCACAGTGGGGAATAGGGTGATGCTCAGTTGGCCCATAGGAATGCTGAAACAGTAGAGCAGCCAGACAGCAACTGCTGAGGGCCCAACATGGGCACGAGTGTGTCTCCCAAAGCGTCACAGGGGAGAGTACCCAACAGCAACCCCCAAGGGCACGGAACACTGGCAGGCGGGGCTGGGGGGGAGCATGGACATCTATGCAGGCACCCCTACCCCAGAACACGCACCATAGGCGGCCGCCTACCTGCACACTGGATGGCCTGAGACCACGCACCACCAGCTCCACCAGCAGAAGGGCATGTCAGCATGGTGGCTGAAGGATACTGGTGGTGGAGGGGGCAGTGGCAGATGCCCGGAGCAGACCGTGGCCTAGCCCTGTGTAGGTGGGTGCCATGCACTGCAACAGACAGGCCCTGTCTGACCAACAGTCATGATATCACCAGGGAATGCACCATCTCTGTGAGAACATGGTGGTGCAGTGCACAGAACCACTGTATTCAGAAGCAGAAGGTCACAGGTTCAAGTCCCAGCTGTGGTTTCCACCAAACCCAGTCCTCATATTTTACCCACTACTATAACGTGCTAATACAGGCAGAACCGTTCTTGCAGATGATGTAAACATGCCCAAAACACCAATATTTTACCCTACAGAGCACAGACACCATAAACATGCACATTACCTAGAGCAGAGCCTCCCAAATGCAGTCCTGGAGGGCCAAACACCATTCCAGTTCCATGCTGCCTCTGATAAAGATGCCTGTGCTGCATTTCTATGCGCCACCCCCAGGGTATGCAGATGTATCTCATGCATATTCATGAGGGTCAGCATGAAAACCCGAACAGTGTTTGGCACCGCAGGACAGGAGTTGGGAACCTCTGCCGTAAAGCAGCAGCCAACAGGGGCAGACACACCCGCACCCACAGGCCCCATTATCCACAGCCTTCTGGAGAGGCAGGACTGTGGGCTCTTCGTGCATCTCCCAATACTAGCACTTGCATACCTTAGTAATGCCACCCTAAACCGAGGAATATGGTACACATCTATCAAAAGGTTGCTAGGATTACTGGCAGATAGCAATCCCTAGGTTAGGTACAAGTGTCTGAGTGAGCTGCATCATAGCAACCTTTCTGATGTATGTAGAGTGTGCTACAGGTCATGTGTCTGACAGTGTTTACCAACCTGGGGAGTGACTCCTACAGTATTGCGTACCATAGCCATGCCTGCATTGTGCTCAGGACGTGTGTGGTGGCCTGGGCTGCCCAACACCTCTATAGTTGCACAATGCTGGCATAGGTGTGGGGAGTGTGTGTCTGTCTATCCAGTGTGTGGTAGCTTCCAACACCCTCCACAGCCCACACTGCTAGCACTGTTCCCAGTATTGGCCTGCCAATGTGCATAATGAGGAGCAAGGTACCATGGGAATAGCCTGGATAGGGTGGCCTGGCCTGGCCGCATCTGCGCTGGGCATAGGGCAATGGCTCGGACATTGTAGTGCCCGGTACCACCTGCACAGACAGAGTGGCCACAGCATGTCCTGCTGGGAGGTCACTCTCGCCCTGACTGAGTAGTGACCACAAACGTAACTGGTCTCTTCTCCAAACGTGAACTATATCAATAGCAAAAAATCCCACGTTCATTCGAACCAATGTAACAAAGTCAATTTCATTCACTCCAATTGCAACACCAAATGATAATAAGGTCTCAGACTTATATGGCACTGCAACTTCAGACTTACGTCTGTTCAAATAGTGCTATAATTTGCATCAATGACCTTATAACTGTGTAAATTCAAATCAAATGTCCTTGCTACGCTGTGTAGACTCTCAAGAAAGCAATAACAAACTTAACTTAAGCTGTCCTCCGAGTCATAACCAGCGATCATGAATGGATCCCGACGCTCTATTTCAGCGCCACAAGGTGTTTCAATACGAGATTTTCTTCAGGAGATCCGCTCATAAAATAAATTTAATGTTGCTGCCCACACCCCCCTTCACTCATCTTCCATGTGCATAACTGCTACCAGATTTCCCGAGGACGCCTTGTGGCGCCGAAATAGAGCGTCGGGATCCATTCATGCTCGCTGGTTATGACTCGGAGGACAGCTTAAGTTAAGTTTGTTATTGCTTTCTTGAGAGTCTACACAGCATAGCAAGGCCATTTGATTTGAATTTACACAGTTATAAGGTCGTTGATGCAAATTATAGCACTATTTGAACAGACGTAAGTCTGAAGTTGCAGTGCCATATAAGTCTGAGACCTTATTATCATTTGGTGTTGCAATTGGAGTGAATGAAATTGACTTTGTTACATTGGTTCGAATGAACGTGGGATTTTTTGCTATTGAGTAGTGACCATGGCATGGCTAGGTTCCCCCACAGTGCTATATAGCATTTCGCTCATGTCATATATATGGGTTTCCTTTTGGGGCCCAATCACTGATTTATCTGCTTGGTGTGTATTTTGACATTCTCTGGGTTCTGGGTACATGCATCTCCTCCAGGACCATGCACTATATGGACTAGCTGGCGGACTGTCTGCAGCTAGTATGTGTCTTGCTGGAACACCTTGCAGGGTGCAGCGGCTGGAGGCCTGCTGCTGGGGAATGTCAGATAATGGTGGGGGGCAGCTGAGCATATCCAGGACTGCTGTCTGTCCGCTATTGTGTTATGGATGTGTACCGCTCTGTCTGTTCCCCAGCAGGACTGCTGTTGCTGGTCCCCTCTACCGCTGCCATTGCAGGGGGGTAGACTGTTGATCTATTGGTGGGTGACCCTGTTTCCCACCCTAAGCCCCTGACGGTGGGTTGTGTGGTGGTCGATGATCTGCCCATGGGTCCATACACCCCCCCTTCACCTACAGCAGGTAACCTTGGCACCAACACAGGATATGCACTATTCTGAGTGCATCATTGCCCATAAGGACTAGACATGACCGAGACATACAGCAGGGCACAGATGTATCCTAGGTGTGTCTAACGGAGCTACATATCACACACTGATGGGGACCTGCAGCATGGCGTATCTCAGCCATGAAAGGTGCTGTGGACCTGGTGCTGGGGGCCCCACCTCAACCTCAGGGTGGGCACTGTACCCGTACAATGTGAGTGACTGTGGCTACTCTGTGGCAGTGCCACACACGGTCTGTCCCCCCTACAGGGCCGAGGTGCTGTGGGGGTGCATACTCGCCCTTGTGCCCATCTCTCGACTGCTGATTTGCATGTGCAGTGCATCATGGGTACGGGTGGGTTAACCCTATCCTGGTAACCACAGCAGAATGTGGGTGTGGTGCCGTGCAGTCCTCCTGTAGCCAGCCAGTTGTTTTTTAGCAGCTCTAGCCCACTGGTTACTACACTGCCTGTGGAGCCAGAGATCATGGGTCCTAAACCCACAGTGGGGTTCATCAATAGGGCTGTCTTAGGCATTGTCTGTTTTTATTGTATATTAGTTCTGCCAGCAGGACCACCCTCAGGGTACTGTCCCCTTAGGGTGGCTCATAAGGCGCCCTATAGGGCGCCTTATTCGGCACCCTATAAAGCGCCTTATAAGGTGCCTTATATGGTGTCCTATAGGGGACATTATAGGGTGCCTTGGCAGACAGCGCACTTTATAATGTGCCCTATAGAGTGCCCTCTAGGGTGCCTTATGTGGCACCTTAGGTTACGCCACTGTGAGGGTGTGTTTGCTGGCAGCACTATTCAGGTACAAGTAACCTTCCTCACAGCCCACTACTGGACCCTTTCCAGGCCAAGCCCAGTACTTTCGGGATCCAAACCTCTGCCTATATATTCCTATCAAATGTTATAGCATACATGACCATGCCAGAGGGAACGTCACTATTGGAACATATTGGATACGACGGGTACAATTTTCCTGACATGTGAAAACATTAACCCAGCTGCAGAATGTGGATTAAAATATTATAGTAGGCCTTCAAAGGGTTACACATGACACCTCAGCCAGCCTTATTCATTTGGCACACTGGGGAATCGAACCCATAACCCTTGTACTATCAGTCTGTGTAGTAACCATTGTGCTACAGCTCTGTTTCTGTATTTGGGTGTCTGCGCGCTGTCTTAAGCTTGTGTGCAGTAGCACGCGCACGCACGCTGTAGCAATCGTTGCCGCGTGGCACGCACTAACGTGAGGACAGCAGCCTTGGGCCGGAAGGACTGGGGTTTCTAGTCCTACAGGTGCTCCTTGTGGTCTTGGGCAAGCCACTTAACCCTCCATAGCCCATGTTCCCTGTAAAATAGTTATCTCCAAGTTATAATGCCCTGTTCAATGTAATTTCAGTTTGTTCAATGTAAACCGCACTGATGCAGAATAGCGCGGTATATAAGAGAATGTAAATAAATAAAAATAAATAAATAAACGTGCGCACCTGCGCGTTATCGGTTACGATGTACCGCCCATGTCCTTTTATGGCTTTCCTTCCACTAACGCGGCTCCTAACGCGAATTGCACTAACGCAGTTTAGTAAACATACCCCTAAGTGTGTCAATGAGTACTGTGAGTAGTGCTTCAACTCCATGATAGGGACGGAAACCATATTGGTGTTCGTCCAGTGGGGCAGAGGAGTCAATGTGGTCCTGGAGTTGGGTTTGGACTATTTTTTCTATTAGTTTTGCCATAAATGGGAGGCTTGATATGGGTCTGTAGGAAGAGGGGGAGTTTTTGTCAGAGGTATTATTCTTCGGAATTGAGCGGATTTGTGCATGTTTAAGGGAGGGTGGTAAATACTCATTATTAAGAGAGAGGTTAATAATGAGAAGGATGAAGGATGACAGTTCAGGTAAGGTTGCTTTAATCCACTTTACATGTTGTTGTTAAGTGTCATCGAGTCAGTGTCTGGATAGTTGTCCTAAACTGTGTTCGGTCTTCAGTCAGGCGGCTCATTGTTGACAGAGTGGCACCCGTAGCTGCTGTTATTGTATCGATCCATCTCATTGCTGGCCTTCCTCTTTTACGTTGGCCTTCTACCTTGCCAAGCATGAGGTCTTTCTCTAATAATCTCTCTCTTCACATGATGAGTCCAAAGTATGAAAGTTGAAGTCTTGTCATCTGAGCTTCTAAAGAAAGCTTAGGTTTGTTCTCCTCTACAACTGACTGGTTTGTTCTTTGGGCAGTCCATGGGATACACAGTATTCGTCACCAGCACCATAATTCAATTTGATTTTCTTCCTGTCTATCTTTTTCACTGTCCAACTTTCATATCCATATGATGTTATTGAAAACGCCATGGTTTAAATGAGTTGAATCTTTCTATGAAAAGAGACATCTCTGCTCTTGAGAATCTTCTTTAGTTCATTCATAGCCATTCTGCCAAGAGCAATGTGTCGTCGGATTTCATGACTGCTCGATGTTTCTTTATTGACAGTTGATCCAAGTAGGTAAAATCTGTCCACTATTTTGATCCTCTAAATCAACAATTAACTTATTGATTTTGCCAGCTGTCAGGATCTTTGTCTTCTTTACATTAAGGTGCAGGCGCATTTTAAGACTATGTTCTTTGATCTTGAGAAGCAAATGTTTCAGATCATCTTCACTTTATTGAAGGCCGCAGGCAAGGTCCCGGTGGCCGCCGGTAACCGGTGGCGCAGCCCGGCACGGGTCCCTGCCCTTGGGGGAGGAAGCGGTGGGAGGGGGGGAGACGCTGTGACGCATGCGGCATCATTTAAACTGATTGGCTCTGCCGCGGGGTAGGGTGCAGCGAGAGCCAATCAGGGAAAGAAGAGTGCCATGTGCTGCGGCGTCAGAGGCGCCCGTGCAGCACATGGTAGAAGACCAGGTGGCGACCGGTGTGTGGCAGTGATCGTGTCCAGTTGCAGGGTTGAAGCGTCGGCGGGATTCAGCAGCAGCGGCGGCGACGGCGGCTGCGATCGGTGGCACTGCAAGGCAAGCGGCACGAGTGGCCTGGGAGTTGAACGTTGCGGCGGCTTTCTGTGTGGAGGCCTACAGAACAAAAAGTGGGTATCGGGAGAGGGTCCAGGAAGGTTGCCGGTTGAGCGGAGATAAGTTGGGAGTGGGGGAGTAGCCTAGTGGTTAGGCTATTGCTCTAACACCAAGGATATTGGGGTTTGAGTCCCATTGGCCCTCCTTGTGACCTTGGGCAAGTCACTTTACCCTCCCTTTAGGATAGGCAAAGGGATTACCTACTTGAGGAGATTATTGGAGCAACGTCTGGTGGACGGGGATAATAAAAAAAAACAAAAGGAAGAAAGCAAGAAGCGCTATTTTATTTATAAGGAGAAAGGAGCAGGCAGTGGGACCTGGGAAGGAAGATGCCGGGAGGGAAACGGAGTGTCGGAAGGGGGCCTGTGGGTAGCAAGGCGGTTGCAGGGCAGAAGGCTAAGGGCCGGGCAGAAAAAGGGGGAGGCAAGGGGCGCAAACGGGGTTCAGGTGTCCGGGAAGGGTGTGTGGCGGCGGAAGGGGCTCCTGGGTCGGTTGGGCCTGCAGCTAGGGGACATGGAAGGCCACCAAGAGTGGGGCAGCAGGAGCGGGTGGGGCGGGGGTGACAGGCATGGGGAGGGGCAGGGGCAAGGGGGGGTATGACAGCTGGGGGCTCTGAAGAGCATCAGAGTGTGGCCGAAAGAGGTGGGGTGGGGCGTTTTGAGGGAGATGAGTCCCGGATGTTGGCTGGTGGGGATGAGATGGGCCACGGTGGAAGGGGGTGTGGAATGTTGCTGATTGGGCAGGGTATGGCGTTCCGGCGGGTATTGGGGGGGGGTGGTATGTTCTGGGGGAGTCCGAGTGTGACAGGGGCGGGGGGACAGCAGGGGTGGGAGCACTGAATGGGGGGTGGGCAGGGCCACTCCAGGACCAGCTGGTCAGGGGCATGGCCATCAGCATGGCCTGCGGTTGTTCCCCCTCCGGTTGTGCCTTTTTTGTCTCCACAGGGTCCGACGATGGTGTCCCCAGGAGCAATGCATGGCAGAGTGCAGCAATGCAGGGTAGCGGGAGGGCCAGCACAGGCGACGACTGCACGTGGAGGCCCTGGCGGCGGAGCAGAGGCACTTGGCGAGAGTGAGCTGCGGATGGTCGATGAGGCTTCACGTGTGGTGCAACCACGACTGGTGCTGGAGTCGCCAGCTGCGGCGGAGACAGGTGAGTTGCAAACAGAGCAGGCTGGTGGAGTCAGCAGGGGGGAGCACGTAGAGAGGTCGGGGAAGGCTACCGGAAAGAGGCGCCATACATGCCGTCGGAGGCGCAGAACGGAATCGTCCTCGTCTTCGTCCTCGAGGTCGTCCACAGGATCGTCGGCTGGTGATGGGAAGAGCGTAGAGAAGAGCGCTTCCGGTGGGGGGACGGCGGCGGTGACAGTGTTGTCAGAGTTGTGGGACGGGGTGCCTAAAAAGTTGAGGCGTAGGATATGGAAGAGGCGGTATATTGACATTTTTCGGCTCTTGGAGGGTCGTAAGTGCTCCGGGGAAAGTAAGAAAAAATGGAAAGAGGATGAAAAGGCGGGAAGGGTCAGAAAAGTGGCGCGGACAGTGGTAAATTGGGTTCGGGCCTTTTTGAGATTGGCGAGTGTGTGGGGTCAGTGGTACCCGGAACAATATGGGATGCTTTTGTCGTATGCGGACTCTATTCTTGAGGCGTCTCAGACGCACGAAGGGTGGTCCTGATTGAATTACGATGAGAAGTTTCGGGATAAGATGGAGGAGAACAAGTCGTTGTCTTGGGGCAGCCAGGATATCAACTTGTGGCTCACGCAAATGTCAATGAGGTCGAGTATGGCAGGTGGGGGGGGAGTTGCGGTGAAATCCGGGGGGGGGGAGCTAATCCTGTGGGGAACCGTTCCTTTCGTGCGGGTGCAGTCGGGGTCGCGAGCAAGCAGGGGGTTGGGGGGGGGGGATGTGTGTTGGAGGTTTAACAAGTCCTCCTGCCCGTTCCCTGACTGCAAATACCGACACGCATGTACGATCTGCGGTGGAGGGCACTCGGCGATCAAATGTATTAAAAAGGGACTCTTGGGGAGCGCATTGCCGACTGCAAGTGAGAGGGCACTGTTTGGCGTAGCCCCCTCACCTGTATGGGTTGGGGTTTTGAGGGAGTGGTTGCGCCTTTATCCAAAAAAGCGGGATAGGGAAGTATTGCTAGGGGGGTTTCGTGACGGATTTATAATTCCAGTGCAGGGTGGGGTCGGGGCCACGGCTGCTAGGAATGGGCCGTCGGTGCGCCGTTTTGCAGATGTGGTGAAAGCCAAATTAGATGGAGAGTTGAAGTTGGGCAGGATAGCGGGCCCTTTTTTGGAGCCCCCGTTTAGGAAGTTTGTTGTGTCTCTATTGGGGATTATTCCGAAGAAAGAACCAGGTAAGTTCAGGTTAATTCATAATTTGTCTTATCCGGAGGGGGCATCAGTGAATGATCACATTCTTCGGGAATGCTGCACGGTACGTTACGCTTCATTTGACAAAGCAGTTGGGCTAGTCCGGAAGACGGGGCGGGGGGCTTTGATGGCGAAGGTGGACATTGAGGCAGCGTTTCGCTTGCTGCCTGTGCACCCATCTTCCTTTCATCTGCTTGGTTTCCAGGTAGCAGGAGAGTATTATTTCGATAAATGCATGCCCATGGGCCGTGCAGTGTCTTGTGCATGCTTTGAGAAGTTTAGTACTTTTCTGCAATGGGTAGTTGTGTGGCGAGTGGGCTGCCCCGATGTTGTTCATTACCTCGATGATTTTTTGTTTGTGGGGGCGGCTCAGACTTCCCAATGTAGGGCTTTGTTAGAGGGTTTTGTCGAGGTGGCTATGGAATTGGGGGTGCCGCTAGCAGAGGGGAAGACGGAAGGACCAGCGACTAGGATCACTTTTTTGGGCATTGAGTTGGACTCAGTGGAAATGGTGGCACGCCTGCCACCTGAGAAAGTGGTGAAGCTAAGGGTGTTGGTGGTGAATGCGCTGGTGTCAGCAAAGTACACTTTGAAGGAAATGCAAGCTCTGATAGGGTCATTGAATTTTGCCTGTCGGGTCATTCCGATGGGTCGGGTATTCATACAGCGGTTGGCGGTGGCAATGGCGGGTGTGTTTAAACCGCATCATCGTATTCGGATTACCAAGAGCATGCGCGAAGACTTATTATTTTTATTTTATTTTTATTTATTTATTAACATTTCTTATATACCGCACTATTTGCGATCAGTGCGGTTCACATAGAACAACAACATCCGACAATATACATATGTCTGGTCATTACATTGAACAGGAAATGGAACTTGGAGAACAAGGTAAACTATATACATATGAAGTTGAATGAGAATGGATACTGTTTGGTGTTTTACATTGTTGGGGACGCACTATTCGAGTGTGACTGGGGTTCAGAACTGTCAGTGAGATATTTGATAAAGAGGAAATATTAGTGTGGGATGTCTTCTTGATGGATTTTAATGGGTCGGCTGTCCTGATGGAGGAAGAGAGTTCAAGTGAGGAGTTGCAGTTGTACACAGACGTGGCGGGGGGCGCGGGATTAGGTATTTATTTTGGAGGGGCATGGTGTGCAGGGAGTTGGCCAGCAGCATGGGGAGATGAAGGACTCTTAAAGAATATCACGTTCTTAGAGCTCTTCCCGATTTTGGTGGCTTTGGAGTTGTGGCCAGGTAAGTTGAGTAACAAAAAAGTGGTATGGTGGTGCGACAATGAAGCAGTTGTGAGTGTGGTGAATAATTATACGCCTCGGTGCGGCCAGGTGGTGGCCTTGATGCGCAAAGTTGTCTTATCCTGTTTGCGTCGGAATGTGACATTGCGAGCACGGCACATACCGGGTCACAATAACGGCATTGCTGATGCTCTTTCCCGTTTGCAGTGGGATCGTTTCCGGCAGCTGGCGCCAGAGGCAGATGCGGTGGGATTGGAGGTCCCTTGGAGCTTATGGAGCTGTGGCCTGCGAAGATGAAAGAGATGCTGCGCAACTCGGTGGCTGAAAAATCTTGGGAGGCATATTGCAGAGGTTGTGAGAGGGTGGTTGAATTCTTGCAGGAGCAAGGGTGGTGTGGGGGGGTCGTTCCGGATCAATTACTTGGCAGGTACATAATCAGTGCGAAGAGGCTGGGCACGTCTCAAGGGTCTGTTAGGGGGCACTTGGCGGGCTTTGTTTTTTTCGCGAAAGCGGTGGGTTGGGCCCCATCGGGCGAGGGTTTTTTAGTGAGGAGGTTGATGCAGGGATGGGGGCGGGTGAGGCCGGTTATGCCGGATCGGCGCCGTCCGGTAACACATGACTTGCTGAAAGGTCTGTGTGAGTCCTTGCCGGCGGTGGCGGCTTCAGGGTACGAAGCCAAGCTATTTAAGGCAATATTCTGCTTGGCCTTTTTTGGGGCGTTCCGAGTGGGGGAATTGGTAGCAGAGTCCTCAAAGAGGGGTGTGGGGAACAGCTTGCAGAGGCAGCATGTGCACGTGGCGGGGATTGCTTGAGGGTCTTGTTGAAAAGATCGAAAACGGACCAGCGAGGCAGAGGCTGGTGGGTGGTTCTGAGAGCGATAGAGGGGGACACGTGCCCAGTAGCAGCAATGAGGTTGTTCCTCGAGGATCGCCCGGTGGTTGGGGGGGGGGCTCTTTGTGCATGAGGATGCCTTGTTGGTCACAAGATATCAAGTGACGGCGGTGTTGCATTTGGGGCTGCGGAGGATGGGGGAGGAAGCTAGCCAATTTGCGGCGCATTCCTTTCGCATCGGGGCAGCGACTAGCGCAGCCAGTGCTGGCATGTCAGGCCTACAGATACAAGCCATTGGAAGGTGGCGGTCCAGAGCTTTTCAGAGTTATGTTCGGTTATGAGGGGGCTGGGGGGGGCGCTGATAATTAACCATTGTTTTCTTTTCCAGATCGGGGCGGAAGTGTGATGGGCTGTTGGATGTTGAGACATTCGTTTGTGTTCTGGGCGGGACGGCGTGCGGAGGCGAGGCCTATCAGGCGGAACCTGGGGTTGGAGCCTGCAGCGGTGGTCGTTTCATGGCTGGGAGAGAGGGGGCTAAAATGGCCTCAGCTGATGCCCTTGCTACGTCACCATGCACGTTGGAGGACACCGCCAAGGTTCCTGCTTTTGCATTTGGGAGGAAATGATTTGGCGTCGTGGACCTGCAAGCAGTTGATCAATGCTGCAAAGAGGGACTTTGCTCAAATACTGGCAATGTTTGAAGGGGTGGTGCTGATTTGGTCGGATGGCTAAGTTGTTGTTCTTGTTAAAATGTTAAAGTGTTACTTGGGCAATAAAGCTGTGACCTGGTGTTTTTTCCAAATGTGGTGTCTGTGAAGTTTTTGAAAGAGATGCAAGCTAAGAGGAAAAGTAAGGCGGAGGGAGAGCGACGGGTACAGATCTCCGGTTACAGCAAGTAATGAGGTATCATCAGCAAAGCGAAGGTTGTTGATGAGTCTTCCACCAATCTTCATACCTCGGTTGTCTTCATACAGTCCAGCTTCTCTAATGATTTGTTCCACATATAAATTAAACAGGTAGGGGGAAAGTATGCAGCCTTGTCGTACACCTTTGCTGATTTTAAACCATTTTGTTTCTGCTTGTTCCGTTTGAACTGTTGCTTCTTGATCAATGTAAAGGTTGTGCAAGAGAACGATCAGGTATACTGTCGCGCCCCCTACTGGCCAGGCGGTAGCCTAGTGGTGGGGGACGGAACTTATTTTTTTTAATGTCCCTTGTTTAATCACCTATGCATGTAGTTGTGAGGTTGAATGAATTCAGCCGAGAGTTTTTTCCAAGGCACACCGGATTTTTATTTATTCTTCAGCCAAATGAACTTTGCAGTTCAAAAATACCAAAACATAAAAATGGTGGATACTTTCTCCAGTGAAACAAAATCAACAGAATAAATTGCTTCTGAACTTAGCTTATTTACAATGCCAGGCAACAGAATATCTTCAGGTGGAAATAGCCAGTACTCTTCATGCCAAACAACAGCTTCCAGCTTGGTTACAAACTTTACACTCTTCAAGTTATGCAGACCAATGGCACTTTTACTGCAACTATTTTTCTCTCACCCACAGGCTTTCCTTAGAGGCTGAATTACAAACTCTGGCCTTCACTTGCAAAACAGTCTTTTGAAAAACTCTGAGTCAAGCCTCGGAGCTCAGCACCTCATTTGCATATTCTTCTCAGCACTGCCCCACTGAAAGCTAAGCTTCTAGGTTTCCTACTTTCTAAACCTTATAGCTTGTCAGTTTTGGGCATAAACTAAAGAGCAATCCATTTCCATATCTGAGGGCAAATCTTCTAGCACAGATTCTTCTAGGTCCATGCTTTCCCCTTCAGAATCTGTTGGTAAATGGTTTAACCTTGTCTCAGAAGTAACAGGCTTTAACTTTTCTAAAACCTTTAAAACTTTCTGTAATATGGCTTCCTCTCTTTGCTGAGGGCTCTTGGAGGAATTAGGAGGTTTCTTATCTCTCGGGAAGCTTTTAAGGTGCTCACCTTACTTTGTGGAAATAAGCTCTCCTCAGACTTTACTGCCGAAAGCTCTGTTTCCATCTGCTATGCTGGGGACAACTCTCTGCCATTTTCATAGCTTGGTTCGTCTCCCTGATAAGCTTTCCCTCTCAAAGGATTTCTTCCGTACCTCCTGCAGGACTCCTTGGGCTCATGCCTTACTCTGTGTACAGGCCTTGCTCCGTGTTCCTCGTGCTGCTGATTCCTCTGCTGCTGCTTATGCTCCCCGTGCTGCTTATGCTTCTCGTGCTGCTTATGCTCCTCTTGCTGCTTATGCTCCTCTCCTCCTCTAACTTCCTCCACCTTATATCTGTGTATTTCCCTTTCATTTTCTATCTCCACTCCCAGCTGTTCCTCGTGAGCAGTGCTGGTTGCCATGGAGCTAGGGCGTGTCTTTCTAACACCAACTTTCTGCAGGGAGTTTTTTTCTAACTCTGGAGTTTTAACCCCTAAACTCCTGGAGCTAATTCCTTTCCTAGAGGAAAATGCCTGGTTTTTCCCCCTTTCCTCCTGCTCTCCCATGGCCTCGCCACCACAATACCCATGCTTCTTAATGTGGCCCAGAGTTTCTCATGGTTTACACAGTCAAAAGCCTTGCTGTAGTCAATAAAGCACATACAGATATCCTTTTGGTATTCTTTAGTCTTTTCTAGGGTCCATCTCACATCCGCGATGATGTCTCTCGTTCCTCGTCCCTTCCTGAACCCTGCTTGCACTTCAGGTAGTTCTCATTCCAGGTATGGTTGTAGTCTCTGCTGAATAATCTTGAGTAGAATCTTGCTGGCATGTGGGATCAAAGCAATTGTGTGATAATTTCCACAGTCAGTTGGATCACTTTTCTTTAGTATTGGTATAAACACAGATCTTTTCCAGTCAGTTGGCCATGATGTTGTCTTCCAAATTTCTTGGTAGAGCCTTGTAAGTATGGTAACAACTGCATCAGATTGCTGTTTGCATGTTCTGTCAATTTCATCTTGTACTTGTTCATAGAACTCTTCAATTTCATTCTCTTCTGCAGCTGTTGTTGGGGCATATACTTGAATTATAGTTGTGTTGATAGGCAATCCTCGTAGACGAATAGAGATTAAGTGTTCACCGTTTGCATTGTATTTCATTACAGTTCTTGCAAGTTTCTTCTTTATTATAAATGCAACACCATTTCTTCTCTGTTTTTCATTTCCACCATAGTAGACCATGTGATCATCAGATGCAAAGTGCCCAATGCCAATCCATTTCAGTTCGCTGACACCCAACAGATCAAGTTGTACACGTTCCATTTCATTCTTGACCACCTCCAACTTCCCTTGGTTCATATTTCGTACGTTCCATGTTCCAATGTGTAAGACATCTTTACAGCTTCTGACTCTCATTTCATGCACAACTACATCAGCAGTCAGACTTCCCGAGGGCTTTGATCCAACCACATCATAAATGCTGGCTTTACTCTGAAACGTCTTCAGCTCTTCCCCAGTAGCCATTTGAGTGCCTTCCGACCTGGGGGTCTCATCTTCCAGCGCTATAGTGTAATTTGTTTTGTTGTGACTATCCATTGGGTTTTCATGGCAAGATACAGAAGTAGATTGCCGGGCCTTTCTTCCGTACAGTTTAATTCTAGTGTTGTTGCCGTTGTCACAGAAATGTGATCCTCCACCGACAACACCGTCCCATTCTGCTGCTGCCCAGATGGGTGCTTTGTTGTGGTCTGGCACCTCAGCTGAGACCTGTCCATCTTGGGGAGACCCTGCCAGTAGTTAAACTACCGATAGTTTAGCTCTCAGCATCACTGATGCACACAAGCCCTCACAGCACGACAAGCTGCAAACCAAGTGAGGGATACAAATACATATACATTTATAAATACTATAAAACGTATATATAAATAACAATATGACAAGTTTAAAAAACATAGCCCAAAAAACATTGATTATATCAAATTTTCATATATATAAAAAGAACTGATGTACTCATGGAATAAGTACGTGTCTAATCTAAAAACTGCAACTTACAGTCCGAGGTAAGTCATATGTATCTTGCCTTTCGTCAGCAGGAATAGCAGGAAGTAATGAGCATGAAAAGGGGGGAGGAGAAATGGGGAAGGGGAAGAGGGAAAAAAGAGAGTGGGGGGAAACCAAAAAAGGAGAAATTTTAAAAACCTTGCAAAACAAAAAGCAAACAGAACTATTATTATCAGACTAAGAGAACTGAAGTATCAATACCTAAATCCCTAAAGAAAAAGCACCAAGAAACAGCCTAGTGAAGAACATAACTTCAAAAGACTATTTGAACCTGTGCCACAATTCTCCACCATAAAAAAATGGTGATGTAGTATTAAAAATCCCTTGGTACGCTTCTCAAAAAAACAATTTTGCTCAAACACAGAGGAAATAGAAAACAAATGCAAATGGCAGATATAAAATCTGTTGTCCTTAATTTTTTATAAAGGCTAATAAACACTATGGGGCATGTTTACTAAACATTCGTATCGTGCGGGTCCGCGGTAGTGTGCCTGTGCCATAAAAGGAGTGGGCGGGTCAGGCAGAAAAAGGAAAAAACCCGACCGTACGTGTGCGCGGCGCGCACAGTTGCGGGCCCGACATTAGCGCGTGGGAAGGCTAAGTGGGGCGCTGCTGGGCACATATAGGAACAGAGCCGTAGCACAATGCTGAAGACACTGACCAGTGGTGCAAGGATCAGGGGTTCAATCCCCCATCGTGCGCCAGGAAAAAGGCTGGCTGAGGCATGAATTTTCATGGTTAAAACTGCTTTAGGAGGCATAATAATTTTGGGCGTCATTAGGCGTTGCGCTGTTAATTGTGGGCGGCAGTAATTAAGTTCGTGCGGCATTAGGCGTTGCGCTGTTAATTTTGCGCGCTGTCCATCTTGTGCGTTTTGGCCGGCATCAGGCGGTGCGCTGTCAGTTGTGAAGGGCATAAGGCGGTGCGCAAACATCCAGACACAGGAACGGAGCTGTAGCACAATGCTGAAGACACTGACCAGTGGTGCAAGGATCAGGGGTTCAATCCCCCATTGTGCGCCAGGAAAAAGGCTGGCTGAGGCATGAATTTTCATGGTTAAAACTGCTTTAGGAGGCATAATAATTTTGGGCGTCATTAGGCGTTGCGCTGTTAATTGTGGGCGGCAGTAATTAAGTTCGTGCGGCATTAGGCGTTGTGCTGTTAATTTTGCGCGCTGTCCATCTTGTGCGTTTTGGCCGGCATCAGGCGGTGCGCTGTCAGTTGTGAAGGGCATAAGGCGGTGCGCAAATGTCCAGACACAGGAACAGAGCCATAGCACAATGCTGAAAACACTGACCAATAGTGCTGGCATCATGGGTTCAATCCCGTGCTGTGCACAATGAATAAGGCTGATTGAGCCATTACCTGTTATGAGGAATAGCAATCTAGGAGGCATGTCACATTTTATTGTAATTTCTACTGTTAGCAAATGCACTATCAAAAAGCACTGTAATATAAGGTGATGCATAAGGCGCCCTACAATGTACCTTAAAGATCACATTTGAAGGTGCACTCTCCACCAAGGCACCCCACAATGTTGCGTATAGGGCGCTTTACAGGGTGACGTATGTGGCAGGGCAAGGTCGAAGCACTGTCTGTGCTGGCATCACTGTGCATTGTAACGCATCGAAATCGTAAGTAGGTGAGCAGACGTGCAAGAAGGAACAGCAGTGTAGCACAATGGTTAGGACAGTGACTGATGGTGCAGGCGTCATGGTGTTAGATGAGCAGTGATTACCGTTGGCTCAGGTAAGTCTGTCTACGTCATGCACCTGTACATCAATCTGTGCTGCCACCTAAACAGAAGCCCACCAGAGAGTATTGCACCTATCAGGGTGCACCAGAATGCACATCATAAACAACCACGTCAGCAAAGGTGATTTATAATGCTATCCATCGTCCATGTTCACATGTTGGCAACTCCCAGGGCAGCATAGTAGATCCCCCATAAACTGACTGAATGGAAGGTGTGCCATAAGATGCTCAATCATGTATAGGTCAACCAAAAAACGTTTCCCAGAAGCACTAAGCTCCCCAAATGTGAGGGGCAGCAGAGGTATGTGGCAAACACATATGTAACCTAAACACGTCACAGAGCTGAAAGGAAAGGCAATGCAGAAGTAAAACAAGAACAGAGATCACAGGTGCTCAACTACAAAAAGCAGCCCCAGTCCATGTGGCAGCTACACAAATGGACAAACATATTGGAGATAGGTGTAGCTATGTACAGAGTGATGGCAATGTACCATGCTGTAATGAGAGTGTGTGACATAGGATGGGAAGATGTGTCCAGCACAGGAGACTGAAATGGCAGGATAGGTGAAATATCTGGATGACAGTGGAGTAGCAGTGCTATGCACAGCACACACACGAGAGGCAACCATGGGGACATGAAATGCAGGAAGGTGTAGGAATGCAGGACGTGTCGTAGCAGCATGCACATCAGGGTAGGATGGCACAACAGCTGGCAGACAGAAGATGGACAGAAGCATGGCTCACAACTCAGATGAGGGTACAATGTGCTCACAACACCAATCTGCTGACATATGACCGTAAAACAAATCGAAACCACATCTGCAGGACAAGCACACACATCCAAGGGAACAGAGAGGGATCACACCTACGACCACTACCACAAATGCAAATGGAAAAAAACGCCAGGACACACCACCAACGTGAGCGCAGTAGCAAAGGCTGCATACAGAAATAGTCCAAGCCATCACACAAGATGCATGCTGGTTATAAGGACAGGAATCCCCCCAAGAAGAAACATGAACAAATGCACATGCAGATCTGGTGTTTACAGATCAGATCCCAGTCTGTATTTGGCTCCATGGGCACATGCACACACACACAATGAGATGTTATGCAGTCGATAAAGCATGCAAAAGAGGAAAGAAAACAAACCCCAAGGGTAGCAGAGGATGCCTGGTGGAGCTGGGTAGCAATCTCGGGCATGACAGGAGACAACTCAACATGACGACAACTCTAACACACACCACCAGAACCGCAACACAACAAAACCCCCAGGTGCACTGCACTGTAAAGACCATCACGAAAGAGACCTATGTAACAGATAATATATGATGGCTAGGGAGCACTGAGTGCACACCTTGCTGTACAATGACGACAGACAAGGGTGTGTGTATAGGTGATGAACCTGCTGCTTAATGATGGCTCAGTTATCATAATCGAAAAACTATAAATACAAATGTGGGGATAAAACCTGCAAACCAATGAGTTCAAACACATGCCTCCAAACACACCCACAAAGAACACAATGAGCACAAGGCAGAAGTAATAGTCCAAAGGGAGGGTCTATATGGGAACGTATCATACCCAGTGATGTGCCAAACAGCAGACACATACACAGCTGCCATTGTACAAGGATGTGAGCACAGGTGGGCTGTGGACATGACCAGCAAATCAGTAGACACAAGTGTAAATGTGCACAAAGAGTGGAGGAGTAGCCTAGTGCGCACAAAGCTGTCTTGGACACAAACCAAACAGGCCTCATCTCACACTGGCACTACATGTACCTTGTTCAAGTCACTGCAGGGACACCGTCAAGGAAACCATGGAGTCCCTGGGGCACAAGGAGTCATGATTGAATCAAAGGCACCCATTGTGTTGCATGATTGTCACCATGATCAAGTAGTAAAAGAGACAAATGTCTGTCAAATACACATATTTATTATGGTTGCTCCTCACACATACGTTAGACACTGCAATCATAATATCAAGGTGAGTCCCTCCATGGTGAAAGATGGAAACATATGTAGCAGGTTAAAAACCCACATGCAACATAAAGGTCACTGCCCTGAGCACACATGAAAGACATGAGACATAATGTGCATCAGGTGCATGCTATGCCCTGGGTAACAGGCCCACACACCCCACTTGTTGCAGCATGGCTCAATTGTGTGTCGCAGATATCAGTGCATGGAGACTGTAGGCGTTGCATGATGACGAAACGACAAAAATCACCGGACCCCCGAAACATAGCCATCACCCAACACAGGAGGCACACAAATGAAGAAAACAGATGCTGGGGCAATGTTGTAATGTGACAAAAAAGCTCAGAACGTAATGTTCCAGAACCACATAATGGCTGATCCTCAAGACAGATATGCTACAATGCACACCCCAAATATCATCACAAGCAGAATGACCATATGCTAACAGGTAGCAGAGGCACATGAACACAGAGAGACTAGACATCAAAAACCCTTCAGAAAGCTACAGACATAATACCATGCAGGAGGTACACCCTGCATGTTTATGTGGGTAGACAGTGTCTGGACATATATAGCATGGTACATGGACTGCAGAAGTGCAGGAGGACAATGGACACCCACACTGACACACACCAAATGTAATGGTGCAATGAGATTGACGTTACTGCAGGGGACAAACAGGACTGTGCAGACGTGCAATGCAAGGTGTGTACACACATGCAGAGTGTCACGTCTGCACAGTAAACAAACACAATAACCAGCATGTTCATAAGCAAATGATGGCCAAACATCTTACAATGAACCACACAGAGGCCATAGATCCACATTCTGTGTCTCACAAACATAGTTAGTCACAAGCACAATCACCATTCGCACACAAACATGATACAGTGATGCCACACATGCATGTAATCACCCTTGCCCACCCCAAACATCAATCAAGGATGGTGGTGGCCATGAACATGTGGTTGTGTCAAAGCCTGTATCATGTCCAGGTGGAGGGCAATTGGACATAGACAAAAGGACTGCTCCATCTGTGCCTCTATGCCACAAACATGCCTGTATGCTTTAGTTAAAACAAACAGATGAGCGTATCCTGTGTGCCCTGTCACACACATGGCCAAAACCAATACACCAACCAACTGTGGAGAAATGTCCAAAATACATAGTGAATGTCAGTCCCTGATGCGCACAGTGTCCCAAAAGCAAGGTGTCTCTGCAATCCAACTGAGCAGTTCAAAACATCCCTTGCAAACATGGGAATGCATAATAAGGTGGCACATTCCAATATGACACACTCCGTGAAAGGTCATCTGTGTCCCTGCAATCAGCATGACTCTCAGCCACAGCATGGCACAAACTGTGTGTTGTACAGGTCAGTCATGGCCAAACCAGCAGTCCAAGAGGAAAAATGTCCATCACAGGCCTGTGTTCCACTCTCAAACGTCAAACATCCAATGGCAGATATCTCCAGAACACGTACATGGTGGTCTGTCCCACAACAGGTGTTGGATGGCGAGCCCAGGTGCACCAGAGGAAAGGGGTCCATTATGTCTCCTGTCCTGTGTCACAAGAGGATAAGTATGGTCTTATTAGACACTGTGCAAAAACACCACAAATTGCCAAAATCCAAAACGCACAAAATAGGGAATAAAGGGATGCAAAGGCAAACATTACAGGATATGGACATCAAATCTAAATCAGATTATAGCCATCAGTAAATGTCAATGCATACACGGGTCTTACATGGCTATGGTTAGTTACAATTCCATGTCACACAGCCATTTCACAGCAACACACTATATGCATCTGTATGTGTCCACAGAGATGCAACATGACATGTCCATTAGATGAAACGAAACCCAACAACAGGTACAGCCAGATTTAATCCCCAAATAAGAAAGGTACAACATACCCCGTTTGTGCATCATGTGTATGTCATCAATTCCTTCAGCTACTCCATAGCCACATCTGGTCACAGTGAAGGGAGACAATGTCAGCCAAACATGTAGAATCAGCATGTAAAGTCACTTGTGATGCATCTCCACATTATGCCTATATATGAGAGAAAGAAAAGTTGTTCAACACTCGTCCCACCAAACACACAACAGAGTTCTGCTCACAGCCCACAACACATGTTGACCATGATGACAAGGTAAACAGCAGTACGGTAGAGGTAGCATACCCAACAATGCCCCCCGGGTACCCACACCCCTCAACCCACATGATAATGTACCATGCCAGGACACTGCATCACCACTTAGTTAACCCAGAAACACACACCCACACAGTATGCGTAGGTCAGCGGGACAGCTGTAATACATGGCCTGTATGTGCACAAGTGCAACATTGTGCACATAACCGCCCAGTCACATGCATAGATACCCTATTGATGTCTGATCGAACTATGTTGCTGGAGGCAGCAAGTGTTGGATTCAGCAAACAAGATTAAACACACACACATGTAGCTCTGCTGTAAATATGGCTGAACAAGTTGTCCAGTGGATATACTGTACACAAACACATGGGGAGATGTGTGACAACAGCAAGATATGGGTCAGGGAGGCTCAAGGAAAATAAATGAACAACAACATCTGCACAATATGACACATCCCAGATGACATGTTCTCCCCTGACCTCACACACATACAATGTAGCTGAAGATCCACATACCCTGGACCACAGCATCTTGGCTGATGTACCGTCACGTGCAAATGCCACACAGGAACAGCATCCTCAGGAATGATGTCCTGTGGAGTGGACAAAACACCAGACAGAAACAATATGACATGTTCTAGCTGTGAATCCCACACTGCAAATCACTGTCCCCAGCTGTCAGACACCACAACATGGCCTGCCGAATGACTGTTCACTCTCACACTGTACTGATATCTCACATGGGAGGGCAGCATGTAGATGTCTGATGCTAAGTGACGGTCCCCAGAATCCCACTTTCGCCTCCCCTCCCCCTCTGTTGTTCCGCGCACTGGTCCAAAGACGTGTCTGCACCCACCATGTTTGGGGCGCATCCCAAGGTGACACTATTTGACTGTGTCACCCATGTTGACACCAATACCCCATCTCCATGTGTAGTGTTCTCCAAATGTTGTGTCATCCCCGTCTAAATAGCTGTGACACCCGGAAATATGCATCAACACCTCCTGTATCCACTGTGCAAATGCATCATCTGCAGTGTACATCTCCTACACCAAATAATACTGACAGTTGTGTGCTGCGCATGTGTTGACAAACATGACAATGTAAGCACCATGCCTGTCAAACAATACCCCCATGTCTGTTTGTCACCTGACCATGATGGCTACATCTCATCCCACTGTGTGACAGTGAGAATGTTAAACCATGGATAGGCTATATGTGCATCTGCTCTAAATAACTCCCATCTAGGTCGGGGTGTGTATGCGGACATAACATCCCTTGCTAGTGTCCACAAGGTATCTGTGGATGTGGACTGTGCTATCCTGCCCTACACACAACATGTCCCAGAGCCAGGAGGCAAATGTTGAGATAGTATCACCTACATATGCCATGCGGCAAATGAAAAAACTGCAAACCGCAAACATCACCCACACATGCAGTGTCACCATTGGCTACAGTCATTCACCCTTTGGTGATCTGACCCGCTGAACCTCTGTATGTGTCGACATGTAAAATACTGCAATGAATGACTCATCTCCAAAAAAAAACAGTAGCAATGATATGGACCCCTGGCTCCACACTGCACATGTCCACATGACTCACCATATCCATGTCTGTGCTACGTGAGGAGGTATTCCGTACGGGACAATGTGTGTTTGCACCAACACCCGTCCCAAGTAAGCAATCACATCATGGGAACGTAGTCATGCGCATGTGTACTGGGCTATGTCTGACACGTTGCACCATACCTAACAAACATACACACATAGCCAGCGCACCGGAGCATAACACACACACAAGCACCTACAGATTGTAGGAGATGAACAAAGAGCCCACAGGAAAGCTCTCCACAAACATGTGCCTCCCTCCCACAGTGAACCCCGTACCATATGCCTGACACCGTGCTCCACACACACACGAAAAAGACATAACTGGGTTAGCACAGCAGTTGTTAACACAAACAGCCACTGACTGGTACTGTCAGCCCAAAAAGATCCGAAAGGTGTATCCACACTGACCCACACAATACACCAACAGCTGCTGTTGTGCCCTGTGCACAGTGTCCATCACACACTCATGGCTATATGCTACCATTGGATGTTCAGTGTAATGACAATGCAGTGTTGCAGCAGATAGCTACATGGTCAGAAACATCACCCGTGATAACCATCACACGCACACAACAACACATATATGTGGGAATATATGCAATACATACCAGTGAATATCTCTGCAATCAACCTCCGCCTGACCGCTGTGCCCGCCTGTGTGTCACCACTGCCATGTACAGGGGGGCACGGTGGATCCTCCTCCAGATCCTCATTAATCTCTGCAGGAATATCATGCCTGAGAGCAATGTTGTGCAGGATGCAACAGGCTAGGATTATCTCTGCAACAGTCATTGGCTCATACTGTAAGGCCCCACCTGTCCTATCCAGACACCTGAAGCGACTTTTCAACACGCCAAAGGTGCGCTCTATGACAGAGCGGCTGGAGGCATGGGCCTCATTGTACATCCGCTCTGCACGTGTCTGTGGCTGACGCACAGGGGTCAGCAGCCAGGGGCGACACCCATACCCTGCATCACCTGCAAAACGAAATGTTACAGGTGAATACATGGACGCATGCCAGCACAAATTGACACAGGTATAGACGTAAGAAACAAATGCATAACACCTCATGACAGAAAGCTCTGACAGCAGAAATGTACATTTGCCAAAATAAGACCTCTGGTGATAGAAATGGAACAAAGGGCCTCTTGATTCTGTGCAGACATGCCAAACAACACCACAGTCCCATTTGTGCCTCCACAGATACGCTATGTGTAGCACATGCGTCTTGTTATGCAGTTAATGTTATAAGCACTACCACCACCAAGGTTAGACTAAACCACCAATACACAGATAACATGTGAAATGTATATGTTAGCAAACTAAACACCACAATAATGTGTTGTGAGGCAATGTAGGTGCCAACACACAACATGTCTGACCTGGAGGTCTGACAAGATCAACACAAGCTCACCTCCACACCCCGTGTCCTGAAAGGTCTACATATCTACATATAGCAGCCTGACGCCATATGCTGTTGCTTGTTGACCACCAACCATGTTAGTAGACACCCTGGGCATTGTCCCCATCATGTTCCCATCCGTGTTGATCAGCGCTCCACAGAATTGCACACTGTAGCCCACATGAGCCTACCAATATCACAGTTACTGAGTTTGACTACATTCCTGTGTATGTGCTACCAATACCTCTCTGTATGGCCCCAAGTTGGCCCCTTGCCCTTGCTGTCACCCTTACCAAATGCTGAATAACAGCAGGATAATCACATACAATGATGCCTACGTACCACACATCTCCAGTGGCCCAAGGTAATGCAAACCCTAGACTATTTGCCCCCCCCTGCCATGGCACAGGCCTAAACCATTAACATTCCGATGCAAACATGTACTCCCATTTGCAAAGGTCAGGAACATACATCATACGTCTCAACCCCCCCCCCCCATTAGCTAACATGAAATGGCTAACAACCACAGTACTGAGTGAGTGTGTTGCCGTCACACACACATGACAAGTGTTAGGTGCATTGATTGTCAAGGACATAAATGTTACAGGACATACCGCAGTTCTAATCCAAAGCCACGTATGCACAGCTGGGTGAGAAGGACACTAAACCCCCTCCCCCTCCCTGTGGCCACATGAAATACACACACAGGTAGCAAACTACAACCAGGATACACATCTGCACAGGTGCATAGTTCCAACACCACCATCAGCACGTTTATCACAGATATTGTTTCACAACTGATGTTACATGTCCAATCATGTCCCCTGTTACTCAACGTGTACAACCCCCTAAGGATGTAAACTCAGAACATTCCTCTGTCTGCTGAATGTGAGTTTAATATCCAACTGCACATAGAGGAAACGGCGCACTATATGAGAGATGTTACTCAAACACACACATATATGCATGATGTCATGATATATTTGGAAATACTCACCCAGCAATATACAGTCCCCATACTGTCCCTCCTCAAATTGCTGAAATAGTGCTGAGCGATGCAGGATATAGGAGTCGTGGGTGGACCCTGCAAACCTTGGGACCACATTCAGAATATGCAGATTAGCATCACATACAACCTGAACATTCAGGGAATGGTAGTGTTTGCGGTTGCGGAACACCACCTCCCTGTCTCTGGGCGGGACCAGGGCAACATGTGTGCAATCAATAGCTCCCATCACGTGTGGTATCCCGGCTAACGCCGCAAAGGCTTGGTTCAGGGTCCCCCACTGTTGCCTATTGTGGGGAAGGCCTATGTAATTCCCCACCCGGCTGACCATGGCACGCAGTACCTGGTGAAGACAGCGTGAGAAGGTGGGGCGGCTCATGCCACCCACTGCGGCCACAGATGACTGGAAACAGCCAGAGGCAAAAAAATGTAAGGCAGCAAGGAGCTTGACTAAACCCGGTATGGCATGGGACCGGTCAGTCAGGGGCTCCAGGTCAGGTCTTAGATCCTCATAGAGCCCCCTAATAGCCCTTGTGCTTAGTCGGTAAAGGGAGATGACCTGGTCCTCACGCATGCCCTGGAGCTGGGCCCTGGGCCTGTAGAGGCGAGTCTGCCGAGCCTGCACCTCGGCACGCCGTCTGCGCCGTCTACGCACAGCACATCTCTGTGCCGCCTCCACAGGAGCAGGTCTGATTTGCTGCGGGTCCACACCCATGCCCTGTGCCACAGCCACATGGACACCATATCCCCTGTCCAGCAACCGCAGCATCTGCCCACGTCTTCGGGCACATGCAACAACATATATCTCCGCCATCAATCCCTCCACTGTGGTCACACACACACACACACACACACACACACCTCCCGAAACACTGGACACCTTACAAAACAATACAGACACTAGCCACACAAGACCAGACACTACAGACAACACAACAAAGAACACTACAATGAGCACTACAATCACTACATACCACAATACAACACTACAAACGCTACAGAAACCACTACAATCAGCAGTACATGCACTACAAGCACAACAGACAACAGCAAAACACTACATACACTACAAACAACACTAGTAACAACACCTGCTCTCAGCTCTCTCTATCTCCCAAACAACACTCGCCGCGCCTACAAAACAACCCTCAATGTGGCCAAATGTTCAGCATCATTTTATATAGGTAAATGGATGTCCGTAGAGTGCGCATGCGCCGTTGTGCGACTTCGCCGCTTGTGCGCGGCGCCCCTGTACAACAGTTTGCGCATGTGCAATCCGATACGCATGGGCGTTTGCCTGTGCGCGCCGCACACGTTCAAATGATAGCGCATGTGCGTGTGGATGTGTGCGAGGCGCATGTGCAATTTGATGCTTATGTTTGTTGGTTTGTGCACGGCGCCCATGTGCATCTCGTTATGCCTGTCTGGATGCGTTGCCTGTGCGTGACGATGCACACACAAACGCACATGCGCAAAGAGTTGCACATGCGTGCCTCGCACACAACCAAACCCACCAACGAACGCCTATGCGTAAGTGCAGTTACGCACCGCGCACAAGCAGCACCGTCGCACAATGTCGCATGCGCAATGTAACCAACGTGCAAAAACAAATATAAAAACACTACACGCCTGGAAAACGTTGAGGGTTGTTGGAGGACGTATAGTTTTTGTGAGAGATAGGTTGTGGAGGAATAGGTTGGTGAGGGTTCATAGTAGGAGGTGTGTTGTATCTGTAGCCAACTAGTTTGTTGTTGTCATTTGTCTCTGTACTGTTGGGTGTATTGTTTCCGTTTTACTGTGTTGGTTTATTGCTATTGAGTATATAGCTGTTGTGTCTGTGTTGTACGTGGTGTAGGAGAGGCAGAAGGGATGATGTGCGTTGAGGAGGGGAGTGGGGAGCGGACATGTGAGAGGCGGGTGATGGATGAGCAGAGGGAAAGGGATAGAGAGAGGGAGAGAGAGGGGGAGAGGGAGGGATAGAGAGAGGGAGAGAGAGAGGGGGAGAGGGAGGGATAGAGAGAGGTATAGGGGGAGGGCGAGTTTGGGAGAGGGTGAGGGTGAGGAGGTGGGCCCACCAGTGCCACTGGGGCCAGGACCTGCAGGCCCTATGGAGGGTGAGCCATCAGCAAGGGGCCAGCCTGCTCCCAGCAGACACACTGGGAAAAGGAAGAGGGTCCCTGTGCCTGAAAGCCTGAGAAGGAGGGCCACACGGTTCACAGATGGGGAGAACCACAACCTCCTATCCATGGTGCTAGAGCAATACGAGGTTCTCTCTGGCAGGCTGAGCACACGGACATCAACAGCAGGGCGGAATGCGGCGTGGGAGGAGGTAAGCAGAAGCGTGGCTGAGGCAGGGGGACACCCGCGGGACATAGAGAGCCTCAAAAAGATGTTCTCAGACATCACAAGAGGTGTGCTCCAGAACATGTGTGAGGACGAACAGCATGCACGTTGCACAGGACGCGGCGGCCCCCTACCAACCATGCACAGCCCCCAGGAGCAGCAGCTTGCACAGAGACTCGCTCCTGTCTACACATAAGGGCTGCCTACGCCCCTGTCCACCGCACACACACAGGCAGGTATGTATGCTACGCATATCCATTACGACTCATGACCCCCATGGGATCACCATTGTGTAGATAGTTATGTGAGTGCCGTTGGTATTGTCTGCTATCTTCCGAGACGCATATACAGGTACAAGCAGGATTGAGCCATCACATATGTGACTGTCAGTACCGACAGAGCCTGCACGGGAATGCTGCCCAGCTAACGCTCATAACGTATTTGGCTACATCCCTTGCGCCTGCGCGATGAACTGCCTCCTTCTCCAGAGCCTCCCTTCAGTGTTTGAGGCCTCCATGGAGCCCGAAGGACGTCCCTCCTGTCACCGCAGAAACCTTTGTGTGAAAAAGATGTCAACACATATCTCCCTTGTTATCGTGTGTGTGCGGCTGTATGTGCCACCGACACAGGTACCCCTGGGGGTGTATGTCCAGAATCGTGATAAACATTTTCCGCATCTCATGTCCCAACCGCTTGGGGCACAAGGCCTGTGCATAATGGAGCCAACGTCACTGAGGGGATGCTATGACTGTGGAAACACCGTTTCCTGCTTAAACGCCATTTACTGTTGTCCAACCAGTATAGGTCATGACCATTTCCGCCGCATTGCCTTGTCCAAACACGGGGCTGGAAGCATGACGTCCTCAGGTCTCCCTCGATAACATTTGTCCCATGCCACATGGGGTACAAGCTGTCCCCACTCTACAGGATCAGGTAACCACACAACATCTCTGAGGGACTAGTTAATGCTTGCGTGGTACGCCTCATGGCCAGCATGGGGATGGCTCCGTCCGTACCCTCAAACAAAACATTGCCCTCACATAGGCTGCGGGAGCCACCTGGCCCCAAACGCAATCAAAGGGGTTGCAGTTTGGTCCAGGGCCTCACCCCTCACAGAAACATACCAAACGCCATGCTTGCCGCGATATCCGCTCCGAGCCAGTACCGATTATTCGTGTCAATAGCAACGGTATGTAGGCCTCTCCCTCCCCCGACGGCATGTCATTGCATTGTCCTTGTTACCGTCCAAAACAATGTAATAACACTCAGACCGGGGTTCTGGGGGTGTTGGCATTGCTGATACCGAGGTTGTCCGTACCATCAACGGATACTTCGATCGAAGTCAACCTCTTAGATGCTAC